>VXAX01005152.1:464230-488984 GCA_013399835.1 Leptocoma aspasia
AAAGGGAAAGAAAATAAAGAAAAAGAAAATGAACTGTATAAAAAATGGCATCTAAGGAATAGAACAGAACAGAACAGAATAGAATGTTTCAGTTTAAAGGGACATACAGCAATCATTTTGTCCAACTGTCTGGCCAATCCAGGGCTGACCAAGTAAAAGCGCATTATCTAAACGTCTCTCAGACATTGATAGGCTTGGGGTATCAACCACCTCTCTAGAAAGTACATTCCAGTGTTTGACCAACCTCTGGATAAAAAATGCTTCCTAATGTCCAGCCTAAAACTCTCCTGGTGCAGCTTTGAACCATTCCAACACATCCCATTCAGACATGCTGCTGCAAATAGCAAAGCTCTGGTCTTTTAAAAGCTAGACAAGACGTAGGGGACAACATCCTACACATCTATAGGATGATGAAGTGCCAGTCATACATTTACAGGGTATTTACTCTTATTTTATCTACTTTTTATGTTGCAGGTAAGCCCGAAAAGTAAACTAATTTTTAGACGTTTACAAAAAACAACAACAACAACAACAACAATAAAAACAGGCTGCAAAACCTGTCTGGAACAATAAATGTAGCAAGGAAGGAGGCTGACTCAGCTCTAAGGGGAGTTAAGACTATTCTTTTAACTTGCTGTTGCATATTTAGGAAACAAATAATTTATTTGTTCGTTTGTATTTTTAATACATTAAGCTATATTATTTGAAATTACAAGTATCTATTAAAATATCTGTCTTGAGTAATTTATATGCCCCACTGTGCCTGATTTAGAATTTTCTATATTTGGAAACATGCCCTTAAAAAAAGGCAGATAGTGAAATATTTTGTAAAATACCTGCATTAAGAACATGATCAGATCAGCTAAAAAAATTCCGTATTATAACATAAAAACTTTTACTGTGAATACTTCTTATAGGTCACTCCCTAGAGACAGAACAGGTAATATAAATCAGCTGAATCTATATATAATTACAGGATACAACATGAGAATTAACTGTTACACATTTACTGGTTAAACAATTTATTTGTTTAAATTATCTTTGAATCCAGCAGCCTATCACTGAGGTAGGAAGGATGCTATTTTATTTAATTTATTAATGGCTTAGATAAATATAAATAATTAATGTAGTCATTCCTAGAGAAGATATCAAGTAACAGATCATAAATTATTGTCTGAAATTCTTTTATTTCTGCAGTGGAATTTTTAATTTAAGTGAGTGGAGTGTGAAATGCTCTTTCCAGATTCTGTGACTGATGAAATTATATGAATTTTACTGTCTTCAAAATGCACATACTCCAAATAACATTTTAATTACATGCTACACAGCTGACTGAATTAAAAAAAATTACAGAAGAAAGGAAACTAACCCCACTCTCGGCTCTGATTTTACAAAAACAAAATTTAAAAATGTTAAGATTGGCTACGTTATGCAAAAATATACAAAGAAATTTCTACAAGTAAGTGATGTGTACATTACATTAGTTGGCCAAAGAGATTTTTTGGAATTCATATGTGAGTGGGCACAATTTTGAGAATCTCTTAGAACAATGTACTGTGAAAAACTTGGCTTTTTGTGTGAGAGGTAAAAATGTCTGTAAAAAAGACATTTTATTTGATATTTCATTTTCATTTACAGAAAAGAGAACTTCACTTAAAAAGGTACCTCTGAATCAATAGAACATGAGAACCTTGAAGTTTCGTTTCATGCTTTGAACTTAAGTGATTGTGCTGATATCTGCAGCCTGCAGCCAATGCATTTCTGCTGGAAGGCTGTTGATTTTACTCATATATTTTTCTTTTTGACATGTGAGGTATAACTTGCTTGGATCACAGTAGTTGCCAACCTTCTATAGTGAATTTATAAATATACCCTATGCAGATCTGTTTTATGCACTTATATGAATTAATTTTCATAGCTGTATCTGTGTTACTATTGCGAGTTATAGTAACTTTGTATAATGGGTATTTACATAAGAATTATCTTGGCAATGAAATGCTGGAAATGTTGACCCCAAAATACATCATTTTACGTCACTCACATCCTGAGAGATGTATTTTGTGCCCATGCAGAGTTAAGTCTCTATATAGCCAGGGGAGTGCATTTTGGTTTTTTTAAACAAATTTTGAGTTAACAATTAGCTTTCAAAAATCTGAATGTTAAACCCTTTCCAACATTTTTCAGGGCATCTTGGTAGTCCATCAGTATGGAAGTGCCAGGGATACAAAGAGTGATATGCTCTAGAAGAGTCATTGTTTGATCTGCTTGATCATAGCTAGTGAAAAATTAGTCAAAAAGCCTTGTAAAGAAGAGAAGAGAATCATGTAGTATATTCAAAGATCCTTCTCATATTTTGCAAGTGAGGCATTATTGATATGAATGGCAAAATCTGATTGTATTAACTGCAAAGGAATAAAGGATAAAGAAATATTATTTCACCTTTTTCTCAAATTTTTTTGCCTCACCATTATCAGTTGTTTTAGGAACATCGTTGCTACACCACTAAAGCCTCCTCTTAAACTAATTCTGCAATTATCTGCAGTTCAGCAACAGAGAAACATTTGAGAAATGACTAATTTCTTCTATGCACCATATCTATCTACTACTTTCCATTTTGTATTTCTAAAATGCTAGAAGAAATATATGCAATTTTTAAGATTACTTACACACGCCATTTGTCATTTTCAAAATGTCAAAGGCATTACTTTCCATATATCTCCACACACAGAGTTTGTCTGGCATGTACTGACAGGATACTCCTCATCTGCCACATAAAGGCAGATGATCTGAAAGGTGCATGCTCAGTAGATCTATTCATATGGAATCAGTTCCAAATATTCACTTGTCAGCCATCTATGTGCTCCAGGTTCAACACAGAAGCAAATGGCAATTCGGAAGAAAATCTGCCCAAACCAGATGGGACATAGCCTGCTGTCAAACATGCTGAGGAGAAACAGGAATTTAGAAAAGAAATAAGAACCTGACACACCATCCCAGAGAGGTGAAGTATGATTTTTCTAAAAGATGATTTCAACTATGTTCCTTCCAATTGGAAAGTAGAAAATTGAAAGGGAAAAAAAAAAGAAAAAAGAGAAAGAAAAACCCAAGAAAAGGAAAAAGTAGCTTCACAGAGCATTAAGGCTTTAACATAAAGAGTATAAAAGTTACATTTCTAACCTTCCATGTGGTTCACTTCATACTAGCAAAGATGTTAATAAATATTCATAATGGAAAATATAATTTGTCACTTATTATTACTGTGTTTTACAGTATGTTGACCATAGAAAATTCACATTAACTATGTTTCAGTAGGACATAAAAAGTAGATTGCTGGATAGTCCAGGTTTTCTTGAAAATAATGCTGCAATATCTGTTTGATTGGATGACCATAAACATTTGGATGTATCATAAACATTTAGGAGCTCATCACAATGGTAAATTTAGGCCCAACTGGGCTATAATCAAGAACAATCCAAATTTTAAACAAGCATGATGATGAAATGGGAAATTGAAACTACTGGAAATTATAATAAACACTTAGGATTATCTGTAATGGAAAGCATAAGTTGCCCTGCATACCCAAAGGATTTGTTCTCCCTCCCTCCTCCTCTCCCACTACCCCTTTGTTAATTGTCTTTTTGTGTCCTTTCACTCTCTTTCTTCTTCCTTCCCCTCATTCCACCCTTGAATATCAATACTGGATAGTGAGGTGAATGCCCCCACAAAGACAAATTCGAATCACTAAAAGACACTTATGTGCATTTTCAATAGATAACTGTGGATGATACATATCCATATTATTAGAATATTATAGAAATTAGAAATCAGCTATAGACCATGTTGACAACTATATGCAAATAAATTTCCTCTCTGCCAGATTCACTGATGAAGAACACAGACCTGGCAAAATAGTGCCTCCTAATAAAACATGACAGAATAAAGCAAATAAAAACCCCTTGCATGTGGATCTTCAAGATAAAAAAAAAAAAAAAACCTACAAAACAAATGTTCTCTAGCAGAGCAACCATTATACTCTTGGTTACAAAGCTATAAACAATGTCGCAAAGATAGACAACAAAACAAGCACAACCCATTACAAGATTCTCCTTTATCTGCTCCGAAGTATCAATTCCTATAAGACATCTCATCCCAGGTCTGTTCTCTTTTCATTATAAATCAAGTTTTTTTAACCTAGCCTTTTTTAGTCAGAAGTGGCTGACTGAAAATGAATTCTGGTATATACAAACTTTAAAAACTTATATAATGAGAATCAGTCATTGTATGCCTAATTTACCAAATTCACTCTCCCTAGTTCGTATTTCACTGCTGCAAAGATACCATACAGAATTTGGCAGTGCCAAAAGTACATTGTTTCCAATTTCCTTCGTCAAAATTACATCTTAGCAATCTAAACTTTCTTCGCTAATGCTTTTAGAGGAAATAAAATAATCATGTAAACTTATATTTTGCTTCTCCATTTTTTTGGAAAGTAATTGATACCCATGTACTGCCTCATCCACTGCTGTTTTTGGCTTTTTTCTCCTAATCTTGTGCAACTTTCTTTCTCTAAATTTAAAATATTAACATCATGAGCAGAGAACTTTTACTGCAGTACTCTAAACTGGTGCTATATTTGCTTGGTTGCATTTTCCAGGTGATTATCCTGTCATAAACTGATAGCATATTTTTCTGTTAGGAAAGCTTTTAGATCTTTTTCTTGTAGCTGCTTAAACTCAAGTAAATTATGTTCTCACTAACTATTATTCTATTGTCTTCAAAATAATCTAGATCTGTTGCACCTACTTCCTTTGGTGCTGTTCTCCAAAAGTAACTATATCCTTTCTACTGCAGTCAACATAAGACCTGTAACAACTGTATCCTACAAATTTAACCTTATGTGCAAAGAGTTCTGCAATTTCAAGCCACTGTTCCAGGGGATAAACTGGATTTTTTGTAAATTTTGCAGATATCTGTATCTTCCCAACACTATGCCTGTAACACCATATGAAGTTTAAAAAGGGCAAGTGCTGGATTCTGTACTTGGGAGAGGGTAATCCTCGTTGTGTGTGAAGACTGGGAAAAAAGAGGCTGGAGAGCAGCACTGTGGAAAGGGACCTGGGAGTCCTGATCAGTGGTAAGTGGAACACGAGTCAGCAGTGACCTGGCAGCCAGGAGGGCCAAGCCTGTCCTAGGGGGCATCAGGCACAGCATGGCCAGATGGGCAAGGGAGGGGATTGTCCTGCTCTGCTCTGCGCTGGGGTGGCCTCACCTCGAGTGCTGGGGGCAGTTTTGGTCACTGGAATATAAGACATTAAACCATTAGAAAGCATCTAAATTAAGGCCACAAAGATGGTGAATGGTTGGGAGGAGAAGCTTTATGAGGAGCAGCTGAGGTCACTTGGCCTGTTCAGCCTGGAGGAGACTGAGGGGAGACCCCATTGCAGTTACCACTTCCTCATGAGGGAAAGAGACAGGGGAGGTACAGACCTCTTCACTGTGGTGACCAGTGACAAGGCTAGAAACAACCTGAAGCTGAGTCAGGGGACATTTAGGTTTGATATCAGGAACTAGTTCTTTACCCAGAGAGTGACTGGGAATTGGAACAGGCTTCTCAAGGAAGTGATCCCAGCATCAAGCCTGTCTGAGTTCAATTGTTTGGACAATGCTCTCAGGCACATGGTGTGATTTTTATAGTGTCCTGTTCAGGGTCGTGAGTTGGACGCAATGATCCCGATGAGTCCCTTCCAACACAGTGTATTTTGTGATTCTGTAAACACAAGTAGTTCTGTACTGTTCTTGGAGAAAATCTGCTTCTCAAATAGGCAAAAGCAGTAACATATACTTTGTACGTGAAGCCATTACGCTGCAGTTTTCCGAGCACTTGACAAGTTACTCATAGGATTATTAACTCTAAAAAGATATTACTCAGTTGCATGTCTATAAACTTCTTTCATAGTCATTAAATAATGATGTAATCTACTCCTATAGACATAACCATGTCATAAGTTCTTTAAAATCTCCAGAATTATTTTTTCCTGTAGAAATGAGATTAACTATAATGCATGAGAATATTTTGCATTATCCACTGCTCTGTAATACTTTTTAGCTCCAATAAAGCAAACTATTTAACAAAACTATTCTGACAGACACCATGGAAATGCTTCTTCATAAGGATTCCTTTCAAATGTATGTGCAAACTATGCACCATTCTAGCAGAAGCTGCACAATCCCTTTCCTCCGAGACTGTGCACCTAATACACAGGATATAAACCCATTATAAATGTCAGCTCTCTCAACAGCATTTTATAGATACTGACGAAATATTGGATTAATCTCTTATTCTTAGTGGTTCTGGGAAAGCCCCAGACACTGTTTTGTACTACTTTAATTTCTTTTGTGAAAAATTTTACTTTACATCCTATTTTACATTCTGTTCTATTTCCCCTTATGAAGCTGTCATCTTTTTCTCAGATCTTCCTTCAACTTCTTTTGTTAGCTTAAAACTGTTTCAGCTCTTATTTTACCTCCTCTGGTGACCCCTGAGTCCTGCAGGTGTGTCCTCTATTTGTTCCATCTTAATTCAAGATAACTGTCAGCTCACATATCCCCTTGTACAACACTATTATTCCTCTTGACATAGATAATTTGTTGTTACTTGGAGTCTTGCGGATGAATAACAGTCGAATAATGTCTCTGATATGACTCGAAGTTAGTGAAGAAATAGTGCCTTCTGTCCCCATATAAAGTAGGGAGCAAAGACCAACAGACAGTTTACTCAACTTCCTTGCCTCTTCACATTCAACATTTCTTCCCCTAAACTTAAACTCCAGAATTCTGTTCCTGGATTTATCATTGTTTTAAAGCTGGCTTTTTTTGTGTTTATGATGCTTTTCTGACTTACATATAAACAGAGCAATTTCTAGAGTGTTTTGGTCGCTGATTCCTATCAGTTTGGCATTTCAATGTTCACTTAAATTTCTGGGGCATGCCTCAGATGCTTCACAAGTTTGCATGCAGATTATTCAAAGATTATAAACTATTCCTAAGACTTGATTTTCTCCATACTAAACCTAAGTGGGAGGTGGGTTTTATCCTCAAAATAACAAAAATATTTATAAATAAGAAAATATAAGATGCCAAAAACACCAGCAGGACTGGGCCAGTCCATTCTGTCACTTGCACATCTTAGTAAAAAGCAGCTGACCTGGAAAATAGTTAAAGGATTGCAATTTCCAAGCCAATATGCAAACCGATATTCCACAAGGCTAAATCAATATTTGTTTTTTCTGTGGCATGGTGTGGAATCTTTTCCTCCTCTTTTAGCAATCTCAGTGATTAGCCCTCTCACTTTAAAAGAATCAGCCCCACTTGCTAATGCAAGCCTTCCACTACTAGGACTTCATTCTCTAAACACAGAGATCAACATCTTTATAACTTTTTTTAATAAAATAAAATACTGTGAAAAGTACTTTTGTTGTTGTTGTTGTTGTTGAACATATGAAAGGCACCATGCAAGACAAATTTATCATATGAAAATATACAACTATTTATAAAGTAACAACTGTTTTCTCTTTGGAAAATACAATAAAATCCATAAACTTTGAAAAAATATGTATTGTTCCTGGTTGGGAAAAA
Organism: Leptocoma aspasia; assembly: GCA_013399835.1. NCBI lineage: Eukaryota > Metazoa > Chordata > Aves > Passeriformes > Nectariniidae > Leptocoma > Leptocoma aspasia. Next base: position 471,866 of record VXAX01005152.1, read on the forward strand.
GAAAATAAAGGTAAATGCTAGCAATGTAGGGAAAGGAACAGTGTATGGGATGCTTCCTATGCTGCTGCAGCAGCTAAGATTAGTGAAAATAGAACAAGTGGTTGACATATCACCTACCCATGGGAGTTCCGACGCCGTAACCTTTGGAGTCAATCAGGCCTCCAATCTGTGTTAGGTTACAGTTCCTCTGTGTGACAAACTCAATGGTTGTCGACTCCATTAAAAATGCGTAATCAGAGGTAAGCACACGTTGGATACCTTCTTCATTACTTTTGACAAGCACTGACTGCCTCCTGCTGCTCATGAAGGCCCACATCTTGTCATAAGTGGAGATTTTGGATTTCTGAAAGACAAATATTAAATGCAATAAGAATAAGAATAATATGCTTATAGTGAAAGCAAACTCTCAATTTGCACATTGCTCTCCTCTCGGATTTTACTGTATCAGGTTTTATCAAGGCAATTTTCTTGGATGTCTGTGCCTTCATCTCATCTGTACTTATCATCTTCTCCATGTAAAAATAAACAACTGGACAGATTGTCAAATGTGAAATATCTGTTGTTGATCTGTTTTTATTGTTTATATGCTTTTATGCAGGAGGAAGGCCTACAAGTACTTCAGGCCAGTGGAAAACTATTAAGTATTTCACTCTAGCAAAGGTAATAAACTATGTTGTTAAGTTTTGAAGGAGAATCCGTGGATTCTGGCACAAGTGAAATTTCACTCTTATTTCAATCACTCAGCTGAACAGTTCTGAAAACCTAATGCATAGTGTGGCAATCTGAAGTAATCAAAGCACTCACAGATGGCAGTGTATGTAGAAAACAGTCGTGAAGGAGAGGGAAGATAACATTTTATCTATCGTACATGACAAAAATACTTGGAGAAATATTTTGGGTTAGAGATAATATCACTCTCAGGTCATAATAAGGCTAGCTTGCCTTACAGAAATGGACTACTGGAAGTCCTGAAAATTAATACATGTTTTCTGATTTAATATTTCCAGAATACATAGAACTGTTGTGGTAGGAAGGGAGTCAGTAATGTGGGACAAAGGAGTCAGTAGTTTGGAAAAAATTGATGCTGTGCAACTACAGAGAAGCAACTACTTGCTTCCTTTTTTTCACCTGAATTGGTTTTAAAAGAAGGTAATTACCTTCTCTCATTTTTGTAAAACACAGTGCTTAAGAGACTATAATGATTGGATAAACTGAAGTTATTATAAATACTGAACCTTTAATACCACATTTGTCCCATCTGTTTAATAATATTGCAAACTCCAGGTGTAACAGAAAATGTTCTGCAATGTTAAATTTTGCCTAGTAAATAAAATGTAGAAATATCATGTAAACAACAGTATTATCAGACCTTTAAAGGTGTCCTTCCTCTTTTAATGTCACCCTTAAACATGTTCCTGCCATCAGATGTGGAAGAAACACTAAACAAAGATTGACACTACAAAGATTTCTGAAGTCCAGATGATCGACAGCCAAAATTCTGACCCAAAAGAGAATTAGCAGTGTATGTGGAATGAAAAGAACATCTACTTAGAAAAAAGAGATTACTTTGTCCCCCTTCTGAAATACAATCGAAGAGTTCATTCACTATGCCTGGGGACTTAGCAAATCAAGCATTTGAACTAGTGTCAATGCTAACAAAACTGAAGACTTTTAGGGCTCTGCACTATGCACATTGTTATTGCACTGAACATAACCTGGGCCTGATTGAAAAAGATTTTAGTAACAATGAAATAGGAAAGCATTTTTCTTCAGAATATTCTGTGAACACATAGAATAGAGATGACCAAACAGATAGGGTCTCTCCTTGTAGTTTTTGGTTTTTTAGTCAAAAAACTCTTGTAAGCATTTAATATTGCATTGTAGCATAATATACTTCAAGCAATGTACATCAGCTCTGTAGGAATCTAAGTTGACGTGTAATAGACAGGGTGGAAGTAAATATTTTTCAATATTTGTAAAATGTTACCAAAGAACCCTTATTTAATTATTTTATCATACAGTCTTTACCCCAGTAAATATCTTAGCTATTATAAATAATCTGGGCAATATGAAATATTGGCAGAGAAAATAATTTTAGTAAATTATTAGATGCACATTGCTGAGACATGTTGAGGGCGGGGGGGAGAAGAAAAAGACAAATGAGATACAACAAAAAAAAAAAAGATGGAACTGTAATGCATATGTTTTTTTCTATTTTTGTTGAGCAAAAAATAAACTCCAGGATGAAAAAAATACTAGCAAGGGTAATGGTTGCTTTCTACTTAATCATTAGAACATGTGAAAAAAAATAAAATATCCTTTAAACGACAGAGTGTTCATATTATGATGGTTTGATCACTGATTTGATCAGCTAGGATGAAGCCACTGCTACTATTGAAAAGAAAAGAAAAAAGGTCATCAACAAAATCGAAGAAAGCTCCTGCACAGGACAGCTCATTTACTGGAATAATTACAATGAAATGAAAACAATAAAACAGTCTACACATGATTAATGAAGAAGAGGACACAAAACCTAGAATACCAGTGCACATGCACACCACTGTAAAGTTGACAGAAGGATGACAGAAGGTGAAGAAAAAGTGAATGCTTTTGCATTACTTTCTTCCACCTCTAAAAGCTGAAATTATGCCAGAGAATAATGCCATTCTACTTTTGAACCCTATGTTTTGTTTTGTGTTTTAATGTACAAGAATTTTTTTTTTCAATCTTAAATTAAAAAACCTGCTTCATTTGATTTAGGAAAATATAACCACAAATAGTTGTCCTGTGTTTCCCAAAATTCTCAGCAGACTGATGAAAATCAAGAAGTCAGAACAATGAAAATCATCAGGGGCCCATTTGACATGGAATTAAAGATAATGACACTCCAACATGCTTTCTGTGGTTACGACTGTATCATTCATACTGTTAGAAGCAGATGCTGCAATTTCCATTGTGTTTCCACCTTCTTTCACTGTGTGCAAATCAATCTGGTTAATCAACCTATATACTCCATCAGTGAAGTGTATTATTTTATCTGGGTTAGTTCACCATATTGTTTCATCTAACTGGAAATCACTGTCAGGAGATTCAACCTAACTTGAAATCAACCAGAAATGATGTTTGTATAGGATAACTTGTGGTGACATGATTTACCATGTTTGTGTTCCCTCAGGGATGCTGAAGACAATGTAGAGTAGTAAGAAAGCTGTCTATGCCCTGAATTTCACTGGAAGAAAAAAAGAGAACTAACTAATAGGAAAGCTGGAAATGAAAAGATTAAGCAAATCTAGAAGCTCAGCATCATCGAACCTGATGCATGGTAGCTCTCACAATGACATTCAGAGGATACTGTCAGTGTCACACTTAGTGTTCATGAATTAAACAGCATTGGAAGATAACTGTGCTTGTCAGGGACCACAAATGGAACCATGGCAAAGTTAGTCATAGTCTAATGCTATGTATAAATATGAGTCTGGAAACAGAATGAGTCATTGTCAGTAATGTGTTACTTACTGCTCCATCCTGGAGCACTGGCTTGGAAAGAAATAGCTGAGCAGCGGGACTCTGGACCACAAGGTTAGAAAAATATCAGAATGTTGAAAATATGACAGAATAAACAAGGATCAAAATACATGGAAGCAGACCTCATAATATAAGTCAAGAGTGGATAAATATTCAGTAAAAATGTGCCAGGCTGACATTTCTCTTCGAAGGAAAAATTACAGATCCATTAATGGAGATTTTTATTTTAATGATAGGTTGCAACTTCTTTCCTGGCTTCTAAAAGCATTTAGCCACAGAAAATGCTTCAGCTTTGCTTTTACCCATGCAATATTTAAACTCAAAAGAGTCTGTAGTAACTAAGGAAAGATTGAAGGTAATTAAATTTTGAGGAAAAAAAAAAGTTAGCAACTCAGTTCTGATATATTTTATGAAAGCACTCTCCACCACATGAGAATTAAATCATCACAATCATTATGCGAGGAAAAAAAACACAGATTCCCAATCCTACTACATTATTTTCTATTTACGATACTAAGTATAACAGCTTTGTGACTTTTGTTTTCCTGAGCATTGCATGCTTAGTGGACACAAGTCACCTTTCTTAAAGTTAAATAATGGATTTTTTTAAAGCTAGAGGAACAATGCCCATTCATTCTGACCTTATGTAATGGGCAAACTATGACATGTCACTTCTTAATGACTTCACCAAGCTCATCACTTACGCATTTGCACTGACAAAAAGAATGACATATGAAGAAAGATTTCAAAAAAAACCAATATGTATGAGCCTTATCAAGGTGTCCAGCATAGTCTCTCAAAACATCTTTGATGACAGCCTGGGAGGTTAAGGACTGGACAGACGGAGCAGCTACAGGTGGAGAAATGACATAGAAAGTGGTAGTTATCATCTCAAACCAGACTAGCATCTTGTCAAAATTTGACTACCTCAAGGGTCATTCCTAGACATGATACTACTCTGTATCTTTACAAGCAGTTGGGAAAATGGTACTGAAAGCACCCTCACCAAGTTTGTGGATGACACAAAACAGAGGAGAGGTAGAAATACTGAAAGAAAGAGCTACTATGTAGATAGGTCACAATAGGCTTGGAAATTAGCATAACAGGAAATGCATAAGTTTTAAGAAAGATAAATTTAAAGTCTATGCTGGGAAAAAGTAATCCCAAGCATCCATACTGGCTGGGAACTGGCTAGTGGGAGTGAATCTTGGCTGAAAAGGATTTATGGTGCCAAGAAGAGAGCTAGCAGAGCATAACTAAGCAGCCCATCTCTGCAGCAGGAAAGCAGACTGCAGGCAGTATCAGCAGACTATAGCCAAGCCCAGAACAAGGGAAGTGATTAATCCACAACACTTGGCATTTGTCAAGCCACACCAAGAACACCGTGTCCAGTTTTCGTTCTCTGAGTTCAGAGACATGGTAAAATTAGACAATGCCCACCAAAGTGATCAGAAGATTGTAACTTACAAAGAAAAATTTATAGAAATGTTATTCCTAGAATGGAAGGCTTCCAGAGAATCTAATCACCTCCTTCCGTTACCTAAAGAGAATGTTAGAGAGAAGCTGAAGCTACTCTTTTCATTAGGATGTGTGGTGACAACATAAAAGGCAATAGCCAGTGCTGCTAATGGGAAATTTTCTGAGTATATAAGGAAAAAATTCTTCACCATGAAAAAATGAAGTATTGGAATATGTAGCTCAGTGAAGTCACAGAATCTGCTCACTGGAAATATTTGAGACAGATTAATATAACTTTGAATAAATTAATCTAGCACCATGCACCCTAAATAAATTAATCTCACACCATGATTTCAATTAGAAAAGCAGAGCTCCTCTAACAAGAGTAAGAGACTTCTAGAGATCCCTTCCACCTTTGAGTTTTCATTGAGTTCTTTGATTCTTTATCAGTATGAACTTATCTACAGTAATTGAGTTTCTAGTGACTCTTCAAATTTTGACCTTGAGCAATTTCAAGAAAACAAACAAAATATATAATTTCCTGTTTTGTGAAAAAAAAACCTAAAACCAAAACCAACCAACCAATCAACCAACCAAAGGGAAANAAAAAAAAAGGAAAAAAAAAACCAAAAAAAAAAAAACCAAAAAACCCCCAAACAAGTGAAAACAAAAGAAACCAAACAAACCCCAAAAGCATTGTGAATTTATGTGGTTCATACATCAAGCCAAAGGCAAGCACATGATTATCCAGAGAAGTGTGTTTTCCTGCCTTTTGCCCCCCTTCATTCCTCTGAAACTCAAGTAGACTCATCCCAATTGTTCCATACACAACCCTTTGGAAATCCTGAATACAAGTATAGGAATCCAAACTTAACAGTTCCTATAGTAAGCTTTTTATTCATTCCCTATTCTTTTTTGACAAATTTGACATTCTGTTTGGACATTTGACCTAAATCTACATAGGTGTGAAATAAACTAGAAAATACATTTCTGGTGTTCTTAATAATGGCAAAAGCACTAATGTATCTCAAGATTTTTTCCTAAACATAAGAAGGTTAGGTGTCAAATTTAGGTGAAACAAATGTTATAGTCAATCCTATTACTGCTCATAGATGTTCTAAAATATCTGGGTTATGTCTCCAGTATTTCAGGCCACAGAGGATTAGTACCATTAATAGAGAGATCAACAAAGTTAATTAATGGAATACATTTCAAATCATAGTGTGACAGGCTTAAAACTGAGAGAACAAACAGCTTAAGGTAAAGAATGTTTTAGGAATCCTGTAATTCTCCTGAAGTATTATAAATACAGCAAAACTCAAAGATAAGGCTGTCCGAAAGAATTTGAACAGTAGAATAAATGAAAATAAATTGTACAGGAACATAAATACACTGTTCACCTACCACCAAATTTTCATTTGGTGTAGTCTCACCAAATGAAAATTTGTAAAGGCTGATTGCTACTATTCAAACATCTATCAATGACCAATGATGTGTTTTCTCTGTTGTGTACTTCATATACTTTATTGTTTCTGTAATGTGTATCTGTGTACACTGGTCCACCTCTCCCAGTTCTTAATATGGAACTTAATTCTTTGGAACAGGTACTGTTTTCTCCAAACAACTCAATGTTTCTGAAGTGGACAACAATGATCCATTACTGGGCCTTCTGAACCAAACAGTAATATAAGGATATAAGCAATATAAGGAAATAAAGATAAATACAGGAATCAGAATAAAAGGTGACACTTATTATTAATTTTTTAGCTTTACACACTTAATTTTTAGCTTTCACAAATCACTACGTCTTGTTGAAGACACTTTGTTTTAAATACTACATTTAAATTTGTTTTAGTGACTGAAACAATTTCTAGATTCTCATAAGTCTTAGCTAATTCTACGCTCCAAAAGGAAGTGCTGTTTTTGAGGCAGCTAAAGCATTATAATTACTGAATTTGACATAGCTGAGCACATTATGTGTAAAATGCAATTTCGTCTTAATTGCAAATCTGCACCTGATGCCTCCACAGGATAATATGATGCCATGCACAATCCAGACTTAAATCAACTTAGCTGTCCTCTAACATGCAACAGATAAACTTAATTCAAGTGGACTTCTGAGTATCATCTAATTTTTTGAACAGTTTAGCAAGTAGTTATAAATACCGATCCCTTTAATACAATATTTTTTCTTTATTGTCTCCTAGAACTATTAGACTAGCTTCTTCTCAGTCTTCACAGAAAAAGGAAAAAGAAACTCTTTTTTCATCCTGGTCTCATTCACTATAACCCTCTGGCCTCAGAGTATTATTTTCTTTTTTTTCCCCCCTATTTTTTCAGAACCACTGAGGCCTGAAAACCCCTAAGTGAACCAGACAATTTAGATTTTGTTGTGTCAGCATAAAAACAATAAAAGTAATGCATACAGCATTCTCTCCTCCATAACGGCAGTTTTTATGGTCCATAGAGCACAAATGAAAAGAGGAAAGGTGTTTCTGCCAAGAATAGAGCTACAAGAAATGAAAAATGTAGTGCTCAGAGAAAGACATTTTCACTCTTGCCCTGATTGTGCTGACTTTTTGTTTTAAAACCCAAAGATTTTGAACAAATGTTAAATATTTCAAGTAACCTATGGTTAAAAAACCCCAAACTTTAATGTCATTGAAATAAGTTTTTGCTATCAGCTTTGACCTGGAAATAGGAAAAGACTTCATAGCTCCAAAATCACTAACGTATTTCAGAAGACTTTCTTGCCTTTTATACCAGAATGATATATAGTCCTCCACTGAATAATAACTAACATCACAAGAGCTCTTCTTGTAAAATACTGTGGAAGATGACAAGTTTCATATATCTCATACTTCTGCAGGTTTCTTCCTTTATAAGTAGGAATAAGAATTTAATAAAACTTAGTCTGTTTCTAAAGCATATCCTCTATTCTGGATGTTTGTAAAGATAAATTTATTTCTGCTCACTCTGCCTGCTCTGAGATACAAATTGCATGTACAGAACTCCACACATCATTTGCACTGTATCTGAAAACAATCTCATTTTCCAAAAGTACTGACTGCATAGTTTTATCATTGGAATGGAGCATGAAGGTCACAAATATTACTTTAAATATTACCTGTAATAGAGCAAGAATTTGTCACAATGCTACAATTTTAACAAACATATTCTCACAGCATCTATACCTGTATGAGAGATGTTTGTGCAGTATTCAAAGCACAATTAATATGTGCAATGCTCAAAATACTGTTGCTGTTGAGATTTGACGTAAACTTCTCTGGCAGCATTAGAAGCCAAACTCAGCATTGCTTTGGTCAAAGATCTCTTTGGGTGAGCAGAAGAGATAGAAAGCCCATTAATTATTATTAGTCTTTTTTTCCCCAGAAACACATAGTTAAAAATAAATACTGTTTTATTATCTTCACAGGTTTCAAAAACATAATGGAATTTCCACTGTCATTTTTTCCTAACAGCACCACTCAAGCAGCAGCAGTAGCATTAACCACTGCTTGTAATGATAGCCATCAAAATGAGCCTCATTGCACAGACAGATTGTTGGGGTTTTTTTCTACCAATAAGTCCATCTATCAGTTTGGTTGACAGACATTAAAAAAACTCTTTACATCCAAAATGGCCAATAATTTTCAGTATTTCTTCACAAAACAGCTCATGTAAAATATTTGCTGTCTATACATTAGATAAACCACCACTGAGGTATTTTGCAGTGGGATTTGGGTTTAGTATTCTGTACTTTTTTTACACAAAGTAAATTACCAACCACATTGGACCATATGTGCTAACAGCTGAGTCTTTCTCTGTACTTTTCTGACCTTGGTGACTAGAAAATTGGAGTTAATTCAGGCAAACAGGATTGATGCCATATGTGTTTTTTATCAAAGGTGTAGAGGAGTGGTGGGATACTGATCAGAAGAATTTTTGTTAGCAAATCTGTCAGATCTTGGAATAATTCTGGCAGTTTTATCTTTAAACACCTTTAGTTTCCTAAACAACATACTTGAGAAGATAAGCAACACAACACTTAAAGAGCTGTTTCCCTCCAAAAATAAAAAGAATTTTAAAAAATAATCGAAAAGCTCTGGAATTAAAAATTATAGTAAAAGACAGAGGAACTTTTCAGCCAGACTGGTTCCTGATGAATACATCATGAAGAATTCACCTACACACCTAAATGAATTTATATGTTTTCAGTTAATGATCTGTACAGAAATCATAGACAATAATAGAGTTACAAGATGTACTTTTGAGTACTTTTTAGTATTGATATATAGAGCCCCTACCCAGCTTACCAGAAGTTGATGGAGATAATTGCATTGCTGGCAAAACCATACAACATGTCAAAAGTTAGAGTAAAATACAATTAATGTGTTTATTTGCATCCTGCAATTTGGACATCTGTAATAAGTAAGTCCAGGCAGTATAAATGTAGTTCAATAGAGAAAGGGATATAGTATAGCTTTTGAAGACTAAGTTCTACAAAGGCTCTGCTTTATTTATAATTGGAAACAGGCAGAACAAGTGTATGGCAGAACAGGGGGAAAGAATTCACTTTCCAGCATTATTAACTGCTCTATTTGAATTATTTTCAGAATAATTGCTCAAAATCAGTAGCAATAAAGTAACTGAAAATTTCCAATGAATGAAAATGTGAAAACAAATTACCAGCTTGTTTGACCACCCAGTGATTTAAATCAGTCATGTTAGTGTTAAATAATACACTAACACTCTGTCATAGATTACTCTAAGATTTCTTTGGCTAATCCTGTGACAATTACTTAATTATTGCTCATACAAAGGCCTTAGTATATAACTGAACGGTGCAGAACCAGTCTTGGGGGAAAAGTATAATTTTGAGAAGCACTGTCATGTGTGATCTTCTGAAACTACTGAATCCAAAATTCCCCATTTCATATATTTATGTAGGGGAAAATCAAAAGCAAACTCAGTGAAAAGTTCACACACTGTAGTTCCACTACCCTATATAAACTGAAGAAAATAGGAGAGAGCAACATTTCATATTGATTTCAATTGACAGAACAATTAAGACAATAGTAGGAATCAAAATTTAAACATGAATTTTTTTTTATTTTTAGGAAAAAAATATTTTAATGGGCAATTCCTCAGCTGCCATAAAAATTTTCTGTTAGCAAGATCACATCATGTGAGATGTATCCAGAGATACTTTAATGACATTTTAAGCTTTCTAATTAAAAATTTCTACTGATTGTCATAGTAAAAGACTTTTCAATATTGACTAAAATATTACTCAATATTGATGCATTTTTAGTTGCACATGGTAAAAGCAATTACAGTTTATGCATTTTGGAGGCAGAGCAGAATCTTTCATCAATAATGAAGCGTTTCAAACACGGCTTGAAATAATTACTCTGTGGCCTCTGACATTCAAGTTCTGAAATACAGTCAAGAGAAGGAACAGATCTTTGAAATGTACTGATGTGGTCTAGTGGAAATCTATGTGCCATCAGAAAAAAATTGTGTGGGCTGGTATGTGGTAACTCCTAGAATATTTACTGTTAATGATCGTAAGGGAGTTGGAACTAAATGATCTTTAATGTTCTTCTAATCCAAATCATGCAACAACTCTAGGATCATCCAACTGCCAAGGGTTCTAGACATTTCCATCATGGAATCGCTGGGTGTAGCTGTGCATCATTCTGTTTCCCCTGTCAATCTGTCAGCAAATTGATCAGTTGGACAGAAAAGTAATTCTGTTATTCATCTAGTAAACAGCTAATGGGGAACACAATTTCTGATGTAGTTTGAGAATCCATTAAGTTGAATTTAGCTAAATTTATATTATTATCTCTGCTAATCTGCTTACGAAAACAAGCCAGCCTTTTCAGGATGCTACCAAATTATTTTGCTGAGCAGTTTCCAATAATAACAACAGGGATTACAGTGTTTGACTTAGTTCCTTATTTTGTTTTAATTGAAAAATTTGAGAAAATTCCATTCTGGGGAATTTTATGGAAATTAATTTATAAGCAACCATTTTAGAAACCTCCAATAAACAATAAGCAAATATGTATTAAATTTCAATTTAAAAAGCTAACAACATTAATGGTGGCTGACTCAATGCTTTGCTATTCATATGTATATATATATAAGACTGAAATATATATATATAAAAGACATATATATATAAGACTGAAAAAATGGCAATGAAAAAAAAAAATAAAGCAAAAGCACAGAAAACTAATTTAATTAATTCTGCATTATATACCGTCATTCTTATCCCACTACACCTAGTTCCCACATAGTTTGACAAAAATTAACAGTTGCACTGACAGTGTCTGTGATTGTATTTTAGCACATAACTGATGCCACTGTCAATGCGTTATCATGACTATATTATTTTGTATGACCCTTTGGCTGACCCCCTTCACTACTCACAGATAGGGCTAAAGAGATCACCTATGAGTTTGAAAACCATTGTGTTTGAATATGTGCTTTAGTAACATCACAAACATGATTTCCCTGTGTATGCCATGAAGAAAAGCAGACAAAGCAGTGACAGTACAATTTCAAACAAGACAAGATGGACGAAATTTCTTGGGCAAGAAAGGAAATAGTTTCATATTTATTTTGAATATCAGTCATCTGCTGAGTTTGCTTAAAATGTGCTAATTGACCTGAAAGTTTTTTCTAATGAGCAACTGGATCAGCAGTTGGACAGATACACTCTTAGCTCATTTTAAAATAAATAGCTGCAGATAAGTGAAATACATTTTCTGTCAACGAGTAAATTAATAAGGAAAAATTACCTGCTTTAAGGTGTAAAGCTCCATAAACAATTTTGAACTTGTCATAAGACCTGAATCAACTTTTATGGTTTCATCTGAGCAATAGCTAACTTCAGTAGTGTGTATCAACACTGAGCAATCAATGTCATTTCTCAAGGGGAGAGGTATTTTTATCTTATTAATTTCCATGTATATTCTTATCATTTGATTCTGGTTTATGTTTATATGACAAAGTTGCACTGAACCTTTTTGGAAGGTAACAACTTACTGAAGATCTCTGGGAAAAGTATATTCATGTTCATCATGAGAGATGTGATAGCATCTGTCAATTAGCCCACGCTTTCCATTCAGATGATGACAGTATTTGCCATAATGCTATGATTGTTCCTTTTTCTACCAAATATATTCTATAGCTAACTTTATCCCTTGCAGTGTTTTTACTTTAAATTCAAAAATATAAGAAGGCAATTACTATGTCTAAAGAAACACCAAACAAAAAAATTATATACAAACCACAGTCACATAATTATAATATTTTCCTTATGTTCTAATTATTCTCTATTTGATCTCCTCATTTTGAGCTAAATGTAAGAATAAAGAAAATCCCAGTAACTTGCTTATTTGCTCTACTTACTCTAGGGTTGCCAAACCATACAGCATGATATTTCTGGGTTTGTTTGTTATCAACTATTATCCTTATGGGACTTGTAAGTAGGAGTGACAAAATTCATTAGTTGAGACAAAGACAGTTTAGCAGGTACAGCAAAAGCTGTGTGCACAAGCAAAGCACAAGGCACTCGTTCACTTCCCATAGGTAGGCAGATGTTCAGCCATCCCCAAGAAAGCAGAGTTCCATCATGTGTACCCATTACTTGGGAAGACAAACCATCACTCCAAATATCCTGCCACTGCTTCCTTCTTCTCCCCCCCAGCTTCATATGCTGAGCATGATTCCATATGGTGTGGAATATCCCTTTAGTCTGTTGGAGTCAGCTGTCCCCCCCCAATAGTTTCTGCACCCCCAGCCTGTTCACTGGTGGTGTAGGGTGAAAAACAGAAAAGGCCTTTGCTCTGGGTAAGCACTGCTCAGCAGTAACAAAAATGTTCCTGTGTTATCAACACTATTTTCAGCTCAAATCCAAAATGTAGTCCAATACCAGCTACCGCAAAGAGATTTAGCTACCCCGACCAACCAAAATCAGCACAAAGCCATAGCCTTTTAAAAAATATCTAGCATGAGTTAAAGAGAGCTAAAAATTTGAAATGGCTCATCTATTCCAAGAGGAATAGTGCTGATGCTGAAGATGGTGAGGGGAGACCCAAATTGCTATTTTTTTTTAATGCAATCACTGTTCCCTTCCTTAATTACAGTTCAGTAAATCTCTTCCAAGAAAGGCCATTTGTTCAAATAGACATAGAATGTGCAAGGGAAAAAAAAAAAAACTATGGAGGCTCATTCCTGTTCTGTGAGAGAATAGCCCATGTACCAGTGTCCCAGATTACTGGAATCACAGAACTGTGGAGGCTGGAAGGAACCTTTGGAGATAATTTATCCCAAAATCCAGTTCCAAGGAAAGTCTAGTAGAGCAGGTTGCGAAGGACATTGTCTAGGATTTGAAAATTTCCAAGGACGGAGACCCCACAGTCCCTCTGGACAACATGCTCCAATGCTTGACCCTCACAGTAAACTGTTTAAATGTAAATGCTCATATTTCAATTTTTGCCCACTGCCTTGTCTTCTTTCACTGGAAACCATCAAGCAAAATCTGGCTCCATCTTTTTTACATCCTTCTATCACATATTTATAAATATCAGTTTACATTCCCTACACACAACTTTTCTTTGTTCCACGCTAAACAAACCCTGCTCTCTCAGAGTCTCTTCTACTGATGGATACTTTAATTCACCAGGAACCTGGCATTTTCTTTTTTTGACCTGCATGAGGTTCCTGCCTACCCATTTCACCAGCCTATTGAGGATCCTCTAAAAGGCAGTACAACCACTGGTCTGTCAACTACTCCTCTCAGTTTTGTATCATCCATAAACTTGCTGATTCACAGATCATAAGTGAATCTGTATGGGACCTGATACTCCCATGAGAGCATAACTGTCTATAGTTGATCTCCAGTTGGACTTCAAGCTGTTTGTAACAACCCTTTGAGCCTGCCAGTTCAACCAGATTTTAGTCCTACTCACCCTCCACTTAATATGGTCCATACTAAATTAGATAGATACCTTTATACCAATGATACACTAGCAAAACTTGTCCTGGTGTTGTCTTGGTGTTGAACTCTCCTCCTGGTCTTGATCTCCCTTTTAAAGTGTAGTAAAGGTATTCAAATAGCCTGTAAGAGTCCCTTTATACTACTTATCATAATGTTTTGTAGACAAAGTGGATTTCTGCTACACTGAAGATTCATAGAATCATAAAATCAGAGAATATGTTGCATTAGAAGGGACCACAAGGATCATTGAAGTCCAACTCCTGGTCTTGCTCAAGATTGTCCCAAGAGTCACACCATGTGCCTAAGAGCATTGTACAAACACTTCTTGAACTCTGTCAGGTTTGGTGCTGTGGCCACTTCCCTAGGAAACCACTTCCAGTGCCCAACCACCCCTGGGGGGGAAGAAGATTTACCTGATATCCAACTTAAACCTCCCCTCACACAGCTTCAGGCCATTCCTTCGGGTTCTGTCACTGGTGACCAAAGAGATCAGTGCCTGCCTCTCAACTTCCCTTCATGAGGAAATTGTAACTGCAGTCAGGTCTCCCTTCAGTCTCCTCTTTTCCAGGCTGAACAAGCCAAAATAACTCTCAGCCCCTCCTCATCCTTTTTTTTTTTTTTTATATAACCATTTTGTCTATATCTTCAAGTACAAAAAGTTAACACTTGTCTCCATTTCCCTCTATTACTCCACTGTTTTCTTTGCTAGGTACAATGACTTGGATTTAGACTCTACTTCTTATTTTAATTTCACCTCCTCTACTGTTTACAGATGTTAGATTGCTAACATTTTGGAAAGACAAAACAGCATCCCTGCTGCTCCCAATACACAAGTAAAAGTAAATAATTAAAAAAAAAAATTTATTTTTCTGTAGTAGTTAGTAAAATCAGTCTTGTCTCAGTTCCTTTGTTCAAAACCAAGTTTTCATAATCTGTTTCATCTTTCACTAGAATTTTTCTTAACTCTTCCAACTGATAAGACAAAAAACCCCATTGTTATCTCAATATTCAAGTCTGGAGTGTTTGTCTTAAAAACATTTACTGAGAATTCATTAAAACTTTCCCACTGTGCCTTATCAATCTGAACCTGATTTTGTGACCTTTATGCCTCACTTTAAAAATTTCAATCTGCTTTAAATCACTAGCTTAGCTGGTTTTTTTTCCATTTGCCTGCACCAAAATGCTCAATGTTCGCCTCAACTCTTTTGACCCTCATTCCCATATAGTATGAATAATGCCTAGAGAAGAGATATGTTAAGCGTTTGCTTTGACCAGCTTATTTTTCCACTTTCAGGTTGTTTTTTTTTTTATTTCCTTTGAGTCTTTTTTTGTTATGTATGAATTTACTTCAGACTGGAAGCTGACAAGAGGCTTAAGGCAATCTTATTTTCTCCCCCTTTAAACAGGCTTTATCTAAGTAATACCAACTACCATAACCGCAGTGCAGTACCTTTTCTTCTTGATTGCAGGGCAGCTTATTTACTTGAAATTTCAAATGATGGAGAAGGAACTAATACAAGCTCATGCATGCATTTACTTGTCTTTAGGACCAACCTTTTGAGCTCCTTGAAGACAATGATTAAGCTATTTCTTACTGTCTGCCCAGCTCTCCTAGACCAATTTACAGGTTATAAGTTAGTCTGCTTCTTCACTTTTATCATCCATTAGAACAAATATGCAATGCTTGGAAAGATAATAAAGCTAGCAAAGCACACACATCAACGGATATAAAATATACCAGCTCACTGAAACCATCTTATTTTTTTTTAAATCCTGCCTAAGCATTGTGCAAGCTTATACTCCATTTTTATTTACTTCTCTGGATTCTAATAATCCCTCAGAAGCTGAAACTAAAGCTATTGTCCTTTTAATATTTGTGTCTAAATAAATTAATTTATACTTGTTTTTCTGATGCCTCAGGATCTTCATTTTCCAACATTTCCAGAAATGTTTTCCCTTTAAAATTATTTTCTAAAATAATGGAGTACGTTACATATTTCAAATATTGTATATAATGCACTCAATGTGTAAAGTTTTTGTAGACACTCAAAAATGAAATTTCCATAAGTATTCTAAATTTGTGATGAATTGTATATGGTGGACAATTTCATTTTCCAGTGGTGGAATATGAAAAACTTACACCTAGGCCAGAGATCCTTACAGAACTCCAGACTGAGCCGTCTAGTTTGGAATGAAGTCCAAACAATGGTCACAAATAAATATCAGTGAGAAATAAAATATATATTTTTTGTGAACACTCAAACATAAATATTATGAACCCTATGAGATAACACTCAAAGGTAAAATTTCTACTAGTCTTTCTCAAATATGCTTACCCCACTTGACTAACAGCATTCAGTATATTTCTATATTATACTAAATGGTTCAGTAATTCATTAAAAAGACATTCAATAAAGAAAATAATTAGTATTAGCAAATTGATAGTAGCGAATTATGTCATGGAATCAGAGAATTATAGAATCATTTAGGTTGAAAAAGGTATATCTTCGAAGGTACATCTAGTTCAACCATGATAGTAACACTGCCAGGTCTACATTTAAACTATATGACTAACCTGAAATTCATGACTCCGTGGTGCAAATTGGTTAAAACTTTATAATGGTTTGATAAAAGAGTTCATATTGGTTCATGGAAGGGTTTAGGTTGGAAGGGACCTTCTAAGAATGTCTAGTCCAACCTTCCTGCCCTGGATAGTTCTAGTGAAGTATCTTTCACTAGGTCAGGTTGCTCAAAGGTCTGTCCAATCTGACCTTGAACTTGCTGATACTCTCTTCTAAGCAACATAACAACTTATGTTATCTCAACAGTCAAGGAAGGACAACCCTGAAGTAATAGCGTCCATCTGCCTAAGTTCATATAGATTTGGAAGGTGTTTTTTCTTAAAGAATCACCTAACACATTTTTTCTGAATCATCCTTAGTGTTAATGTCTACAAATGGAAAATGCTTTCTAAGCTATCAAGTCGATGCCTTCAGCTTGGATGGTACTTAACGGAATTATTTTTCTGTAGTATTTGAACTCTCAAAGGTTCTTAGAGAAAAATCAATCTGGTCAACATTTCTGTTAAAAAAAACCCTGAACTGAAAAATATGTTACTCT
>VXAX01005152.1:489004-794359 GCA_013399835.1 Leptocoma aspasia
CTCTTCTAAAGATATCTTAATGATTTTTTTTTGTTTGTTTGTTTGATTTGAATGGTGTGATATAGCTCAATAATTTATTTTTAATAAATTTAAGCTTAATTTTTTAAGCCAAAATTTATTTATTTAAATAAATAAATAAATAAATAAATGAACTATTTGAAGCTATGTTTGTTCCAATGTTCCAATTTGAAGCTATGTCATGTTCCAATTTGTCTGAACAGAATATTTTGTTTGGTTTGCATTTTCTCCTAAATAGTTTATCCATGACAATTAAGATTTTGCCTCTATCAGAAATCCAGTGTGAGGAACATGTTTTGGAACCTAAAATATTTCTTCAGGGAACAAAAAAAAAAAAAAAAAGAAGATTAAAGTGACAATCAATATGATGTTGTCATACCTTGTCCCTAAAATCCTCTCTAATGATCCAGGACAAAGCCTTCCTCCTACCTTTAAAACATTACTTATTTTCAGAACGCCATTGACATTAAATGAAAATCCTCATTTTCCCTTTCTTTATGGCTCCCTGCCAACACCCCAACTTTATAGTCACTAGTAACATTCATGTAAAGAAGTCCTTGACCCTCATAATCACTATTTCTTCGTATTAAAGAAGAGATAAAGTCTAAAAATAGTTTTTAAAAGAGCATAAAATCATAGACAAACTCACTGAATTTGGATATTAAGCACTTTTCTTTATGATGGCATTCCTTCCTTCACTGCATTACTCCTACCAGCTCTCAAATCCCTAATTTAGCCAATCCCTTTGGAACAGTATATCAGTCCATATATCTTTATACAGATATAGATACACCCCTTGCTCTGTGTTTTTGTGTGTTTATACATAAAAATACCAAATTTCTGTGTGGTTTTATTTTTATAATTTCTTACAGATTGTAGATGGAACACTGAATTTAAGTAGACTAGATAATTAGGTTTAACAAATAGTCTTTCTGTGTCACAGCTTCTCTAGAGCCTTCTATATTTTATGAAAGAGTTAAGAAAAGTTGGGTATTTTGGACCTTGAAGTGCATAAAAAAAGAAGATTTTGCAGCCTTGCAATATAATTCTTAAAATTTGGTGGATACAAATGCCAGGGAATCTCTACAATATCGACACTTACATTCAAAGATTTTCAGAAATATTCCGCCTGCTATATCGAACTAGCCAAATCACTTTTTGCCCATTTATATTTCTGCCCACTTCATGAAGGTATGAAGGAATTAGTGTTTCCTTATACATCCGCAACGATCTGCAAGAGAGAGGTCATCTGGGAGGGTTGAAACTACCTCCTTCGAAAACGCTTTAGAAGTAAACTCCTCATTATCCTTTCAAATACATGACCCATGGCTAGAAAGCTATAGGTCTTCTGAATAGATCAAGATGCAATCTATTCTGGAAAAAATACTGACCTAGCAAAATTTGTTCTTCAAGGAAGAAAATTTAAATTTTTCCTTTATCCTAATTTAACATGATGAGATAAGTGGTGGAAAGGGAGAGCCAAAAAGGACTATGATGATCCTCCACAACAGCAAGCACTCAGGACCAATTTACTTGTATTAAAATAAAGAGGACATTTCTTGATGAAGCTTAAGAGCCTATTTCATTGCTTATAAATAATGTATAAAAATTTAGAGAATGCTATAAATTTCATTTGGTTATAAAAGTAAGGTTACACAGGTGAAGTTCTCATTTGCATATTCAATTTGAGCCTTACTCTAACAAAAGAAACTGATTCACTTTGTTTATCTGTGTTCATAAACGTCTTCCCAATTGCCTACCACTCTCAGTATAAAACACAAGCATCGCTGGTTTTGTCAGGATTTTTGAGACAGGTCAAATATGACAGAAAAGCAGAAACATCAGGAGAGAACCAATACTTTCCAATGCTAATACTTTCAATAGAGTTATTTCATCCAAGACCAGATGAGGAAAAGAAGCTACAACCTTGTACCTGTATTATGAGAATTCTGATCCTGAGAAATGTCAAATGACTTAGTTTATACTATTCTATCATTCTCAAAATAATAATTATTATTAAATAAATCATTTTCTTCACCATTCTCACTTCAGTTTTTTCCACATCCCAGTAAAGGGGAGTGTATGGGATTGGCAAGCAGTAACTATTTCCGGTGTCTGAAGGAATTTTTTCATTAGAATCACTATTGCTGTACAAATTTGTTGCTAATAGCAGTTGCTAGCAGAAAAGTATATATGGTAGACATTTCATGACTACCCAAAAATGAGAAGACACCTACTGTACAGTGTGACCTTGAGTCGCTAAGAAAGGGAGTTATAGTTAGAAATAAGCTGGACAAGTCTGCTCACCAATACCAAGCTTTGTGGAGCAAAAGATGGAAGAAGAAAGGCAGTTCAGTGATTTGATAGAACAAATATTCAAGAAGGTGCACTTTAAACCGTTTCCAAGGTAACTACCTCTGTGTCTGGAATCTATAAATAGGGGTACAAACAGGGTTTCAACTATGATACTGAAGACAATCAAATATGCAAAGGAAAATAAATAATTAAAAGAGTGGAAGGTTGAATGAAAGAACATGGAAATTATGTTTAATGAAAAAACATAAAAGTAAAGTAAAACAATAGTATTAGAAACAAATTACTGCATATGAGTGGTGTCAGTAGTATATTCATAGTGGCCTGAAAAGTATTGACAAAGAATATAAAATTGTCTACCAGAGGAGTATTTGGAAGAAAAATTATATTACTTTATATGCAAATTGGATGTGCATGTATGTGCACATCTGATTTATATAGACTGTATATACATACGTGTACACATACAGTCTGCTTAGGTTTTCTGATATTGCTAAAAGTGCAAGAGATCAAATCTATAGTATAGTTGATATACAAGGTTAATCAATAAAATTTAATCTGGGCTATGAATTTATCATGTAAATATTCTCTTAGATTGTTAATATTATTTTTATATTTATATTGTTTGATTGAAACAAAGCTTGCTGCTTATGGGCCAATATCTACTCAACCCTAGTACTTTTGATGTTACAGCAAAAGGATTTTTCCCAAAGGTAGGAAAAAAAAGACAAAGAGCAACAGCTAGATTATCATGCAAATACAAGCACCTTTGAGCCAAAACAGATTTAACAAACTTCCCAAAATGATAAGATGCAGAGATGATTCAAAAGATTAAAAATTGTTAAGGGGGATTTGTTTATATGTGTGCTATCCACATGAGCCTAATGTGTGCATGCATGTTGATGAAACTAAAAGCAATTTGAAAAATTGGTGTTTGATATCATTTAAAGATTTGAGTTTTCAAGAGTGACAGTTCTTAACATTTTTCTGATGCGCTTAGCAGAGTAGAGAGGAAAGAATAGAAGGAAAGGAAAAGGAGAAGAAATAAGTTCTAAAATCAAAATCTCCCTTCAGACACTTCTGATTTTAACACCAAATGCTGTTGCTAACAATGATTTGAACCAGCTCAGGTGAGCGCTATGAAATACAAATTACTAGAAAAATGTAGGTTGTGAAAGAAAAGCAAGTGAAACATGGGGTTTGCCTAGATCTAACACTTAAAGAGTAAGATTGATTCTCTTCTTGTTGTTCTGAAAAAAAAACAGCTGAGAACATATTGGCCACCTTAGGCCAAATATACATTTTGCGTCATCCCAAGATATTAATTCTAAACAATAGGATAAACTTTATTCCATAAAACCAAATTCATCCTTTTAAAGAGACATGGGATAAGCCTGACTGTTGCATCAAAGTACTTCAAACTGCTGGAATCCAGCTGCCTGGAATCCTGAACTCCTTCTAGGTTATGAGGTCATGTTGTGGTGAAGGCCAGTAAATGAGTATAGATAATAATATTGGCATGGATCTGTGGAGAAATGAAAATTCATTTAGAACAAATGGTGCAGTATTACTTTGAAAATTTTCCTGGAAGTTCATCTTTATTTCATTGAAAAAAAAAATATTTAAGTGTATAATAAAATTATTCAAATAAGCCAAGACACTTTTCTCACCTCAAAAAGAGAAAACTTATCTGCCAAAACTTTACTGCCAATAGCTATGAGTATATCAGATTTTTGTTAAAGATTATTCTTTAACAGAGGTCTATTTGATAAGTTTTATGTTTAAGTTGATAAGTTTGTTTTGGGCAAGGGATATTTTGCTTTGCTATTTCTGTTTAGATAAATTTTAAACTTTCAGGTATACTTTTTCAAAGTAAACATGGAGGGGGGGAACTCCTTGTTGCTGTAGGAGGAAAGACAATGCACAAAAGGAAATGAAAATGCAAAAGTAAATAATCAAGTTCTTGACTGTTAAACAGCACACTTCCATGAGAATTTCTTACATCTCTTTTTTATGTTCAAATTTTTAAAGCATAGTAGGGCAACACTTCTGTCACTTGAGGATGACATGAGCACAGAGGTAAGAGTCTGCAGAAAGTGCAAGAACATAAGGTGTTTAGTGCTTGAGTACATAATACATACAGGAGGATTCAGATATTTTGGTACTTTCTTAGGTAGATATTGCACTAAATTTCTGCACTGCTCTTTCTAGTATGTTTAGAAGAGGATTTTAGACACATACTATAACATACAGGATGTATTTATAGCATGATGGATTTCTGCCTACTGAAATTGAGGTAACAGGGCTCTCAGTGAAGAAAGCTGTTGTGTTATGCTAAATCCAGCCAGTAGATCAGCAGGTGTTAACATGCAGTGAGAAGAACAAATAGATCAAGCAGATTTTAGGCATTCCATGCCAGGACACAGAATCTAACATAGAAACCAAACATATATTGTTTTGTCATAATAACTAATTCTCCTAATATTTAAAGGGAACAGACAACAATTTGGAAGCTGGTATGGACAACCTATGACTAAAACGTCTTAGAAGTCTTGCTCTAATATTTTTCAGGAAGAATAGAAATAGCCCAATTCATATCAAAACACTTGATCTTTTCAATTGACATAATATTTCCATTATATTTTTGTGTACTCTTACATGAGCCCAGAAAAATTAGTTGCACGATCTTGTTCTTACTATACCTTTCTGCACTAGCAAAAAGTAACATATCAAGGAAAATATGATTCCCAGCAGAAGATTAATTACGAACATCCAAAAAGTCAGAGGAACATAAATCAAGAGCATAATGTATGCATTTTTTTATTGTTATTGACTGTTCTCCCATCTTACTAAGTCTCTAAGATTTATACAAGAAATAAAGATTAAATATAGCAGTTTAATCAGATTTCAGCTTTCATTTCTTTTACCATGAACTTAATGCAGTGAAAACAAATTAATTGTAGAGAGTCATTCAAGCAAGGGGTTTGTCAATGCAAGTTTTCTGTTATTGCATGTCTTGAATCTTGGAAAACAAATTGATGAATCTTTGATATTTTTTTTTGTCATTGTGCAACCTGTGAACACTTGCAGCCTACAAAATAATAACTGTTCATCTTTTAGAAAAAACACAGTTAATAGAATTTCAACCTCTGAGGACTGAATCATCCACAATTTTCATCCCGTGACAAACAGACTTTAAAACAAAGAAACCTCCTTAAAATCTTCTGTTACGTTTTAATACTAGCTCCTCTCTAAAAACCACTATGAGACACATAGTCCCGACTGTTGTATCAGATCTTGCGTGGTGAAATCAGGACCATTGTGCAGGGAATCCTGAGGATTATCCTGCTTGCTTCTCCTTACATCTATCAAACAATAACCCTCCTGTTACTCCTGACATAGTGTTTATCAGAAACTGACTGGGGGCTGAGAGGGATGGCAAGGACAGGAAGAGAGAGAGAAGTAGAGAAGTATAAGAAATACACTTGCGATGTCAAACACAGGCAGCTGTCAAAAAGCCTCTAAAAACTGTTGCAATTTGTCTGCCATGCAGGGCCAAGCACAGATAAGGTGCCTAACCAAAACAAATGAGCCCCACAACAATGGGAAAACAAAGCTCATGTATTGAAAACAAAGCAAACCTTCACAATTCATTTAGGGAGAGAGAAACTTTGTCTAATGAGATATCAGTAGCTAATGATAGGTCAAACGCTTCTGATAGAAGTCTTTGTGATCAAGACTTCATCCCATACTTCGAATAGGAGCTCTAGTGGCAGGAGCAGCAAGAGAGCAAGATTGAGTGAAGACATTCTCTGCATGCTACCAATTTTCCAGCTTCCTTCTGCCAGACACTGCCAGACTGCCTTAGCAGTACAAAGATACAGAGAGTATGGAGAGATAATAAGCTGAAAGGGAGCAATTTTCTAAGGGAAGAAACAAGATGAGGTGAACACCTAACAGCTGCCAGTCAGAATTAAATGATACTATGAGGATACCTGACAGTTGATGAATGAAAATTTAGCAGGTCTGCACAACTTCTCAATCTGCACTTTTGTATATAAATAGCATTTTAAAATATTGTTCAAAATATAAAAATTAAAATGTTATTACTGAAGACTCACTTTTCTCCAAATACCTTACTATTAGTTAGAATTATTTTAAGATAATAATACGATGGGGTTTTCACACTCTCATTCATTGTTAGACTTGCTGTTTCAATTTATTAAATTTATATCATCAAGTATTTTTTATGTTGTGTCTGGTGGTGTTTTCCCCAGTGAAACTGGAAGGAAAATTTTGACTGGAGACAAATAGCACACACTATTAACATAGGAGTCAGGTACATTCCAGGAAATCAGAAACAATAAATGCTCTCATGACCCATCTTAAGACAACTTTTTCATCTCTGCTAGAATTATTATTATTTCTGATGACAATCTACCATGGTTTTAAATTTTTTCTCTGTCATGTATTCCTGCATTATTTTTAATTTCTAGAGTAATCCTTACAGTCAGCCTATTGTGAGGAGATATTGTATTTTAATATGAATGACTTTACACTGTACTGAGGAATAAAGAAATTTTGTGGAGATGTAAGTGAAAAGAGGAGCTATGATATCACCACTGTGATCTTTTCTGATAACATTTCTAGGATTTGTTAAGATGAGTTTCTACTACTGTGGGAGGATTCCATTTTCACTGCCTAACCTAATTTTACAGTAGTCTGAAATAATATATATCCATATACATCCATGTGTTTTTTTCCCTCTTTCCTGTAATTTGGTGTCATGTGATTTCTATTAAAATTATGCAGAAAATTAAGGCATTGTGAACTGTTCCCTCCAATGGCACAAATTAAGCATGAAACACCCTAGCATGACTATGGTCCTTGTTTTTAAAAATGTTATTATTTCACCTCATTGTTTGGGGTTTTAATTTCACCAACGAGTAAATTAAACAACCCACCAAAATATGGAGAAAAATCTTTAAACTCTCCCCTGTTCACAGATTTGTCAGGGGGAAAATGACATATTTTGCTCCTGGTATTTCTGAAAAGAAATGGCTTCTGTGTGTGACAATGTCCGCAATACTACCCTCTCAGCCTAAAGATCAGACACGTATTTTTATTTCCTTGTGGCTGTAAGAACTAGAGATAATTCTTGGCTTAGAATTCTCCAGTGAAAACTTCCTTACGTCCTTCAGCCTTTTCTCCTCCTGCAAATATAGGGAAAAAGAGTAGGATTTCAGCTTCTCTCTCTTTGGTTGAAGACATTGATTCCTTGCAAAACTTCACAGATAAATTATGAAGAAAGATACTGACCCTTTGTTTAGAAGAAAAAATGTGGGGAAAAGAGGTTGGAGAAGACAATGCAAAAAACAACCCTCTCGTAGTCTTGGATGAGAAGGGTTCTCAAACAAAGGAAGAAAACAATGCAGAATTAAACCTTTCATTTTCAAAGTGCTAATCAAATATAAACCATTCCTAACATCAGCCACTGAAGTATGTAAATATAACTTCCTTTTTTCAATAGAGAAACTGAAGAAAAAGGACACATTAAGTGGCCTGATTTGTAATTACATCACTTGATAAACAGAGGCTGAACTTGGGAGTTTTGGTCTTGAACTCAGGTGTGAAAGTGTGATAGGTGTAAAAAGGAGATGATAAAGCAGAATAAGCTGCTGTAATGGCTCATACAGTTTTCACATCGTTAGCAGAGCCCACCCAGGTAGCAAAACCAAATAAATGCTGATAGAGGACCAATTACACACATGTTGATTCACAGTCATGGGTCTTTCCCTTTCAGAACAAAACCTGAGCAACTTTTTTCATATCCTGTTAGTAAAGAGCTACTCTGGGGAGCAGGCAACAATGACTGGGCCCTACAGGATCATTGCCACTCACTGTTCCCCTCTCACTTCTCAGAAGGCAGGAAATGTGCACCAAAGCCAAGGGAACCTAAACCTATTATGCCCTCTTACCACAAGGTAAGTCTAAAGACCAGCACATGACAGCTATATATGTATAAAAGTTAAAGGACATATTTTTTTAAGTTAAACCCACAAAAAACTTCATAAAAAATCCTTAATGAAGTATATAGTAAATGTTTTACACATTCAAAGTCTAACTGTCAGTAGGCTGTGATTACAGAATAAAATATAAAGATGCAGTTAAATATACAATATGTGGTGGTGCTTTTCACTTTTAAGCTGCACACATTATAGGTAGTTTTGCTGCAATGCATATTGTTTTTTTACTCAAGACATTTTTTGACACCATACTCATATAACAGGACAGATGAGCAAATCCCTTTACTTAGAAGCAAAACTCTCTAAGCAAGATATGAGGGAAAATACAGGTCTATCTAACCTCTAACATCATGAAATTAACTTGCTAGTATACATTTGACTGGATCTATGAACATTTGGAGAAAGCCAACAGAAGTGATGAGACACAACTGCATTCCTGGAGCTTGTTACAAGGCCACAGACAGGGCTGGCTGCAGAATGGTGGCTAGGATAGATTCTGTGCACCATTTGCAGAATAAAGGCAGCAGGTGAGCAATGTCCAAAGGTTGACCTTATCTGACAAGCCATCCACTTCCCATTCATGTCAGGAGTGATCCCATTCCCTTTGCCAAGTCTTCACTGGAGGAACAATCTGTCTGACCCTTCATAATTCTTTCAGATCTTACCTTCACTGCCAACTACCCTCCCAGCTTTTATTCCACTATCAAATTTTCCTGTGTTTTTCGCATCTGAAAATAGATGCCTGCAAGTCTATTAAGTGTTTCATAGACAGCAGTAAACTATTCCTGAAATATCTGGAAAAATCATGACTATACTGACAAGCATTTCTACTACCAAAAAAAAAAAAAAGTAGACTCGGGTGATTTGGAAGACAGTTTGGAAGACAAGTAATGTCACTGTAAAAGCAGTAAAGCAGCAATCTTTATATACGCCTTTTATTTTGGCGTTGTGGTTACTAAACATAAATGGTGCTACTTTTATCTCAGGAAGGATATGAGCTACAAATCACTGCCAGTTCAGACAGGTATCACTATGGGCATGTCACTTTCTCATATTTCACCCTAGACTGACTCCTGTCATAAACAACATGCTGAGCTAAGAGATTCAATGGTAGCCATGTTCATACTCTTATATTTTAACCACTTGCTATGGTTTGTTTATGTTAGAGGTATCCATATAGAGGCAATTTTTCTTGTTCTAGTCTCACAACTACAAAAGCATAGAGCATATTCCTAGATTTATATTATTTCATACCTTTCTAGACAAAATTACAAGATATATGTGTTTTAGGAACCATGTCTAATAAGACAATATAGACTCCCATAGATTTCATTTAGCTAGAAATAACCCTAAACTAACATCAATCCATATTCTCATCAGCAATGAGATAATAGTGAATAGAAAAAAAAACTTTATAATCTATTAATACACCATGAAATAATTAATGTGCATCTACAGTGTGGGAGCAAAATTCACAAGTGGCATACCATGATGGTGACAGTGACCACAAGCCAAATCCTAAACTCCCATATGGTCACTCAGCATGGCTGGAGTACTGGGGTGCTCAGGAAATTTCTTGCTAACAAAGTGCTGTTGGGAGCCATAACCAACCAGCTGTCATGATTTAGATGATGTCTGAAATAGGATCAACCCCAGGGACAGAAAGCCACTGTTCCTTTGTGCAACTTCTTTGTGTATCTACAGAACTAATCTTTATCATAAACAATAATCAAAGAAAAACCCATACATAAATTAAAACCAGTGCCTCATCTGCTCATTGGAGTTGTAGTAGTTGATTTTTACAAAACATTAAAAAAATGCTTCAATATATCTATCTTGTGTATATTATTTCCCTTACAAAGTAGTTCAGTTGGTATATATGGTGACTCATCCTAGTTACTGAAAATTGCATTTTCCTCAAAATCACAAGGGTACCAGCTGAATTCTAAGGTCTCAAAAGCTTGAAATATTGTAGGTAGAAATTAGTCTGAGGGGGGAAAAAAGTGCTTTTTGGGGGATTTATTCTTGATTTTTAAATTAGAAATATTAATTTTTTTTCTTTTTTCTTGACAGTTGAGTAATTTCTAACTGATCATGTTCATCCTTGTCATTTGGCTGTGTTTTCCATCACATACAGTTCCACTCTGGAGTTTACCTGTGACCCCTGCAAATACTTGCTAATAGGTGTGCTTTCCACAGAGAGGCAAAAGGCTCTCTCACTTGATTACTTTATTGTGCACAAGGAAAGTGATCCAAACAAGGTTATTATGTCTGCTGGGATACAGTATTCAGAGACATCTCAAAGAATGCACAGACATCAAACACTGTATCTTTCTGAAAAGGCATGTAACTGGGGATAATCTCCCATATGTCACCATGATCAGGCAGGGAGACAGAAAGAGATTGCACCAAACATTTCATGTTTCTCTATATTAAGATCTGGGAGTCAGAAGCTGTTTTCCTTTAAAGTATTCTCCTCATAATTAGATTGTAATTATAACATCCATTTTCATCTTTTGTACATATATATAATATGTGTGTATATATATATACACAATGCATATATATACATATATACACAATACATATATATATAAAACACATATGTGTGTATGTATAGTCTATGTGTATATATATATTACATATGTATATATATAATCTTATCTGACAGTTTATCATGATTGAACTAATTTTCAAAATACTCTTTATGGACAGAGCACACCATGTTATAGAAAACAGCTTTAGAACAGAAATTTAAGATTCATGAAGAACAGACTGTTGCTTGACAGTAATTAACAGTTAATAGAAAGCAGTACAAGCTTAAATTCTAATGATTTTTACCATATTTTATAATAAGTTATTGCTACAATTGTTTTTTTGGCATTTCCATTTTGTCATTAAATGTCACAGAGATTATGGAGCTCATTTTTCTGGGATAATATTAATGAGAAATCTAATGAATGGCAATGTGAAACACTGCAAAGATAAGGAAGAGTCAAATAACAACCCAGTGCTCAGAAAACACACTCTACTCATTAATACCATCGTTTAGCAGCCTGGATATCTACAACTGGAACATCAAGGGAGAGGTAACAAGTGAGGTGTAGTCATAAGGATTGTTGATGTCCTTTAGTGTCACATGTAAGTGCAAGATCAAGCTTTGGAACCTAAAAGGAATTCCTCATCTCTGAAGTATAAATGACAAGTCAAGAAAGATGGAAGCAAGAATGGAAGTGCTATATGTGCTATGTATGTGCTATATTGTAAAAAGGCAAAAAAAGATTCCAAAGAAACCTTAAGGAATCACTGTTTTGTTACTAATGCTAAAACGTGTTCATGAGCCACCCATCATGTAAATGACAGTTGCTTGGCTAGGTTTACTTCTTCTTATTAGAAGAGTTAACTAAAACTATTTTAGCTACATTGTAAGACTAAATTTTAACACCTCAGAATAGGCTTTCTTCAGATCTTAACCTCAGCTATTAATTGATTTAACTGATCAGGTAAAATATTCCTTGAGAATGTAGGAGGCCATAAACAATCTCTCTGGAAGAGCTCAGATTAGTTTCTACCAATACGGTATTTTCCTTCACTTTACTTCATTTTTAGGGATACAATTGATGGAAGCAATAATCAGTTCCAGCTGGAGGCTTCCTAATTTTTTTGCTTTAACTAACTGGGTACTTAAACTGCATAGCAATATGAGCACTTCAGAATTATCACAGTAATATGCAAAATGTAATAAGTCACAGCAATAAGCAAAATTACTGTTTTGTATTTTAATATAAACATTTTTAATTGCCTTTTTTGACTTTTGTTTTTTGGTTTTAATGTTTACTTTTACTAAACTGAAGATTAAAAATTATAATCAGAAAATATACTGTGTTTTGCAGATATTAAGGCAAGGAAATTAGATTCTTTGCAGATGTGCTATAGCAATTATTGAACATGAATACTCAAGTAATTACTGTGTTAAATACCTTATTCAAATAGGCAGAGTACAAATTAAAGCCATCCTAGTTTGTCTGAAATCCGCAGCTTGCTATGAAGCAGTGATTTTTTCTTATTCTATTTCCCACATTTTTCTATCTGCTTTTAAAAAAAACCAAAAAACAAAGCAGCAACGTTCACATTCAATGTTCTAAGTAGAATGGTCTCAGTTTTCTGCACCTTTGTATCTTTGACATCATACTCAGAAGGAGAGGACAAATGTCTACTGAAGTTACTAAACAGAAACAAACTAAATTAAAATAGACTATCTAGAATCAAAATTTACACTTTAAACAGCTAAATAAGATGGAAATACAAGTTATATAGAATTTTTCTTCCATCCTGTATGCATACCATTGGCAAAAAGACAGAAAACTTACAGTCCCTCTGAATAAATTAAGTAACAAAGGGTTGTTTGGTATGAGACACATCAGCATTCCAGTGATACAAACTCTGAATTTTCAGATGTGTTAAATGCCTTCTTTCCCTTCTCTTATGTTAGAATGCTAATCTTTTTATCTATTTGCTCTTCTATTCACAATAATACACAAAACTGGGACACCTTAAATGGTATGGCTGCAAAGACTTCTCCCCTCCAAATGTTTTAGCATTAAAAAATCCAGTTATTCTTTATAATATATTTTCTAGAAACTGAATCACCAGCTAAAACCAAGTTATAATAATACTGCTGTCACTGTTGTAATCAAGGAAGATCCCATCATCCTGTTTCCAGACCAGTCCCTCGGGGATTGTTAGGTCCCCAGTGAGACTTACAAGTAGGCACTTAGCTGTTCAGAACAGCCAGACTTAGTCAATTCTGCATAACACCAGAAGCAAACTTTCTTAGGAAACTAATGAAATTGCTGACTGCAGGGACAGGTGGCAATTGGGGATTTAAATGTTGTACTTTGATTAAAGCAGCAATTAGTTACCTAAGTTATCTGTGGAACAGATGGCGTCTTAGCAGAAGAAATGATGGATGTACAATTTTATTTGAGTAATTTAGATAGGTAAACTTGAGAGGAGTACAACAAAAATTTAATGCAATAATAATACTCTTTAATCATTATATCAACACGGCAGGTTTTTTTTAAAATAAGGACATTTATTAAATTTATAATTACTTCCTTCACGACTTTCTATTATAAGAAAAACATGTGTGGCTATGACTAGCACTTGGACAGTATATTTAAAAAC
Organism: Leptocoma aspasia; assembly: GCA_013399835.1. Lineage (NCBI taxonomy): Eukaryota > Metazoa > Chordata > Aves > Passeriformes > Nectariniidae > Leptocoma > Leptocoma aspasia. The sequence continues at coordinate 502,549 of VXAX01005152.1, forward strand.
TGAGTTTAATATGGCATAGTATTTCTTTAATGATTTAGTAGAAGGAGGTTTTGCCCATCAAAACTAAATATACAGTTTTAGTCAACTAGAAGGGAGGAAAAGAAATAACCAGAATAACCAATTTCTTAAAGTAAATGGGTAAGCTATAAAACTTGAATATAACCCAAAGGGGCAAAAGGCTGTTTATAAAATCTCAAAATTTAAAAAATGTAGCTACAAAATTCCTGAATGAAAAGAACACTGAAAATTAAATAAAAATACAGTTAGAGAGAAAATTATAGTGCTTTCTTTAGACCTTCAAAAGTTATTCACCTGTTACAAGCTAAGACATTCATAGTGGTTCACATTTTAGTTAACAGAAAAGGAAATAGAGGATATCTCCACAGAACAATTCTCTAGCTGTCCCAATCTTACATTACCTATAGAAGTGAAGTAAAAAACTCAGTCAGGTTATGCTCTGAAGCTAGGGAAGATGAATTACTTGGTTTAAGCCAGAGATAAATGAATTCAGGTAAATTCATCTGGAGAAATTTGATAGCAATACCTATTAAAATGATGAGATTTTTACAATGAAATATTTTTTCTGTTGGAAACTGCTTTTCTGCATGTATAAAATTTTTGAAAGACCTTTTAACTGCGAGATACTTTTATTTGGTAGTATGACTGGAACGGGATGATAAAATTAGGAACCTTACCCAAGCACTTTCCTATCCATACACCTCCAGGCTTTAGATGGACTTAGAAAATGAAGACAGAAGTGCGGAAAGACTTTCACCTTCCACTTTTACCTGACCTTCTGGAAAATCCTGTGGGAAAATATGTCATTGAACCTGAAAAGATTTTTGTGGGGTCTTCTCACACTCCTCCCCATGCTCTCCACTGAGAAAGGAGAGATTAAAAATAAATTTATTTTATTTTTCACTTCATTTTAGGGCAGCCTTTTCTTGCTGCTTGAATTTTAGATATTGTCAAATATTTTCAATGGTTGGATTGAAATGAAGTCACCTGAGAGCTAAAGCATGGCATGTTGTGGAATACCACTAGCCATATGTAAACATCAGGATCTAAAGGTAGAACAACAACCTGCCATTCTGTGCTCTGGAAGTAAAGGAAGCACCAGATTAGGCTGTGAGAGAGTTGGGCAGCCAGAGTACATGCCAAGCTAAGCATCAATGTCTTGTGAAATTCATGTCATAAAATTAATCCAAGTAATGGCTTTCAACCATGGCTTTAAACCATAGTAAAAGAACTTTAAAGGACCATAAGACTAAGGGCAGAGGACTCTGGGCTAGATCTAGCTGTATTTAACAATGTCATTATAGTGCAGAACTGACGTCACAAAGGCATCACAGAGATTAGAAATACAATGACGAAAAAACATTGCATGTATTTTCAGAGAACCTAATTTAAAAATAAATTTTCTGAGAAATTAAAAACCCCACTCCTAAACCTCAGACCTGCAACCAAATAATCACAGAGATTTGTCCATCCTTTCTGAACTTCAAAAGGGGTTTTAGTGTTCTGATCTCAGGCCACATAATAAACACTTATTTTTCTGCTGTCTGTGATAAATATCAATGCTAGGCAGACAGAAAGATATAAAATAGATGTTACATCTTCACAATAATGCCCAATGACAGAGGAGTCCTGCTGTTGGGGAAGAATCAACACTAAAGACCTGTTGTCTTTAAATCACCAGCTGTGATTTAAAAGTGATAGGCTTATTTTTTGCAAACTTGTATAATCTATACAAATATCTATATCCATGTATATAAAAAAGGAGAAAATATTAGATTATAAACATTTTAGGAAAGTAATAATTTTCTTTATGTACAATAATCTGAGAAAACTTCCAAAGCCATACTATTATTAATATTTACATACCCAGATTATGTTAAATTTATGGTGAGTATAACTCTCTGTAAAACTCTTTTGTAGAAAGATCTTGTATTATCAACTTCAAAACTAAGATCCAAATTTCAGATTTTCTGGTCACAGTTGGGTTTAATTAAGTTACTGGTTATGGTTTTAGGGTGCCACACAACAGTTGTGTTAGTCTTAGTTTACTTCATGTTATTTTTTTATTTGTTTGTTTTTTCCTGCTTTGGGAGTTGGTGGGGGTTTTAGGTGAGTTGTAGCTGAATCTTTTACCCCTTTTGTTTTTTTTAAATGAGGCGGGTTTTTTTCTGTTCAACTGTCTCTGTAATAAAACAGCTCTGTACTTTGAGTATACTAAGCGTATACAAACTTCACTGCATTAATACAGTGCTTAGGGCTGAGGAAGTACCAGGAGATCTGGAGACAAGCAAGCTGTTAAGATTCCAGATGGCCAAGGCAGGGAAAAAGCTTTCCATGACTGGAAGATGTTTGGACATGTGAAAGCTGAATCACTTTGTTTATTGCAGAGAGTGGTAACTAGATCATCACATTAATGCATGGGACTCTACTTCAAAGGGAAATTCTTGTCAATACATGAAAATTAAATCACTGGTGCTAATCCATTCATGGATTTGTGCCTTTTATGAATGGCACTACATTGCTAATTTCACTCAGATTTAACTATTTGAATGCACACTAGGGCTTTTATGTAAATCTACAGTAATAGAGTGCCTAGGATATTGTAGACAAACAAAAGTAAGACTGTAAAACCAAAACAAACCAACAGATAAACAAACAAAAACCACCAAAAAAACCAACCCACAACATGAGCCATTATCACTAATACAACAATTAACTGGTAATTGAGTTGCAAGTCTCTGAAGTTAACATAGGAATAAGCATGACATAACTGTCTTGTAAAAACAAGACAGAAAAATATAGTATTGTCATGAGAAACTGCATGGGTATATGATTTTTTTTCTGACTATACACTAGAACTAAAATAATTTTCTGTATAGGTAGAATTTAAAGCACAATTACTCAAAAGCATTAGCTGTAACGTAAGAAATAATTTTTCAGATTGTCCCAAGAGAGCAAACTGACCTGGAGCAACCAAGACCATGAAGAGAGCCAGAAACCAGAGATGAATGTTATCAGTCTGAAAGCAGTGGTACGATTCAGTAGTTAACACAAAGAAGGTAGGGGAAGGATATTAGCAGACATTCTGGCAATATTCTATAAGTATGAATAAGCATTTGAAAAAAATCTATACATTCTTGAAGACCTTTCAAATCCCAGGTGCAGTTAGTTCCTTGTGTCATTAAAAGACAGTGAATTTAATAGTACCCCAGCCTTGTTAATGTCATGGATTTGATGTCACCAGTAACAGCATTGCTCTCTTTATTCTGTACATTTCTGCGTCAGTAATATGTGAACATCCTGCAGCAAATTTTCATCTGCTTTCTGTTGACCAATTTAGTAGAACACACTCTGGCAAAGTGGATTTCTGTGTGTACTAGTTTAAGAACAGATTTATAGGAAAGAGCTTTTGATAATTCTACATAGATTCTGTGTGCATTTATTTGTTTACGAGCCCAAGGACAAGGGACAATTAATTTTCAATCCATGCTGGATTTCAGGGAGAAGGGTGCTTTTAGATAATTAATGCTGACTCCTTCTTCATATTGCCAATAAATATATTTTCTCTAAATATTAATCAGCCAGATTAGAGGCATAACTTCCATTAAGCAGTATTTTGATTTAAAGATCAATGAGGAGAGAAAGTTGCTTCAATTTTTTATAAGAAATATGTATCCATCCCTCTAACTAGACATATTCTTAGAGACAGATACATGATTAAAAATTGAGCTCCTTTTTGAAAGAAAAAAAAACCCTGCATAATCAGTCTCAACCACACAAAATCTCTAATTCACCTTCTCAAAAACAATCTTACAATTTTGCAAAGTGAATGAGCAAAACCATACCAGTGAGTATTTCTCTGCAAGTACTCTATCCTCCTTAACACCTGCTCCTTTTTACAATCACTCAGAAAAGCATTCAACTGCTATCAGAAACTTCAAGCTCTTACACTGACAAATACTGTGATTCACTGACTCTCCAGTTTTACCATTCCTGGCAGGACAATCTTTTTAAAGAGAATGAACTTGATTGATGTATTGAAACTCAGTTTCTGCAGTAGTTCCTGTGCAGACCAACATCATTTATACTGTCCAGAAAAAGAAACAAATATGAATATCCAAGGCAGTCGAAAAAAAATAAACTTTCTGAACTAAAGTTTTTAAATATTTAGAGAAATGATAACATGTTGTTTGTTTCCTATGAACAGCTCTGAAAGCAACATTTATACTCATCTATAATGATTACCTAGGGAGGCAGTCCTTGTCCCAGAGCCATTGTACTGGAACTGCTTTCTTCAGAAAGAGAACAAATTGCAGCATTTAAGTCTAAAAACTAACAAAATCCTGTTCACTTGGTACAACTTCCCTGATGGATAGCTATCTAACTTTTTAATTGTTTTTAAAGTGACTCTTTGAGAGCTGGAGTCATGAAAGCCATCATACTCTAATTTTCTGAAAGCTTGATAGAACCAATATTCTGAGTATAGATAAAGAGTAATGAAGCACTTTCTTTCCCATAGGAAAGCTTTCCCACTCATATTCTTTGATGCCAACTAACCTTCACATCTGCTATTTCCCTATTGATTGCTACAACTTGGCACTTTTGTAGAGTGTCTGATGAGGCAATTCAATTCAATGACACCACTTCCTCCTCAACAAAAGAAGTGCAGTAAAATAACAGTGTGTTTCCTATACCTTCAGGGGAAATGCTGTTTGCAAATTATGCACACAAACATGTAGTCATCATTTATGTGTGTGTATGTGGAGAAGAAGAGCATTTGTTCCTTTAGACTGAACTGTTGTCTATGTAAAATTATGCAAAGTAGATCTGGGTTTGAATTTTTTAAGCAAATGAGGAGCCATTCTGGGTCCCACTTAAAAAATCCATCTCAAAATACATCGTGTTCACTATGGAAATAAGCTTGGAATTAGTCATCACTTAAAATACATTCCAAATATATGTTTACAAATCAGTAATGTGCATTAGACAACATCAGAACTAAGAATCTGGTTGTTTTGCTGTCCTTGAATATGAACAAATCAGACCCTATTTTCAAATTAAATGGAATAATTTCTTTTTGACACATATTACAGTAATGAAATATTTCATTTAAAATTAAAATAGTAAGCAATATCAACTACATAATAGTTCCATTATAATGCTGTAGAAAACACCAACATGACAAAAAAACCTTCATTTTTAAATTCAAGATCAAACAAGACACCTTTTATTTCAAACAGATTGAAACTATGAAATGATTGGTGTTTTAGTTGTATTTTACTTTGGTTTTCCTCTAGCCCCTGGACCCTACTATTTTTTGTTTGTTTATTTATTTGTTTTGTGAAACTTCTGATTCATTGAGCTTTAGAAGCCACAATTAATTCTGTGTTTAGTCTTATTTAGAATTAGGTCCTTTCTTTTCCTTTCTATATTTGGTATGTCCTTAGACCTAGATTCACAAAGGTATTGAAATACCTCATACTTACTGGAATCAATGGGAACCTATGTATAAAAAATAAACATAGAAGAAGTAAAGATTTAGTTCCATCTTAGGATTTTCAGGTTGTATTTATAACTTAAATTACTCTCACAACAATTAATTTGCTCTAAGTTGAACCAGTACAACTAAGAAACAAATGTTCCTTTGTGGGCAGGACAGAAACAGAACACAAAACAGAAACAAAAAGCAGATAACGGTTCACGAGATGTCTAATACATACCAAAGACTGTTCCTAATGGGGTGTTTGTGTATCCTAATGGGATACACAACTCCCTAATTTTGATGGAAAAGAAAGCTTAGCCTAGTGACCTTGATTTTAAAAATGATCCTGTCCTGTTTTGCATACTACTAAAAATATAGTCTGAATGGGTGCAAGACAAAGATATAGAACACATTTTAAAAAATATATGTGAAAGTCCATGTAAAGATTTCAGTATACATTTTACTTTAAACAATCCACTTCAAAATTCTTACTCCAAAATCAGGGATGAGAAATCATGATTTTTTTTAGCAATAAATTTTAAAACAGCTTTTGGGCACTGGAACAGGAATGCTAGAGAGGTAGTCAATGACCCAAGCCTGACAGTACTTAAAAGGCCTTTGGTTAATGACCTTAATAATTTGCTTTAATTTTTGATCAGCCCTGGACTGCTCAGGCAGTTGGACTAGGTGATTACTCTAGATGGTCTTCCATCTGAAATATTCTATTCTAGCTATAATAATTTTCCTGTTCTAATTTCTAAATAAGAAATCCAAAATTATAGAAAAATAAAATTTGCAAATCATAGTTAATGATTCAGAATCTGTGAGAGGGTGTAGTTTGTTCTGGATGTCAGCTAATTTTGTTTTTCCTATAAACAAGGTTGTTAATTTTGCTGTATCATCCTACTAATCTCCGATATGCAAGCTGAACTGTACTCTTCAATTTCAGGATTCCATGAAAATTCTGACAGAATATGTCAAAACTACCACATACTTCCTACAAAATATGCAAACAACACAAACACATTACTGGTGTACACATCAAAAGCCTGCACCTGTCTCTAATGCAATAAAAAAAAAATTTGAACTTATAAATGTAACAAAAATGACAAGTTATACAGCAGATTACACAGCAACACCTGCCCTGCTGCTGGAAGATAAATGTACTGAACCTCTAATGTGATCAAGCACATGGAGCCATATAAACAAATCAAAATGTTGCATAGTATTTATTCTTTATTTTTACTTCTTTTATTTTCTTTTTTGAAATACAAGCCCTTGCAATCAGTGGTTTACTCATTGTGACCAGCTCAATCTTTCTAAATGCAATGTTTACATACACAAACCATAATTTTGCCCATATTTCAACTCACAATGTAAGCCAAAATATGAACTTTTTATATTATTTTCTATGAGAGATATTTCCTTTTTTGTATGTGTGTGCTCATTTCAGCCAACATGTTAGAAAATAATTTATTTGCAGTTTTTAAACTATTAATCCAAAAGAAAACAAATATTCCCAGTGATAGTTAAGTCAGTCAGTTTTACTATAGAACTGAAATTATGTGTATTATTCCTTGTTAAATTAATTAATTTGAGTACATACATTTTTTAAACCACCACCTCTCCCTGTGGTCAAACTGTAGTTTATACATACATGAAAAGTGTCTAGTGCTTAAAAAGTGACCATAAATTTTATGTCATTCTTCTTAAATACTTTTAGCCACGTACACATTAAGTGTACTAACCTAACTAACCTAACCAAGCACTAACCTAAGTTTCTCTTCTCACAATACAGGTTTATTTCTGTAGCTCTGGAGAACACTGTCCTTGTAGGACATTTGCTTAGTAGAGAGGAACTACTTTCTGGTGCCTTTCAGTTTCTTTCCTGTGTCAGTCAGGGGCACCTGGATGACTACTGAAGAGGAAAGCAGGTATCTACATCTTGGACTGAGGAGAAACCTGCCTTACATGTTTCAAAAGCCACATCTTTCTATTATGACTTCATATTAAATTCTCTCAATCAACAGCTGATATCCTTTCTATACCAATGTACCAATTCACCAATCTTTTACTGCAGTCCTACCCTATGCATTTGGAGAAACTTCAGGAATACAACTTATTCCTGCTTTTACTCATCACTATTTTAGGGATGCCAAACTTTCTTTTACAATTCCTATATCTACAAAGAATAATAAATTACCTTTGTTAAACATTTTACCCATGAGGCAAAACTAACTACAGTAGCAGTGGATAACATTAAAATAGGGTTTGTATAATGCAATACAGTGTAAAAAAAGAAAATATTTAAAAATTGAGAGACAAATAAATAACAACAGGAGGTTTTTAATGACTTCATTTCATCACTGATGTCAACAAATGTAAAAATAGAAGAAAAAAATGCAAATCACAAGTTATTACAACTGCAGCCTTTGTCAGTGCTGGTGGTTTTGCTGTTATAGTTATTACCTTGAAACTTAGAGATTCAATTTACCAAAATAATTCTACATTTTGGAAATAAAAATTGAAGACCTAAAGATTAAGACCACAAGTCTCAATGGTTTTTGTAAGTGCTAAGACATTTATTTGAAGTATTTAGAAATCAAGCTCTAACTTGGAAAGAAATCTAGAAATTCTTTATGAGATGAATAAGAATGTAAAAAATAATTGGCCTCAGTACTTCAGTGAAATGAACCTCATAGTTCCCCTTCAAATCTCCTTTCATCTCTGATGATCTGATTTGAAAAGACAGCAACTGAAACTGCCAAATCTTCTTCATTATGAACAGACTGTGACTGGAAGAGGAAACTGAAGGATCAGCGTTTCTTCCACTAACTTCTGATTCTAGGGGTAGCCAAGCCCCTGACTAGAATGGCATTGTTGGATTGCATGTCTATAATGAGCTATGATAAGCATCTCTGCTCTTCAAGGAACAAAAACTGCGTCAGGAATGCAAGGTGTAACGATAAAATAAATTAAGAAACCAAGCTGTCATTTTTGTTCACTTCAAGTAAGTTCCTTAGTAATTCAGCCTGAATAAAAATACGCTTGAATGATAACTGCCTGGATAGGCTTAGATAAAAGTCTTAGAATCAAAAAAACTATCCTCAAAGCTTCTTTGCCAGACAAGGTAACAGGGTGAAGGAAGAGGTAGAGAGCATTCCTATCAAATCACAGACAATTTTTGGTGCTAGTATTCCTTCCTCACAGAAAGTTCCTTTAGAGAGCATATTCCTTTTTCAGAAGGTGGAAATGTATGTAAGAGTACATGAAACTTCTATCACAAATGTCAAATAGAAGCTTCTAAACAGTTCTGGAAGAGTCCTCGTAAGTCAAGGAAGGCATCACTAGTATATCACTAGTATAAAAAAATTAAAATGAAAGACACAGACAGTGATAGCTAAAGAAAGAGGAACAGAACTGCTTCTGTCTTGCCATTGGCCCGCAGCAAAAGAAAGTAAGAGTTCTTCAAAGAAACACCCAGAAATTCAGGTCTTCAAAGGCCTCCATGGTATTTGCCATTTTTTATAGTTTGTTGAGAGGTAACAGATTTCAATTTTTAAATGCAAAGATACAGAAACAAATATTTTAAGTTATATCCTTTGCTAGTAAATAATAGTTTATGAATAATATGTATTGATATAGTAACAGTTCTCATGCTTCCTTCAAACCACAATAGCTCACATGATAACTTATCTGGATTTTGCTTGCAAATTGCTTTTCAATATCTCTTTCTGATCACTGACTGCTCATGCCTTGGAGGGGTATACTCTTTGCTGGGTAAAAAAATCTCTGGATGGCCAAGCCCAAAAACTGGTGAATAGAGTTATCCAGCTGGCAGCTGGTCACAACTGGTGTTCCCCAGGGCTCAGTATTGGCCCCAGTCCTGTTAAATATTTTTATGAATTACCTGGATTAGGAGATCAAATGCAACCTCAGTCGGTTTGCAGATGACAGCAAGTTGTGTGGGAGTGTTGATCTGCTGGAGGATAGAAGAGCTCCGGGGAGGGGTCAGAACAGGATGGCTGGATGGGCTGAAGCCAAGTGTATGAGGTTCAACAAGGCCAATTGCTGGATCTCACACTTGGGTCACCAAGTATGGGTAACCCCATGCAGAGCTAAAGGCTGTGGGAAGAGCAGCCACTATTCCAGAAAGCTTCCCAGCAGAAAAGGACCAGGGGGTGTTTGTTGGAAACTGGCTGTATATGGGCCAGCAGCGGCTTGCCCAGGTGGCCAAGAAGGCCAATGGCATCCTGGCCTGCATCAGCAACAGTGTGGCCAGCAGGAGCAGGGCAGTGATTGTCCTCCTGTAATTGGCACTGATGAGCCCACACCTCGAAACCTGCGTCCAGTTCTGAGTCCCTTTGCTACCAGAAAGAAATGGAGGTGCTGGAATGTCCAGAGAAGGACAACAGAGTTAGTGGAGGGTCAGGAGCACAGGTCTTATGAGGATGAGTTGAGGGAGATGGGGGTATTTAGCCTGAAGAATAGGCGCCGCAGGGGACATCTTTCTGTAAATTGACAACTACGGGAAAGGAGGTTGTAGCAAGGTAAGTAGTCTCTTCTCCAAAGTAACAGGCAACACAATGAGAGGAAATGACCTCACATTTTGTCAGGGTAATTAAGACTGGATATTAGTAAAAATTTCTTCCTGGAAAGGACTGTCAAGAATTGGAACAGGCTGCCCAAGGCAGTGATTATGTCACAGTCCCTGGAGGTATTTAAAAGACATGCAGATGAGGTGCTTAAGGACATGGCTTAGTGGTGGACTTGGTAGTGTTAGGTTAATGGTTGGGCTCAGAGCTCTTTTCTAACCTAAACAACTCTACGATTCTGATTCTAAAGTGTACTTTAATATACTTTTTTATAAACAAGTAAAGTATATTGTGCAGATTAAGGATATTTAATACATTAAATACAAGTTCAATTAATGCATGGATTAAAAAAAAATGCCTAAAAGGCAAAAAAAGCTTGCATAGTTACATAATTATTACCATAGATCTATTGCAAAAAGGGTGGTTTAATCAATCTCAACAAGCACTCTGTTTGGAGAAATTAATAAATCTGGAGATGAAATTCATCAGCATAATAAGACTTTAGGTGATGTCTGGGGCAATTCTGGCACTGAAAATATTTCTGTACACAAAGCAGTACTAATGTAGTTGGACAACACCTCAGTACTATATATAAATTGACAGCCAGAACTAAGAGTTCACCTCTGCAAATGAATGGAGGATTTCAGGATGTTTTAGTGGGCAGAATTTCAACACTGAAGGTTGCTCATATGGCAGGATCTCACAAAAAAAATGGCTGAACCAAGGGCCAGTTCACTCCAGAGAATTTCTTCTGAATCACATTCCCAGGATGAGTCATAGATCAAATCAGACAAACTTTGCATGGCTACTTGGTGACAGATCTATTTGCTTTGAAGAGCAAGGCAATTTTTTTTATACTTTGATAGTTAAAAATGTTCAGATGTACTCTGAATTTTCTAAACAAACCCTATCCCTGAATTATGTCTTTCATATAGAATGCTGTTTGCAGTTAAAGGTTCCTCTATGATCTGGTTCAGTTCCCTTTCTCACCTTGCTCAAGATCTGAAGACAAACATAAAGGGAACAAAAGCTGAAAAGAGAAGAAAAAAGAGAAGTGTTCTCACCCTGCCTCCTGGGGAAAACAGCAGGAAGAGAGAAAGGTGATAAGGAGAGAGAGCAATTAGGTTATGCATTTCTGAGGAAAAAGTCTTGCAACTAAGCTTATGTTGAGAACCCAGAGATCAGTAATTCTCTTACAACTGATCCTGTCAGCAGCGTCATTACAGGCCCTGAAGAGGCCAGAAAGTGGAGGGCATCAAGTTAGGGAAAGGAAGCAAAATGGGTTAACAGTTAAGACAAAACCTACATTAGTACATAAAGAAAATGTACATTGTAAGTATCAGCAATTTCAGTGTTGTTGATTTTTCTCATTGTCACACTTTCCGATGTCTGGGTGACATACTCACTTCCCAAAGGGTGTGGATTCCCAGTGGCTTTCATATTTAGCAGGGTGATATAAGACTGCCCTGGCATGTTATGACACCCTGCTTCACTCCAATCAGTTCTAGCCTTCTAGCAACTACAGCAGTTTTCTTTACAACTGAAAAATAAAAATGCAACAACAAAAATGTTCATTTGCAGCTGGATCAGAAAGCTGGGTTGACTCTTTTCACAGGCCTAGGGCATGTGGAGCCAGCAGTACTCGAGGCTGAAGGCAGGAGAAGAGGTTGGACTACTTAGAGTTAGACTGGCTTAAAACAAAACAAAACAAAATAAAAGCTATTGAGAAAAGTCATTCACAGCAATTAGTAGAGATTAAACTCCGTCTGACTTCAAAGGAAAGTAAATGGTCTTGGGATGCATTAGGTAAAGCATTGCCAGCAGGTTGAAGGAGGTGATCCTGGTGCTCTGCTCAGCCTTAGTGAGGCCACATCTGGAGTGCTGTGGCCAGTTCTGGGCTCCTCAGTAGAAGAGAGACAGGATGCTGCTGGAACAAATCCAGAGGAGGGCTATGAAGGTAAGCAAGGGCCTGGAGTATCTCTCTTATGAGGAGTGGCTGCGGGAGCTGGGCCTGTTCAGCCTCGCGAAGAGATGGATGAGACGGGACAATATCAGTGTGAATAAAGATCTGAAGGGGGATGTCAAGAGGATGGAGCCAGGCTTTGCTCAGCAATGCCCAGCAATAGCACAAGAGGCAATGGGCAGAAACACAGACAGTTCCATCTGAATACAGGGAAAAATTTGTTTACTGTGTGAATGAGTGAGCACTGGTTATCCGGAGAGGTGGTAGAGTATCCCTCACTGGAGATATTCGAGAATATTATGCCCAACTGTTTGGACAAAATTTATCAGCAAAAGACAAGAAATTGAAATGTGCACATGAAATGTGCTCTAGGATGACCCTGTTTTAGGCAGAGAGGTTGAACCAGATGACCCACTGTCGTCCCTTCTAACCTTACCCATTTTGTGATTCTGTGATTGTTGTCTTCTGTGGCATCACTGTATATTCTCCAAAAAAAGGAGGCAGAATGCGTTTCTCTTAACTACAAAGTGATTTTTCAAATGTCTAGATTATTACATCTCACTGAGTTATGTGATAAAAATTCTTGTCTTTTGCTGATAAATAATCCTGACACAATTTCAGACACAAACTATGGTTTGGATAACATATGCATATCAGGCTTGACTTTCTAAGGAGAAATGTAAAGTTGTTATTTTTTTACCCAGTCTGGGCTCTGATCTCTTGTATCCCATATTTCTATCCAAATGGAAATTAGATCTTTCTATATTTTATCATATCGTATACACTGAGAAAGATCAAGGTTATTCACATCACCTCTACCATATACCTACATTGTGGATCATTAATGCATATGCACAAATTAATGCATATTGTTGGATGCAATTTTGAAAAATAATGCAAATAATAACTTCTTGTTTGTATGTTTATTGTACCTCTGTATAATAGTCATACTCTGAAATACTTATGCGAAGATAGGGTAGCCCACCTGAGAGCTCAGTGGGGAGATCAGCACAACATTTTTTACTCTCTGAGGACTTTTGGTAAGGCAGAAACCGATACTGAGTTATGGAAATGTTTAATTGATTCAAAGAGAAAGGAAAATTTTCATAATGGCAACTTTTCCTTTATTTTTGATGTCTCTCTTAGACTTCCTTACAAAAATAACTAGTGGGGACCTGATTAATACCTTAATGATTTGTTTCAATATTTTAATTATTGTGAATGTCTACTCTTGTTTTCACTGGAAAGTTATTTTTTTTTCCTTGAGAGGACATCAAAAGACATTTGTACATGTTTCTATGAGCTGTAGCCTGAAACAAATGTAAATGATAAATATGAATCCTGTAGATTTTGAGTATAACCAAACGTTATCCAGCAGCTTATTAAGAGCACTTACCATCTGGATATATAGAATAATCTTTGTAGAAATGAAAAGTTGACTAGTCATGTTCATCTTTTTCAGTCCTTACTGAAGGGTACAAGAAATGAGGAACAGAGAAAGGAGAAAGGGCAGGGAAAAGTCATGGGTGGGGACAAACATGAGAGTGGGAAGATAGTGGATTTCTGTTGCACTCCATCTATTTTTAGTTTCATGCCTCAGCACTGAAATGCAACACAAAGCCAAACATCTGCTCTTATTTACTGTAGGAACAATAATCACTCTAAGGGTCGAGACAGCATAAACCCGTTGTCCCCATAACTAGACAGTTATTTGGAATGAAGCACTTTCTGTAAATTTGTCCTGCTTTCTGCCTTCAAATTCAAAAGAGAGACAGTTCGCCCCATAGAACTTAATGGTACCAAATTTACTGTAATTTCTTCTATATAGAATTCAAATGCACTGCTCTTCTTGATATAGTCTGTGTTAAGTATCATATAACCTACCTACCACTGCCTAACTTCCCTGATCTTTTACAAAAATATGTAGAACTTAGTGAGGCAGAGACGCTTTAAGATCTCTGGACAAAGCCTATATCTCACTCTCACAGGCTCTGCTATTGAAGATTTAGTTCTTATAACTGTATAGAGTGACCACAGACCTCGTTTTAGAGATTTACAACTATATCTACTTTTTTTTTTTTTTAACATTAAAAGAAGCAGTAGTTAACTACGTAGCATTCTTGCAAAGACGGAATCATGGCAAAGAGGAAATGATACATTTCAGCTGTAGGTTTTTCAGTTAGGACCAAACCAGGATGATCAAAAAGAAGTAAAAAATATTTACATGGTATTTATATTCAATCCCCTTTTTAGCGAAATGTACCGCATGTTTTTTTCATGCAAGAACAAGACTGTATTTCTTACATCAAAATGCAACCTTTCTATAAAGTGAAATATTATTAAATCAAACTGAACATGTATCTGTAGTATCTGTTACCAATTTTTTTTTATGCACTATCAAAATTAGTACATGGAAGCTGTGACTCAGAAGATTGTTTTCCATTAGTCACTGTCAGTCACTGGATATTTGAGAAACTCACAAGCAGTGCTTCTCTCATCTTTGACTTGCAACAATTGCACCAGATAATTAACACACACTGCCAAACTTCATGGTGTTTTATTTGAAGCATTAAACTAAAGGTTCTTTGTGTGTATGCACCCATGTGTTTGCATTGCATCTTTACTTGTTAAACAAATAGATATCATTTGTCTATTACAGTGTTCAAACCTAGGCTTGAAAATCCCACTGAAGTACTAGCTTTGTGCACATCAATGCCAACCTCACATATGACAAATGAATGACATTAATACCTTTATTCTTGCTGCTGTTGTTCTGTTTATGTCAGAGAATCTGTCATTTGTACCCCAGTTGCAAGCAGTGGAAAAATTTCCCTATAACCCCTTCATTCAGCTTTAAGAGACTCTTTCTGAGACTTTGTAATGTATAGGTAGAGCTTAATGCCATTTCTTTTAACAACAGGCTGAGAATGTGGAAGGGGAAGATAGACAAAAAGTGCTGAATTGTTGCTTTTCTAAATTTCTTCAGAGAGATGGCAACAAAATGGCTAGGGTAAAATGTGAGGGCATTGGGGGAAAAGGAAAATAACAAGGGTGAGCAGCATGGCTCTTTATAGAGAGAAAGCAGTGCAGGAAGAAATTAAATATATTGTAGAAAAGTAGAGCTGGAGTATAAAACTTGATCCTAAAGAAAAAAAGGAAAGAAACTGGCAAATGTAATTGGTAAACAGAATAGTCAGTCTACTAGATAATTCTGAGGTAATTCAGCTTTCCTGAATTAGTCCTCTTCTACCTTTCACCAGAACTAGTTCCCTATCTACCTTTTACCAGAATTAGTTCCATATCTACCTTTCACGAAGTGATCTTGAAAAAGATGCAATCCCATTTAGTACCTCAGCTTCCTTATCAACAAAACTAGAATATAAAATACATGTCTCACAGAGAGCTGAGAAGACCTTTAATTTGTGATACAGGAGTAATGACCCTAATTTACTGCTATTAGAGAATGAAAAAGTACTTTGGTTTTTACTATTTGTTATGCAGATGCCTAGTAGCCATAAGTAAGAAAAGTTCCATTGTACCTAGTACTGTACAAACGCCGAGAAAGAAAGAAATTTTGACATTGAAAGTTACAGATACAAAAAATTATGGGAGAAACAAAAGCACACAACACCTTCACAAGAAATACTTAACATTGTTGACCTCATACGTGAATATGTGTTGAACAAGTTTTTTTGTGTGTGAGGGTAGAGAAGTGTGGTGCAAATAGAAGCTGGGTAGAATTAATATTGTTCTTCTCAATTTCAGAATTGTTATTCATCAAGAAAACCAAGTGAGAAGCATAGACTGAAAGACCACAGAAATCAGAGGTAATGAAAAATCTGAGGTTTTTTTCATCCAAGAACAGTTAGTGTGAGATCACTACCTTTCATGAAAATAATAAATGCTTTTTATTGTATTCCAAACAGGCAAAGAAACAGGTTTCTGAAATTTGAAAGTGGTAAATAGTGACAAAAGCAGCCAAAAGAAAGGAAGAGAATTTCATAACTAAGAAAACATCCATAATTTGAGAAACATCAAAGCATGTATTGGTAATGGACACTCCTAGCCTAAAAGCAGATAAGGTTTCGAACTTACTTTCACATATCTTTCCTTCTAATTCTTGGACAATACTGAGGCTTTCTTTATTATTTACAATGAATTAGCTGAGCAGACCCACCAGGCACATAATGGATTTGTAAAATCATTTCTTTTCCATGCTCAGACCAGATAAGCAGATCTTAAGAGAAGAGAGCACTGAAATTTCCCTTTGCTTTCTGGCTTCTGAAAGAGTTGTAATTCATGTTTCTCAGACCATAAGGAGGCATGAGACGAAGGACCTAGTAAAACTTTGAAGACAGCATTCTCCTTTTTCATCAAAGTTATTTCACAAGGATGTTTGACTCACAAGGGTAACAGCATTTTCAACATATGTCCCATGTGTTCTCCAAGATTTTACCTTCAAGGAGGTTTTAATCCAGCAGTTAGCTTGTTTGTTTGACACCCATTTAGATTCCCCTTCATAATAGGTTCTTTCGTTTTAGCACCACGCAGCTTTGGTCACATTCCAAGGTTTTTTTTAAGAAAATAATTCAATGGACTGCTATATAGCTAATTTATGCAGAAATTACTGTCAGTCTTGTGGGCAGCTACCAAACCTCACTGTGATTGGAACTAATAACTATTACCAAGATATGATAATTTCATTTAACATTAGCAAACCATCTGGTGTCTTTTTATCTTGTTGTAACAAGTTGTAACAGTGCCACAGTTTTACTCAATCCACTACAAAAGTAGCTAAGGATAAACATACACACAAATGATAAATTTATCCTCTCAATTATCTTTGTGCAACTCCTACCCCCAGAACTCATACCGTCTTAGATTTTTGAACTACAAGAGTACTACTAAAATCTAATCTGACCTCCTGTTTAATGAAGGCTATCTGTTTCACTGAGTAACCTCTAAATCAAAAGAACGTGCTTGAGCTATGCTGTATTTTTCATCCTCAGCTGCCTGTGATGGATGAATCCAACCCACTCCTAGATAAGTTATACCAGTGGTTAATGAATCTCACTCTGAAAAATATGCACCTTATTTCTTGTCTGAATTTCCCTAACTTCAGCTATGAAACATTGGACCTCATTATGCCTTTTTCTGCTAGATTAGCGAGTCATCTACTGTCAAAAGTCTCATTCCCATTAAGGCACTTGCGAACCATGATCAAGTCACCTCTTAACCTTCTCTTCAGCAGATTAAACAGACAGATCTTTAGCCTCTAACTGCAATGCTTATTTTCAGACCTACAGTCATTCTTTCACCTTTAATGAACCCCTTCCAATTTTAGGCATATTTTCAAAGTGTGATCACCAGACCAGGACACAAAAGTTCATTAGTATTTTCCTTAATGCCATACAAAATGGCACTTCCTACTTGATATTCAGTTATCTATATATCAGAGAATACAATATATATAATTTAAAACTGTTTTATCAGTTGAATAAATAAATCCTATGTTTTCTTATGATTTCTCTTTTTCACTCACAGTAAAAGAGGAGAATTCATTAATGTAAAAAAGTAATATTAAATTATGTGATCTGATGTCCTAAATCTGTTGTGTTTAAGTGTAGGGTTATTTCAACTGCAGATAAAAATCTTCAATGAAGGATGTGAAATGCTATTTCATTCGTAAAGCCTCTTTAGTTCTTGCATACAATACATTAGATAATCACAAAATATATCTAGACAAATGTAAACAGAAGAATAAAGAAAGCAGAAAGAAACAATTATGCAGAAAAGGGAGTACTATATTAACATGCAGAGGGAAAAATGTCCACAGAAAGAGGAATAGTCTTTGTGCACTTAGAAATTTACAAAATCCACATTAGGGGCATTAAAGAAAATAGTGAATCAGAAAATTAAGGATGAGAAGGAAAAATAAAAATTTAAAGTTGCTTCCTAATATTTCCACAGTGTCCACAGTTTGAATCTGAAATAGAATTAGATCAAAATTTTCTGCCATACTAAAATTAAGTTAAATCCCTACAGTTTTCAGGTAGCTCAATAATACCTTGTGTTATTTCTTTATGTCTCAAGACAAAAATAATTTTGACTTTTTTAAAAAACTCAGTCTTTAAACTTTCAATGTTGTTACTTTTAAGTGCTTCACATATTTCCTGACGTGAAGAGATTTCTAATTGATTAGTTACTTCTATCAATTTCATAATCTCATTTTCCAATGAGTATTCTGAGGAGAATACTCAGAACATTCCCAATGCATGCTTTAAGTTAAGCAGCCTGAAGCATTCTGAGATATTGGAGTTGAACAATTTTTATTTCCAAGCAGAAGCTGAAAGTCTTAGAAATTATTTAGTTTTTAAATTAAAACTATTTGTACATTTTGATTGGGTACAAGATCTGTGGTCATAAGATTAAATAGAGATTATTTAGCCTTGATATATAAATAAATCTTATGCTCTCTGAATTTCATGAGAGAAACTGAGCACACAGCCTTCAATTTCTGTACCAATTTAAAAGCTAATTTGGTATTGAGTTTGCTGATTACAAATGCCAATGTGACAGCCAATGCAGAGCATATTAGGTGATAGCATAATAACTCTTAAAACTAGGCAAAAGTCTTCAAAAATTACCAAAGATCAGGCAAATACTGTTAAATAACCTCTCTGGAAGATCTGAGACACCTCTGTGCTATCCAACATAAGGAGTTAGAGAACAAACCATCTTCTCTCCCTTCATAAATACTTATCACTAATTTAAGTCTGCTTAAACGCCTGCTGAATCTAGACAAGAAGTATTTTCCTCTAATTCAGTATCTTACTTCACTATGGTTCAAATTGAATTATCTTAGTAGCAGGTTAAGAGGAACAGAAAACTGGGATAAACCTGAGCTTTTTACATGGACCCAAAATTTCATTCAAAAGTTTCTCAAAATTATGAAGTACAAAAGTCTTCTTCAGTAGAGCCACTAATATCCTTAGCGTTTCTTGAATAAAGACTACAATTAGATATAACACTGCTGAATTAAAACTAACTTTCAATATGACAAAGCTTAATCTTGTATATTATATACACAGCTATAGAAATCTGAGCAAAGTATTCAGGTTTCTTCATGTACTCCACTGCTATAAATTCAATTAATTAAAAAAAATCATCAAAAAAACCCTTTTTTCTTTTCTGTGAGAGATTTTTCATTTGATTCCTTTGCTATCTTTTTATTAAAAAAAACTTTAAAAGGTTTCCACTTGTTTTGGACAGCATCAGGAATTGTACCAGTTGCCCCTCAGCAAGGTGCAAAAGCATTCCCCCCAAAATCAGGATATAACATCTCAAACAGAATATAAAACTTACCTTGAAAAAAGTCATGGTTGCTCCATCTTCAACTGCCCCATACTCTATCTTTGTCTGCTTGGCCAAATCATCAGCAGAATCGATAGGGGACTCCATACGTTCCACTGTCAGAAAGGCGGCTAGGTTAGCAGTGTACGAGGAAATGATGATAAGTGTGAAAAACCACCAAATGCCTCCCACTATCCTGGTGGAGAGGGCTTTAGGCATGAGCTCAGAACCTAACGAAAACCAGGGGAGAAAGGTGAAACGGATGCACAGAAAACAATTAATAAGTGTTCAGCACTTTTTGCCACAGTGGGGAAATGGAATCACTGTGCAAAAAAATCTTTAAGCTACAGGTTTAGATGTACTGCTTGTGCAAACACACACAACTGAAATGCAAAATAACTGGTTAAGTTTATAAAGACAGGTCTTTTTGGAGCTGTGGGAATCAAAATATAGTAATGGGAGATTCAGTGATCAGTGCTATTTTAAAATTTCTAAACATGTATATAAAAATGCCAATACTAAAAAAGCAGTTACTTCAACTTGCTTTCCAGAAAAAATAAGTAATTGATGAAGGTACAGATGTGAAATAAATTATTTATATCTCAAAAACAAAATCTTTATTATAAATATGCTTTTGAGTTTTGTCATTTGCCTTGCTGTAAAGGATAGTTTATTAAATGTTTAGTTAAAAAAAATTAACATCTCCCATCTCTATGTTTAGCCCCACAATTTCATATAAATATGGGTGGCTATGCTACACACTTCAATTTAATAGAATATCAATAAAAATATTAGACTTCTATGCATAAACTAGATAAAGATAGATTATAATGCATTGCTGGAGTTGCCTGCTCATGGCACTAAATAATGGAGGGGGAGACAGACACTGTATAGTAATTTGCATAATTTTTGATGCAAATTTAGAGCCTAATGAGACAAATTGAAGCACATAGACTCCTCTTGTGTTTAATTACTAAAAATAGGAATAAATTAAATTCACTGTAATATACAATTACAAATATTTATTATAAATGAGCATGTATGGATTTTTTTTTCCATAATGTTATAATTGAATGAAATGAAATTTCTAGTGACGTCAAATAAACAATTTCAACCTTCATTTTAAGAACTTTATGTAAGACCTTTAGAAGTCACTGGAAACTTGTTTTCAAGGAAACAGTTTCACTATACCCACTATAGCATTGCACCGAAATAGCCTTTTTGTTAATTGGTTACTATGTTTGATTTTATATCTCCTGGGTAAAATGGAATGAAGGCAAGATGGACTATTTTATTCCTGTTAAATTTTAGTTCTTATATTGAATTAGTTAAGGAACTGGTCCAGCAAGGTAACACATCTTCATATAGGTGAAAGATTACGTCAAACTTCCAAACTCAATGTGAAAAAAAGAACAGAAGGACTGGGGAGGGAGGGAGGGAGGGAGGAAGGAAGGAAGAAAACAAAAGAAAAGGAAAAAAGAAGTGGTATCATAACTGGACTACTGTATTCAAAAACAGCCCATCTTACCCTGCAGTTCATCTTACCCTTGCTGTTTCAAACAAAAAAGGCTGACAGACTTGGACATGACAGCCAACTCCAGCGCCAGACTCTGCCTAGAATTCTGCAAGGGAAAAAGTAGAAAAGTACCTGTCTGACGTAGTTGCTCCTAGGCCCTGTTAGTCAGACACTTAGACACCATGACACTAAGACATTTCCCAACAAGCCCACTATCATTAACTATTTTTAGTTGCTCTCATTTCATTTTAAAGGCCAACACCAGTAAAGTCAGATAGGACTGGAAAGAAAAGCAGAGTGGAGACATTCGCCGCAGTTACGCCGGTTACCACAAGTCCATACCTTACCAAGGACTGAAACCAAGCGCCACCTGGGCCCATGAAACAGAGCCTGGTCAGGGGCTGACTGTCATGTACCCAAGGTAACGTCATGTCCAGCACTATATCCCACAGTTTCCTGGGAGCGAGAGGTGCCAGCAAGACACAGATGAGTTCCTCTATCATGTATCCTCCAGCACTAAGCAAATCCTTTGTAGAGAAGCAGCACTAAATATGCTCATATGAGTACGGCCCAAGCGTTTCTATATTGTTTCTAGTGGAAAGTTATTGCCATTAGGTGAGAACTTCCATGTCTCTCTAAAAGCCTACTTTTAGATGACTTTAGGTTTCTGAGAATTTTTTTTAAAGCAATCATCAAAATCAAGACTGATACTGCATCCTTAAAATGATATCTTTAAGGTTTATTAAAGGATGAACCGAATAAAGGTAAAATAAAATAAGGCAAGGACACAGGGTCAGCCTTAATTCTGAAAAACTAGTTTTCCTTCAAGGAAAACTATTATCCTCCAAAGATATCTTTTAAAATGAAGGTTGGGTTGTTTTTTTTTTTGTTTTGATTATCAAAAACAATGTTTAGATGTTACAGACTAAAATACCTTTTTCTTGCAAAAAGATGATGTAAAAATCTAATTTGCTCTTTCCATCTACCAGAAATATGAAAAGCATACAGCCACATAAGAAATAAAACTCAGCATTTATAGTGATTCTGACAATCCTGAGAGCTGTGAATGGAATTCAAAATACCTACTTTCATTCAGCATCCCTTTTTTTTGATAGCTTCCTTAAAAGCGATCGTTATCTTACAGACATGTATTTGGCAATTGTGCTTCAACTATATAATTTCTTAACATGTATATTGACAACCTAGTTGATAGTAAACAGCCAACTATAGACTTATTTTTATTTCTGACTTGAAGTCCTGATTTCTTTTTACCCATTAATGCATGTTTTTCTGAGCACAGTACTCTTCTTGCTGAGGCATTAGAGACTTTTTAAGCCTACCAACTGATATATGACAGAATATTTACTGCAGTTACAGGAAAGCTTCATTAAATCATTTGATGAGTTAAAACTAGGATTTATTTATAGCTGCTGTACTTATAATGGTAAGTTTTAAAAATGATTGCTCAGGTATATCCATTAAAACAAGTCTACCAATATGCACTTGTTCCTGCCAATATTTTCTATTATTTTTTGGGGGATATGCAATGGTTATTTTTCCAGAAAAAAGCCATTCCTTTTAATGGCTTTTTAACAGGACTAACAATCTTTTGTATTACATTATACTGCCCAGTGAAATGTCAGAGCAAAAAATGAATCTGTGCTATTCAAATGTGTCTGATATTATATGACTGTGTTCAAATCCTTATGGATAAGGGCAATAAAACGGTGATATATTTTTATGGATCTATATATTTGGTATGCTTTCAAAATAAGAGGAATATGGCAAGGAAATGGTAGGTTTTTAAGAATGTGCTTAAGGATTTTACTAAGACTGTTATAGTTAAAACTGGATGCTGGTTTTACTCTGAGCAATGTGACTACCTAGCTGCCAATTTTATTGTCAGCAACGGCATCAGTTTCTCAGTGCATGGATTGTTAAATATAGACTTTTTATTTAAATGTTAAAGAATGGTCACTCTGATTTTAAAATTATAAATTGTGGCTGAACAGGATTAAATTATTATAAATTATATTTAATTATTAATTTTTAATTTTAATTATTAATTATTATTACTATAATTATATCCTATATTATTTTATTTTACAGGTTCTAGCTACTAGATAAAATCTTTCTGTAATTGAAATGTTTCTAGACCAAAATTAAATAAATTATAAATTTTTACATTATACTCTTATCTGACGAAGATATACTCCTTTTGGGTTGTTTAAATGGAGGTTTTTTAGGTAACGGACAGATAAGCTCATTTAAATATGAAATACGGGTTTCCTGTTTAGGAAATAAACTATATGACAATGCTATACTTAAGTTTTACATTTTTTATCTGTCTTCAGACTAATTCGTAAGGTGTTGGGAATGCCTAGATAATCACAAAAAAAGCTGGTTTATGGCTACATGCACAGAGGCACCCATGCAAGTGACTTGCTCCAGAGAACTGTTACCCCCAGCAAAAAGTGGGACATGGTGCCCAAGAGAAAGAGCAGACTGAGTCGTATACCTTGCTGCATGAGAGCTCCAACTCCAAACCAGAAACTATTTAGCAAGGTAAAATTGTTTTCCACCACGTCTGAATCAGGGTTGCAAGGATGTGGATTATACCACTCATAGGGACTAAACCTGTGGTAATTGACAAAAAAAAAAGGAACAAATTTAATATGCAGCCATCACAAAGTCTATCCAGCAAATCTGCTGCAAAAGAAAAAGAAAAACAAGAGAGGTTATAAAGAAAATAATGATTGAAAGTTTTTACAGTGTGATTGCATTATACTTAACAGCAATATTAAAAGAAAAAACAATATTGAAGATTAACATTCTTAACTGTTGCTGATACTGATAAAGTTGCATACAGATTGGCTCTGAAATGTTCCAAGGGCCACCTGTAAATGTCAAAGCACTTATTCTTCTGTTGACACCAATAGAATTACAGACAATTGGTCCCATTTAGGATTAGGTTCTTATAACCATTGTGTCAGTATTTTGCATCTTGAAAGAAAATTAATATGTGTTAAATCACAGAAATTAACTAGGAAAAAATACATCAGGCAAAATGCTTTTTTCTCATCAAAATTATAAATAATGACTATAACAGAAAATAAATAGTTAGCAGTAAAAGTGACATTGTTAATCACCAAACAAGGCTAATAAATGCTACAATTCACAGAAAAAAAATACTCTAGCAAATTAAAGGAATTGCATCCTGTCCTGTGAGGTGCACAGTAGCATCCCTGGAAAGGTTTTCCAAAAGAAGCTGGGGACACTCACAAGCACCTTGCAGGGCCAGGCTCTGAGAAAAGAAAAATAAAAAGAAAAAGATAAACATAAAGGAAAAGACAATTAAATTAATTATCTCAAATATAGATAGAACAGAGATAGCAGAAAGATGCCTGAGTCTGGCAATAGATTACAAGCAGATTTTATACAATCAATCTATTTTAATTCATGGCTTTGCAATTGCTGTGCATTATGACAGGTTCATATCTAAATACTATTTTATCAATTGTAGCTAAAACAAGCAAACATGTCTAGATAAATTATTCTTTGTTAAAATTTCTTTCATTAAAAAAAAAGGATTTGCAGTTCTCTCTTCCTCATGGTACTTTTGTAGAACTTTAAATTTTAATTCCAATGTGCAGGATTATTTTAATCATTTAAGAGATTTAATCACCATGCCTGGACTTAGAGGCGCACTGTTGAGAGGGACTTTTAATTTATACTTAAATCATGTCTTCAAATCTTTGCTAATGAATACAAATGCAATATATTCATGTGCATAACATATTTGAGTGAAAAAAATGAAAATCACAGCAACACTGTGGAATGGAACTAGCACGAGACACCAGCAAAATAATTTTAAAAATTACAGATTTTAATTATTAAATCAATATTAACATATTTTCATAATTTCTCAAATCATTAAAGCCACTCTGTTAAAAACCCTCAGATAGGCAGCCTTTATGAAAGAACTTTTTTGATGTATTTTATAATCAAAGCTATCTGAATAATTCATCTGTCACTTTGAAAAATAGAATTTTCATCACAATAATATTTCAAACACATCATAATACAGAAAATCAAATGTTCCACTTTGAAGTTCTTAGTGTAATGTTAAAGCACCTCTCGTCTTAATAGTGTCTACTTGACAAAGAACTGTTTCATTTGGATCTCCAAAGTAATACTGATATGCTGTTCAAAAATGTTGATTGGGTTCTAATTAAACATTGTGACCTGAATGCTTCTATTACTTTACAGTAAAACTAGATCAGAAATTTACTGTCTCATTAAAAATCTAAGTATCTTTCATGTCATCTTGTTGTCAATCCAACAAAACCTGGAAACCAAGCACTTGGTGAAACTGAAGCAGGTTTTTATTAACTTTTGCTGAGAGATATTTGAAGATTGAATGGGAAAACACCTTTTTCTTGTGAGGACAATGTTTGATAGACAAAGCAAATGTATTTTTTATTTAAATATATATTTTCAAGTGTTATTTACAGTGATTGTGACGTTACGGAACAATCTAAAACATAACTTGGTAGTTTTACCTTTTTGCTCTGATGGCTTATCTTATTTAATAACTTTTATATTATTTTGAAGCACAGAAAAATTGCCCATAGCTGTAGAAAAAGAAGGAAACCTACAATACATACAAGATGGCTTTAGGAAAAAGAAACAATGCAATCTGAGTTCTATAGTTTTAGAATTCTCTACTTGTAAAGTAAGGAAAATTAATACTGGCTTATTATGGATAAATGTTGTTCCTCCTTATTTTAAGAATGATCTATGATATTAGATTGTCTAGTGTAAAAATCTTAAGGTATGGATCCTTTAATCAACTTTTTGTATGTACTACATGTGTATAAGTTTTATGCTGTTTATCCTATTGCAACAAATATTCATAAATCACAGTTACAGGTTCACCTAGCAGGTCTTATAAGCCAGGATCCTGCTCAGGGCAATGTCCATGACTTCACAACAAGGGACTGTTCAGTCAGGCCTCAAAAACACCCAAAGACAAGAATTCCACAACTTCTTGGGAAAAACATTCCCATGTTTAGTTATCATAACAATGACTTTTTTTTTTCTTTTAAGTCAGGCTAGAGCCTCCCTTGTTTACAAGCATAAAGAACACCTTCTTTTTTTATCAGCTTCTCTTATTAGAAAATGACTGTTAGGGAAATTCCTTCTGCCTGATCCCAGGACTGCTCACCGTACTTAAATGTGGTATAATAAATGATATTATGAGAATAATCACTTTCCTTGATTAATTCACTACATTCCTACTAATTTAAATGCAGAACACTTGCTCAATCAAGAGCAAGCATAAAGCAAAAAAAGAACTTCTGTGAACAGATGCAATTTTGAAGACTGATTTTTTTCTGACCACCGATAACAGATACTCTTCCCATTTACCCATTTCTATTAGTGTTTATTCTAACATTTCAGACACAGTCTCTTATTATTTAACACCTTCAGGTATCTGAAATACTTGAAAAAATAGACTATAAATAAACTTTGTATGACCTGAGCTTCAGTTTTCCTAATTGCCGCTACCCACTGAAAAGGTAAAAGTACTCTCCAGAAATTATTGGCTACTGCAAGTAATGTTTAAAAGTCAGCTATCTCAGCAATCCACAGGCAGGAAAGATTTGTGTTAAATTTAATTCCACTTTAGGAATATACCATGATATTAGAAATTAAAATTAGTATGCCCAATGATCAGACAGACCTACTTCAGAACCGCAAATTATTTGAGACAGACTATAATTTATTATACTCTGTATTCACATAGCATTTGAAATAATAGTGTAAAAGTCCAGAAGACAAGGGATCTTATGTGTGTGTCTCAAACACCTATAGTTGAATAGCCATGGAGCCAAACAAATGTTGCTGGTAAGAACCTGTTGTGGTAAAGAACGTGATGTGACTGGAGGAGGAGTACATTGGAGATATGGCAGCATTTTCCGGGACAAATGTCCTTGTTCTGGCTCTTGGAAATAAGCACAACACAGTACAGTTCAAGCACAGGACAGATGTCAAAAGTAGTCATGGACTATTGGTCAAAGGCTGACCTAGTATAGGTGGATCAAGGCCACCTAAGACCTCCAAAGCCCTCAAACCTATTTTCAGAAATGTCTGGAAGAATAATATGCACCTGATAACTAATTTGTATAGAAAGCAAGAAACTTATGTCCAGGGTGGACATAAAGGTACCTCCATGAAGCCCAGATGGTGCCCACAGGACCGTGGACACCCTACCAGCTGGATCAGTGCTGGAGCCAAGGCTGGTGATCTTTTCAGGCTCCTTCAGCCTGTTTGACTTCAGAACTTGTCGTAATATTAACTGTGATCTACTGCTAGCATTTCTGCTTCTCTTTTTATTCAGGATCTTGATTTTGTGCACTCCTGGCACAGGGAGTCTTGTGATCATGTTACAAGATTCTGCTAATTCTTGACGTGCAGGCACCCACTCTTCCCTTCCAGTGTCCAGTTTGAGATGAAATCAGGAAGAGACATGTCTTATTCTGGATATACTAGAACAGTCTCTACAGTTTTGGTTTGTAAATAAAAACAGTCTTATAGAGAGCCATGGGACTCAGTCTAGATGACCTTAGCTGTGATTGTAGATACAGGGTTTTTGTACACCCACTACACTCAGAGCAGTACATCCTGTCATACACTGACTGCTGCTCTCAGTTGCTTTCATAAAAGGCGTGGTCTAGCGTCTTCCATACAAATCAATTCAATTCAAAGCTGCTGAGAATGTGTAAAGGGTACCCTCTACCAATTTCAATACTTCTCAAATCAAAATCTGTCAGTTTATCTCTGATGATGGTATGAAGATAGTATTATGTTTTGAAAGCTAATTAATAGGTATGCTTAATACAGACTGTAATATCTGGAGAGAAAGGCATTTTTAGTTTAAGCTGTATCTTCTGGAGAGCAATGCAACTTGTTAAAAAGAGCAGAAAACCCCAAACTGCAATTTAGAGAGAAGATAAAATGGACTAGTGGAGTAATATTTGTAATTGAATTTTCATTATACCAAAACACAGCTGCCTAGGAATATTACACAGAACTGAATTTAAACCAGTAGGGATACTCCTTGTGGGAAAAAGATGGCTTGGACCAATTAGCAATACATACAGGCCATTAGAGTTTTGTGTGTCACACAAAGTTTCAGATACTTGCAAAACAGGTATCAGGTACTGTCATTCAATCATATTCAGCATGCTACCTGTTAAATTCTTATAGAGAACTTTCCCAGATGGCCTAAACCAGCTCTTTTTCTTTTTCTTTTTCTTTTTCTTTTTCTTTTTCTTTTTCTTTTTCTTTTTCTTTTTCTTTTTCTTTTTCTTTTTCTTTTTCTTTTTCTTTTTCTTTTTCTTTTTCTTTTTCTTTTTCTTTTTCTTTTTCTTTTTCTTTTTCTTTTTCTTTTTCTTTTTCTTTTTCTTTTTCTTTTTCTTTTTCTTTTTCTTTTTCTTTTTCTTTTTCTTTTTCTTTTTCTTTTTCTTTTTCTTTTTCTTTTTCTTTTTCTTTTTCTTTTTCTTTTTCTTTTTCTTTTTCTTTTTCTTTTTCTTTTTCTTTTTCTTTTTCTTTTTCTTTTTCTTTTTCTTTTTCTTTTTCTTTTTCTTTTTCTTTTTCTTTTTCTTTTTCTTTTTCTTTTTCTTTTTCTTTTTCTTTTTCTTTTTCTTTTTCTTTTTCTTTTTCTTTTTCTTTTTCTTTTTCTTTTTCTTTTTCTTTTTCTTTTTCTTTTTCTTTTTCTTTTTCTTTTTCTTTTTCTTTTTCTTTTTCTTTTTCTTTTTCTTTTTCTTTTTCTTTTTCTTTTTCTTTTTCTTTTTCTTTTTCTTTTTCTTTTTCTTTTTCTTTTTCTTTTTCTTTTTCTTTTTCTTTTTCTTTTTCTTTTTCTTTTTCTTTTTCTTTTTCTTTTTTTCTTTTTCCTAATTATTTTATTGTTATTTGTTATTTTCTTTTCTCCCTCAGGATCAAAAAAAAAAAAAAACCACAAGGGATTTTTAAAACACGGGTTGATATTGAACATTTAGCTTAAAACCCGTGAGAGTTATCAGCTACCATTATAGTGCCTGGACTTCAATTCTTATTTAAAAATCCATACTGACAAAACTTTTCATCCTTATCTCTGACATGATACTGCCTTCTGTTCTGACCCAAATAGGAGCTACAAAACAACTCTGGAAAGGCTAGGAAAAATCTGTGTTCTACAAGATCGTTTGAAATTACAAGACAATAATCAAACACAATAAACTTAATTCTTGGTCTGATGCAGTCAGATAGAATACTTCCTTATACTTATGGAATTATTAATGTAGGCAAGGGAAATAAAGAAAATATGATTGCAAAGAATTATGATGCAAGTATAACTTAAGGGACTGATGAGATTATTTACTGGCAGCTGTGTTTAATTTATTGAAATTACAATATTTTCAATGATATTTCAGACACCATATAACTATTGAGTTTTTTAAAATGGACATGTAAATAAAATAGGAACAAATGGTATTACAAAAATATTATCTAGAGCATAATGTGACCAACACACTCTGCGCAGCTCAGCAATATATGCCAGACACAGCACAAAATTACACCGTGCATACTATTCCAGCATTATTTCAAACCTGTCAAATTTCCTCACTTTTCTCTGCATCAGGTCTATGAAGAAAAGAAAATATGATTACCCATTTACATGCACATAGACATCTCTTTTGCACAGTCGGACCAAGAAGTGAGCAGACAACAGGTTTCACTACAAAACCATTAGCACAAAGATTTCACAAGCTGTAAAGCTTCATCTAATGACCAGAAATTGATAAATCAAAAGAATCTTACCCCATCTTCTTCATGAACTGATGAGCACACTGATCCAGTGCTGAGTATCGCTGAACACAACAAATTATCGGTTCTAATCTCAGCTCTAGCAAAGTACACATTCTTCCATTCACTAGAGCGAAGTGTCAGAATTGTTGTTCTAGTCATTGTTTTACAGGGTTTCTGTGCAGGACTACACCCTCAATCCATATCTTACTGCATAAGAACTGACAAATTACAATATTGCAAAACTTTTTCAAGAATACCCAGGATGCTTTATTATAAGATACTACACTAGTTAAGAATAAAACTTGTTACTACTTCTCTTTATTAAAGCCTCCATTTCTTTTTTCCCTAAATTATGGCTTTTAGAAAAACTGAGATTTTTGTTTGGCTCATTCATTGTCTCACCATGTGACATTCATTGTCACACCTGATGACTTCTGGGCTGTAAACAGAGATTGTTATTACCAACACTCCTGCCTTGCTCAGATACATTTCTCAGTACAGTCATTGCCTTGCTTGCACTGTGGTCATCTTCCACATCATCTTCCCTCACACATCTGCCATGCTTTTGCTGCTTCCTGAAAAGAAATAATCATCTAACACCTCTTTTATGTACAAATAAAAAACCCTACCTAAAGCAGTTGCATTGAATCATTATCATCTCTCCATTGACTAGAAATTCAACCTAATGTAAAGGACTTTTTACATCACAAAAAAATACCTATAAGTCTTCTAAATCTAAAATCTAGAAAGGCACAAGATTCGTGTGCAAGTTCTATATAGACTTTACAGAATTTTGTTCTATATGTTTACCCCATACACCTTTAAATTTCATATAGGCACTATTAATTTTAAACATCGATAGGATTCTGTTAAATCCAATTGAGTCAGAGATAAAATACAAATACATAAGCTACTGCAAGATCAGAACCAAAATCTTCATTATATGAATGAATATATCTTGTCCCATTTTTGTACAACTTGAGCTTCCTGGCTAATATGAAAAAAAAAAACAATTAGCTTATAAGCAAAGAATATAAAATTTTTTTCATAAACTTCTACTATAAGCAACATGAATCATACAGGAGAAATATAACCCAGCAACGGGGAAAACTTGGTGATTTTTGGAACTTGTCAATTTTTACTGCTGTATTAGCTACTAGTCCTGCTCTAAAATCCAAAGAAATGTAGGCTGGGGAGCTACAGAAATGTGTAGATAAGTCATATCTGAAATCAGAACCACAACTATAAAGGCTGTTTCGTTTGATGAAAATTAATTAAACAAATAAATTTAAATAAAATTAAATTAATGATATAAAAATTCTTAACTATTATGTGATAATTATAATAACTTTGTGATAACTGAAACATTTGTTTTTACAGATGTGAATTAAGAGTTTATTAAAATCCATTCCTATTCTGGATTAAAGACAGTATATTACAGTCATAATTAAAGATTAATGTATGATGGAAATAAGTCTCAAAGATATACATACAACCTAATTTTTGAAGCATTAGTCAAGTTCCTATTGCTTAATTTATTATATATGCTAGTTTCAGTTCTTACACAACTTTTCAATTTCCAGAATATTAGTCCATCCATTTCTTGAACAGAAGAAATGTTGATAGAGTTAAATATTAAATGATAGTCAAGAATATGAATAAAACTTATTTGAAACTACTATCGTTTAATGTATTTGAACTTCACAATGATTGTAGACTTCTCCCACAAACAATGTGTCCTGACTGCTGCTAAATACATTGAAGTCTTACAAAAGATATTCTAGGACATATTCTGAGATATCTCAATATGGTGTGGTAGGGGAGATGTTAAAAGAGTTGCTTCCATTTTAGTTTTCACAAGATTCACAACCTTTCCTGAGTTCTGAGTGATAATTCAGAAATCTAGAGTATTCATTGTGTTAGAAAACCTTTTGCCCCCTTTTTGGCAATATAGGTAAAATGATGTCTCCAACATGATTTTCCCCTTTGTACGCTTTGCCCTTTAGGCTCTTAGAATACCTGAGAGTCTTTGAGTCTTCATTTGTATTCCTTCATTCCTGTGACTTGATAGTAATAATTGGGCGCTATTTAAAAAAAATAGATTATTCACAATACTTCTAATATTTTTAATTTCCTTCCAAATAGCCTAGATTTGGCTGTTTCATATTACATTCTTACATCTTTAATGGATAACATTATTGTTTACCCATATATGTTCTCCCTGAGTATATTGAAAAAAAAAAATGGAAGAAATAAAAATTGTCTACTTTGGAAAATCCTCATCCCTATTTTTAGAAATACTTAAACTTCAAGCAATCTGTAAATTCTTTTTCACTGGGAGAGAGTCAATTTTCTTCCTAGCAGCTGGTACAATCTGGTATGATGCTCAGTTTTGGATGTAGTATGGCAGCAGTGTTGATAATACACTGATGTTTTTGGAGGTTCCTAAGTAGTATTTACAGTACTTCATCTTTTTCTGCCTTCAGAAGTGCCCTGTTTGCACATCCTTTTCTCATGATTTTTAGGTTCATCTTGAGGGATGACTGTCCCAGGTCTGCAACCATACAACGGAAAACATTTAGAAACAGAGGCCTGAGCATCACAAGCATGTCTTGTCCAGGGATGCATAGTGCATGCCTCTGATTAACAGTGCTGAGCCTTCTAGTGAGTCCTGTGCCTAACAGAGCAGAAAACCTCCTTTAAACATACCTAGTCACTAACCAGCCAGCTAAGAGACTTTTGGATTACAGGCCCTCCTCGGCTTGAGCAGTTTTGAACTCGGCTTCTGACATGGAGGGCATTTCTCTCAGAGGTTAAAATGGAGGATAAAAGTCCATCTACTGAACCTTGGCCAGTAGTCATAAAAAGGGTGGCTAAGGAAGATGGAAAGGGGAAGCTGGGAGAAGTGTATTTGATATAAATTGCAAGGACTTATATGTGGGCAAGAAGTGAGAGAGAAACCATTATGTACTGACTACAACGTGTCCCTCAAGCTCCCTGCTCTGTCTGGGGGTGGGCAGAGGAACCTAGAGTGAAGGAGTAAAGTAAAACTTGGAAAAGGGGAGAAGAAAGGTGTTGTCTCAGTGTCTGTATTTCTCACCTTCTGCATTTTTTTCAACCCATAACAACTGGTAAGCAACTCCCTGCCTTTATCTCAACCCATGATATGCTCATCGTATTTTCTCTCCTTATCCTGCTGCAGAAGGGATTGAGTGCCTAAGCAAACATTGGATCTTAGTCAAGGTTAACCCCTCAAAACAGAATTGGCTTACTTCCTATATTAAGAATCCTCCTTTTGGAGATGAGATTTGAGGTCTGGTCATCAGTTTGAGCACCTACCCTCACACAACAATCTTCTCATGCCTCATCCAGGAGCTACAATTAGGCTTAAATGGTAACTCACCATCTCCCTGGAGTTATTCTACAAAGCTATATTTAAATATCCAGCAAAAGAGAAAGTCTAAAATGTGCCTCCACATAGATTACACAGATTAGTCATCATCTGAATATCTTTTGATGGCTAGAAGGTCACAATGAAAAACAAATAGCTTGCACACAAATATAGACTCTCATTTTCTATACAATTTCTATACAATTACATCTCTTTGTCCTTTACTCCCTTCTGCTAAATCTCAGACACACCTCTTCATCTTTCAGCTGCCTCTCTAGATACTTCTGGAATATTTACAGAAGCTTAAAAAATGTCATATACAAATGGAGCAGTCATGCTATGAAGATATGCATGAAATGAACCTAGGTAACCCTGTAATCTCAGTGCGACCCTCTTCAGCTTCCACCCTTCCACACTATTTCTTGTGCTCACTTGTTTTGTCATGTCTAAAATTAGACTTGCCTGCTTCTCCAGGAAAAAAACATGTCTTATTTGCTTTGTGAAGTCTGTACCATATCTAGTCCTGGATGAGAAATCTCTCCTTCAGTTCATGATACTTTTATGTTCTCAAATAAAACTTAATCTGAATAAGGAAAAATAAAATCATTCAAGTTGAGTGCCACAACCAGTTGTGTTTGTGGGAGACTTTCTTAGCTTTTAACTCATCTGCACACATCTACTTGTGCCCAAACTCAGAGATAAGTATTTAGCTAAATGAATTAAATATCTATTTCGTCATTAGTATTTGCCAGGGTGTAGAGAAAGGCAAAATTCAGGTTCTTGTTTTTCTTCTGTCAGTAACTGACAGAAACAAGACAAAAAGTTTTACTCCCTTTCAAGGGGCACTTGTTTCTCATTCCATTGCCTTTTTATTTATATTAGAATTTCTACTAGGAATATGAAGGTTTAGAAAAACTATTGCATTTTCTAGAAATTATTTGCCATGTCATATTTCTCACTTAAAAATGTACATCGCTTATAATTCCTGAAAAACTTTGGTCAAAAATAATACTTTATGTCATGAACAATAACATGCTTGTTGAAAATTAAAACATAGTAATAACTTCTCCTACATAAAAATCAAACCTTACCACCTCATGGTTGACATGTGAAGACAGCCATAAAGAGCAGAAAAAATTATAGCAAGAGGATGTTTTCAGACACAGTGTTACTCCCTGTATTGCCTTTTTATTTATTCAAACCACTTTTTGTTCAGAGTAGTTGCAGCTTTCTGTATCCTAGAATGAGACATTTCAGTCTTTTCTTGCCTCTAAACACACTTGCTTAATAGCTTAACACAAAAAGTGCCGAAGTGCCTTTCTTCTTCAATAGCTGTACATCCTGTAATAGAACTGAAGCTTCACATCAATATTTAGTTAAGGCTCTGTAAGATTATACAATTGTTATCTGCCTTATCCACTTCTTATAAAATGTAAACTAGATAGAACACCATTCCTTGCTTGGCTCACACAACAATAAACTCAGAAGAATCTCTAAAGATCATTGTTTGTAAAGTATTCTTATTTACTTTTTGCCAAAAAGACGGGAGATATGCTCCTGTATCACAGTGTCTTTATTGATCAATTCAAACTCTTAACAAAAACATTAATGACCACCCTAAACTGTGCCTACAGTACATGTTATGTTTTTAGAGATCTTCCTGCCAAGTATTGACAAGCACATATCTTTTGATTGAAATACTTTCGACAGATTTGCAGGCCCGAAGTGATGTTACATAGAGAAGTAATTTCCATTTCCCTAAAGGGTCACACTGGACAGATAATTTACTTATTTATCTTCAGAGGTTGTTAATGCTATACATTTTATAAGGCCTCCACTCCCTGGGCTCAGTAGCACTGTACAGTATCATTGCTACTGGAAGTAATTAGTAAAGTAATTTTAGAAGGTGTTTGCCAAAGGAAGAAAATGTTTAAGGGTCTTTTTCCTTCTCAGAGAAAAAGAAGGCATTATACAGCATCCTGTGTGTAACTATGAAGACCGGACTCAAATTTACAGAAACTCAATTCAAAGAAAATGTGGTAATTGGTTTATTTGGCACTTTGAAATAAAGGTTGACCTCTGTTTAGGAGTGAGTGGGAGCAAGGGGAAAACTTCATTTCTCCCTGGAATTACCTGAAAGGAGGTTGTAGTGAGGTGGGGGTCAGTCTCTTCTGCCATATCTCAAGTGAAAGAACAAGAGGGAAGGGCCTCAAGTTGTACCAGTGGAGGTTCAGGTTAGATATTAGAAATTTTTTTCTCACTGTAAGAGTGCTTAGCCGTTGAAAGAAGTTGTCCTGGGATGTGGTGGAATCAGCATCTCTCGAAGTGGAAGTGTTTAAGAGACACCTAGATGTGGCATTTGGAGATAGGCTTTTGGGGTGGTTATAGTAGTTCTGAGTTGACGGTTGGATTAGATGATCTTTAAGGTTTTTTCCAACCTTGATGATTCTGAGTACTGGATATTTTTGTATTTATATGTTGGTATTTTTAGAAGAAACATAAATTACTCTATTTAAATGTGAAATTAAAATCAGTGATAAAATTAAATCAGCCTTTTTCACAACTGCATGGTTAAATCATAAAGCCAATCATATATTGTTCTCCTTGTAACCTGAATATGCATAAAAGGTAATGATTTTATTACAAGACTAATCCCAGGAGGAGTAAGGGGATAAGGCAGTGTAGCTAAGAACATTCTTCTGCATCATATGTCTAAAAATATGCACCAAATGAAGTGCTCTTAATGCAGGAGTTCATAAACCTTTCTGCAATGTACCTGTGTTTATATATGGGCATGATATAGTACATTAAGATACAATTAATGTTCTGACAATACTGTTAATACTCATGAGTGAAGCATACTGTGTAAAATTTTTTTCTTTAATTCTTTCTAGC
Organism: Leptocoma aspasia; assembly: GCA_013399835.1. Classification (NCBI taxonomy): domain Eukaryota; kingdom Metazoa; phylum Chordata; class Aves; order Passeriformes; family Nectariniidae; genus Leptocoma; species Leptocoma aspasia. Next base: position 538,615 of record VXAX01005152.1, read on the forward strand.
TGGGCACAAGAGATAAAATCTCAGGTATGCTGTATTCCAGTATGAAACATTCTAAAAGCTCATCTTTCTAATTATATCAATTACAATAGGTACCAGGCAGAAAAATCTCATCTCTTATGTTAGGATTTTACTGTAATCTCCCAGTTTATCTATGCTATTCCTATATTATAACACTTAATTAATTCACTGCTGATTTTATGGGTTAGTTTTATAACTTTCAAATTCATTTACTGACTATAATGTCAAAATTATAATAGACAATCTGCCAGTAGATCTATTTTTAAGAAGAACTTAATTTAAAAAAATATATTTTAAAGTTGATGGGTTTCTTAAACATGTTATCTCTGGAAAATTACTCAAATATCTCTAAGTGGGTCTGAGTAACTTCAGCAAAAACCACCATATGTTCTTTCATACAGTGTAAGGCACTTTTTGGGAACTGTAAAAAACAACCATAATTCCTGATTTCTTTGTTTCTGCAAGGTGTATCGTAAGGTAAGCTTGAATATACAGACAGCATGGTCATTCTTAAAAATTGTAGTTCAAATTTTCCAATAGATATCCTTCTACAAAATAAGAATCAATCACATCAGAACGGGAGGGATAACACTTTTCCACTATTTTCCTTTCGGAGAGCATTATTATCTTTGATAAAATTATTACTATTTTGAGATCTAAAAAAAAAAAATAACAAAAGCATACCATAACTTTTAAAGATGAAAAATCCACAGGCTGTTAACACTAATGGCTCTATTTTTATTTCCTTGCCCAACATACAGATGAAAAAATTAGGATTTGATCAGCATGGATTTTACATCCATTAAAGCCATGTGCTATGAACTATTAAAATATGTAGACTTTTCACTCTCCTGACAAATAAACCCATAGTAATTTATACAGGAACCCTGTCAAGTATAGATAAACTCAAAGTTATACAGGTACAATCATGCCCAGCTGAGTCCTGGCAAGGTAATATGTCTTAAACAGTTATTAGAATACACAGTTAATCTTTCCCAAAATATATTTCCTTTATCCTTACAAAGAGGAAATTTTACGAAGAGAAACTATCCCAAAGGTATGATTTCTTCATCTGTGATGGCACAGACTACAAAAGAAAATGAGGGTGTTGAATTTTATAGCTATCTTTTTTATTCCTGCTTACATTATCACTCTGTATCCCCAAACAAACTGAATAAATAATTCACTGAGCTGTAGTGCTCCAACTGTTTGAGCATAAATGGATATTGTTTTTTAGTATATTGTAAAACAAGAAAACAATTGAAAATACTTTGCATTCTCACTGCTGTGTCTCGTGGAAATACTAAACAAATGACCAATGTTTTTTAAAGTCAGATAGTCAATATGAAACCAGAAGATATGAGTACACATCTCACATGTTAATTCACATTTAAGTTAACTCCAACAGTTTAGGTTTCCTGACAGGATAACTAGCAGTTTTTAGGCCACACTTAATATGGAATGAGTATGAACAAACAAGACAAACCCCTGCAAATTAATGTCTCTATAAGTCTTGCATACAAGGACTTGTAAGGATGCTCTTGCATGCTTAGAGGAATCCAAAGCATGTTGTGGATTAGACCAACCACAGAGATAAGTCTGCAGTTTCCCAAACTACAGAAATTTACACAATGATACATAAACAAACAAACAAGAGAACCATTTGATGAAAAATAGAATTAACTTGAAAAAGAGGCAAAATGGGCAAGGGAAACTAAAATTTTGAATGTAGACTGTAACAACAACTGTCAGCAGATAAAAGAAAGGAAAAATCTCAGAGGATGTGGGATAGAGTTGTGCACCCCTAACTGATTTATCTGACACAAAAATTTGGTCAAAGCAGATAAAGAGGACAATCCTAATTAATTGTCTTCATTCTATCTTAAAAAGTAGCATCCATCCAAGAGTAACTGTTCCTATACCTGATGCAATTCATAATAACTTAAAAGTTTATCCATTGATCATAGTGAAGAAACCCATACTTAAACCAGAAAGTTAAGACTACCAGAATTCTACTATTTTTCTACTATGTTTGAGTTAAACATAACAAGGGAAAAGAGAATGGAAGAGTAAATGTAATTAACTGTTCCAAGACCCTCTTCTGATAACTTTTAAGTCCTGTAAAGAAAAAGAAAAAATATACATTTTACATATAAAATTTACAGCTAATAGTGTTAACTCAGTTACCAGGCAAACATGCTAGGGAATGCTACAGACCTGAAGACCACAACAGAGCTCTATTATGTTTCTTGTCTCACCAGGGTTCTGAGATCCAAACAGAGGAATACCTGTCTGATGGAGATATAACAACTTAATCAACGCCTGTAGAAGTCCAGAAAAGCTATTACCAAGTACTCTACACATTCCTGCAACTGACTCTATATAAGAAAGCCTGCGTTATGTCTCTAAGCTTTTGTATGTGTTAATGAACTGGTTTCACTTAGGGTGGTATACCCACTTACAGAAGTCTGTTGCACTCCCCCCCTGCAGTGAGGAGTGATTTGCAATGAATCAAGGCTGACCTTTATAATAAGACATTGTGTTTACTCACTCCTGCCTGGTATCTACCAATGAAGTAAAATTACTGATGACAGCCGTCTTAGTTTGGCACATTAAAATTTATTCTTGGACAGTCCAGGAATTTTTCTGTAAACAGGATAAGATAACCAATACTGTGATGAAAATATTAATGGACATGTTAACATTATTGCATGTAAGAACACCACCTCTCTCCACTTGGAGAATGCTACTCTTTTTGGTATTGACTGCTGAATATTGTTCGAGTGATGCTCATCTAATATGAATTAGGAGATTTATGTTAAGAGGGTCCATGAGGGCAAACCCATTTGATACTGATTAGTTCTGAAAACTTTATTAAGCAAAACTCTTCTGTACTCACTGTTTCCCTTACAAACTATTATACCATAGTCAAAAGATAGGCCTATAATATTCAGGTATTCCTCCAAAAAAAGCAGTGTCTCTTTCCAAAGTTAGTTTTAGTAAATGGATAGAGAAAGTTTGTAGAGATAGATCTCTTCATCAGGCCACATTCAAAGGAAATCCTTGATGTCTAGAAAAGGAAAATGTCACATCTATCTTCAAAGAACATCAGGGAGGAAGATCCATAGAATTACAGACCAGTAAATATCACCTCAGACTCTGGGAAGATAATGGGGAAAATCCTCCTTGAAACCAGTACTAAATAGAAAAGACCAAGGTGTTTCAGAACAGCAAAATGAGGTCTGCAAGGACAATCATATCTAACCAGCTCAAGTATTTTGAGTGATATAAACATTAACTTTATGGTTAAAGAGCAGGAGATGCGAACCTGATTTTAATGACTTTTTTTTTTCAGAGTGTCCTATAGCAATTCTATGGACAAATTGGGAAGGTGATGCCTGGATGCCAGTAGATTGCAAGGTGAAGAAAAATTCTCTGTATTTTCATTCTTGGAGAAGAGTGGAAATACTTCAAAATTTAGCTGACAGCCAGTAATGGAAAGTATTTCTCATTGGGTTGATATAGGAGCCAAAGCTGTCAAAAAGCTTCATTAGCAACCTGGATAGTGGAATGGAACATACACCTTAGGAACTTTCAGCCTGAGTGTCAAGAGAAGTGATTGTTCCTGTCCATTGGACAGTCATGAGGCTACATCTGGAGTACTGTGTCCAGTTCTGGGCCACCTGTGGCATAAAAACAAAATTTCAGAGTCCAGCAGAATAAGAGATCTGCAGAAATAATAATAGGCTAACATCTACTTTCTGTGTTCAGCTATCTGAATAGTGGATGGACTTTCTTTGTACATCTTCTCTTGTACATCTTCTTTCTTGAAGATGTACAAGAAAAAAGACAAAAGGCAGAAGAAGGAGTTCTCTCTGGACATAAGAGTTTTTCACAGTGAGAGTGCTTGAGCACTGAAACACATTACAGAGAAGTTATGCCATCTTCATCTTTGGTGATCTCAAAAACTTGACTTGGGCACAGCACTGGGAAATCTTCAAAGTCCCCCCTGCTTTCAGTGTTGGGGATTCACATGGATGACTGGATGACAACAAAATGTCTTGTCTAACTCAGTCTATTCTATAATTCTATCATATTCTCTAGGAGAAACACATTTACACAAGACGACAAGACCTAGGTGAGCAGTCTTTGCTAGTACCGCTCTAGTGGGACTAAAAGTTGCTATTCAACCCATCTGAAGGAGTTAATACACGCTGTCCTTGTGTACAAGGGTGTAGAATATATACAATATGCATATATTCTAGTTTTAAGGGTCAGCTGTACTTGTGGGCTTTGTAATGGAACAGACGTAGCCAATAAAACTATAAGAGCCTGGCCTCTTATAGTTTGACCCCTAAAGTACTAAAAGATTTACAGCTTTCATTTTCCAGAACCTTGATATATTTCCAAAGGATCAGGTAATATTTTTAAAATTTTTAATATAGGATTGTTATGCATCTTAAGTCAGGCATCTTAGAAGTCAGGAACATACAATAATTAGTTATTGTATAGAAATATATATTACTTAATATCTTAATACATATAAGAATATGTATTGCTTAGCACATGTAAAAATATTATTATAAAAATTTAAACATACTAAGAAAAATTTTAGTAAATTTATACATGAGAAACTAATCTTCTATTATGTGTGTATGAGGGGGAAAAATAAAGCTTACTGTTTATTCAACCAGACAATTATTGCTTATGTCTGTCTACATAGAAACTAATCTCTCAGGAGCACTGTTCTCTTTTGAGCAAAACAGGTCCTGTGCAAGATAAAAACCATATTTATGATGAAAACCCTCTAAGTTTGTAACATCTGAGTTTGTAAAGTTAACAAGTACGGTCTCAGTAATGAACATTAGGCCCCTTCACAGATTATCCAATAACCTAAATATATCTGTCAGCAATTTGAATCAAAGAAGTCCTTTCTTTCTCTGTTTCAAAGCATTTCCAGCATTATCCTTTAATGCCTACTAAATACACAGTCCCAAAGCCAAAATTATGTCTTGCTTAAGACTATTTCTTCTCCTATTTTTTTTACATTTTTATTTTGAATTCTGTTTCTTTTCAGTAGCTCTAAAAAGCAAGCATTTTTCTACTAAGTATTTTGACACAAAATAATGATTTTGTAGAAGGTAAGCAATAAAACACAGCATTTCAATCTGTGACACAGCAAGCAGATACTGAACATCCCAAGGCAGCTTTTACTTAGGCTAAACGGGCTGTGTTGCAAGTGTGCATTGCAAGCAGCCTAGCAATTGCTATGGGTCCTGATACGCTACTTTTTCTTTTTGAGTAGTAATCATTGTAATGTCGAGCATACTTGTCCAGTATACCTTTGGAGTATCTGACTTTTCATTTATCAGCTGTGCAGTGACTTTGCTTCCAGATATGAAATTAAGAATACAGACCCCAATAAAACAAAATTAAGTAATAATTTCTTAATGCCAGGCAGGTCACTACAGTCATTTGTATATCTTCCTTTTGTCTGTCCAATTGACTGTAAGGTCAAATCCATCTGTTTAAGCTACTTTCACTGAATTTAAACTAAAACATAATATTGTGTCATAAGGATAATTTAAGAATATTCATAATTATATTAGTGTTGGCTGCAGATGATAATTTAAGAAACAAACAAACATTTAAAAAAAAGTGTAATTCTATGTCCTTATCCTTACTTTGGACTGGAATACATGATGTGAATTTTTCCATTGATATCAGTAGTTCTTTTAACTTTTCATGTAGCTATATTTTCAGACTCTGGTATTTTTATGTTCTTCTTTTAATACTTCGAGAGAGTTATTCTTCTTGCTGTGAGCATGCAATGCTCTGTGCATTGAATGATACAGTGTATAAATGTAAAATAGATAAACCGCTGATACACCATAGATACCAAACAAAGATATTCTGTCTGAATCTAGGTTCATTCAAAGGGTGTCTTAGTAAGAAATATGCAAAAATTCTCTAAATACCTCCAAGATTTATGAAAAATCATGAAAGGTATTTAAACTTGTTTCTTTCTTATATTTCTTTTACAAGCATAAAATTTTGTTTGCTTCGTTCAACCCATTATATTGAAATAAACTTGCATTATTTTAATTTTGTGTTTAGAATAGCCCAAATTCACCAGGTTTATCACTCATTTCAAGAAACAATCACAATCTGAAACAAGATAGCTTTCTTATGACTTCTGCTGATTTAGCTTTCCACCCATATGCATTTCTAAAATAAGAGAAACACTTCCCATCAGAAAAAAACTGCTCGTGATCAAAGAAGCAAGTCAGCGACTTTACAACAAGAACTATCTTTTTGTTTATATTGTACCTGCTTGCAAATAATTCCTGCTGGGCTCCAGGCTATAGGGTGCTGTAAACTAATTACAACACGCAAAGAGATTTTTCCTGTCATACGTAGCTGCAGGGAACCACCTGGCTGTTCACCGCTATACCGAGGGGAAAACAGACTACAGTGGTACCTATTCTATTTCTTAAAAAACAATGCTGTTTACTTTTTTTCACACACTGTAATCTTCTAAGCCAGGTAATACCATGCCTTTGCTTCAAAAAGACGTGTCTTGGACTGGTTTTCTCCATTCGAGTTTTCTTGGTAGTGTGCATTAAGGAATAATGAAAATCCCAAAGCAAATTAGAATATCCTTATGATTTAAGAAATCATCTTACAACTGTATGATTGTTATATTAGCAATCTGTCCAACATTTCTTGAGCATCCTTTCCCTCTTTCCTTCCTGATATAATATAAAATTTACAATAATTATGGTCAATTTCTTTACTATATAAACTGATATCAACATACTCCACTAAGACTGAATTATAAATCAGGTATTTTTTCTATAATTAAGAAAGTGAGCTGTTATTAAAAAGTGAGCCGTTTCAGAAATACAAAAAGGGTATTATTTTATCTTTCTAATGCTTACAGAATCCTTTTAAGCTCTCTGCTCAAAAGATAAGTACAACTGAGATGTAAATGTCATCACTGTAATGAGCATTATTATTTTATTGTAGCAGTAAGGATAGATTTATTTGGGGCATAAGATTTAGTTAGAATATGAAAATTCAGTACTTAAAAAAAATCAGCTATTCTTTTGTTCAATAATTGCATACCTTTGTATATTAGGTGGCAGTCTTATAGTATAAAAAACAGTCTAATCCTCTTTAAAACAAATAATAATAAATAAATAATGATCCTTTAATGTTAATTTAAATTACATTCTTAAGAATCACTCATTTTATAATTGATGTGGAGGCTAAATATCCTGAACAGTAATAGCTAAACAGAATGGTAGGAGTTACTCACACTTGTGTTTCATCTGGCTTTATTAAGATAGCATTTACACATACAAAGTACCTCTTTATGTAAAACCACAAGGATAGATTTTGAAGGTAATTTAATGAACACTTGGAGGCTACTGAGGGATGCTGTGTCCATGAAAATTATTATCGTTTGAGTCATATATTTTACCCCCACAAAAGTGGGTTTCAGTATAGGGTTATATCATATTTTGTATCAAACAACATTTTTATGCTATTATATTCTTTGGGTATAAAATAATCAAGCTTTCTACTCCTATCTGATTTATCTGATATGACAATTGGTTGCTTTCCAGCCACATTTAGGAAAATATATTAGCTAGTTCCAATAAGTCAAAAGCTTGACTCCTTCTCTAACAACAATGGTATTTCTCCCCTGTAATCTACTTTGAGTACATTTCATCAATTTATGTAGAAAATTTTCTGGTCTATTTTATTTTTACATAATTCTCTAACTTTTTTAATCAACAAATAAAATTATAAAAAACTACATGGTGTGATATAATTCTGAATGTATTTCTAAGAGTGTTGAAAGAAAATACCATATGGCTTCAGTGAACATTTGAACTGCTAAGCTGAATCTTAAATTATTTTCAGCTTTATTCATCACTAATTGCCTCCTGAGGTTTGAACAAATGATTTTAATGGATGACACTACAGAAACCTTCAAAGTCAATGTCTGACAATTACTCTTAGTAAAATAAATACTAAGGACAATTGGATGGCTCTGATGTACTGCAACAATAAGCATAAATTTACAGCCTATATAGGAAATTATTTGCCTAAGAGGCTTATAGAGAACATCATGCCTTAATGAAGAAATAAGAAAGAAGGAGAGAGGATATTTCACTGGCAGTTGGGAGCAGGGAGATAGGAGTTTGGAGACAGATATTCACATCCACTTAAACTCTTAAAATGCATTTCAAAGGGTAAAATGATTCTTTAAATATATAAGGCACTTCTTTTAGAAGAAACACAAGGACTGATTTTGAGGTTAATTTACCAAATGCTTTGAGGTCAATGGAAGATAGCTGTAGTTCATTCCACAGAGCCTGGCTTCAACCACTCCCTATTACAATGCTTACCATGGGAACAATAATAGTAGTCATCTTAACACTGGCAAGAGATCCCAGAGGATCTTCTCTCTCCATGTAAATTGGAACGGTAACAGGGAAGTTATGAGATGGCCCTGTGAACTGCTCTGTCCTCCTTAGGTTTTAGATCAGCTGCCATGTGTACAGAGTATTCAGACTTAACCACCACTACACCTATGGAAAAAAACACAGTCCTTGAGGACTCAAGAAAAAGCCATCTGGCAGTAGGATTGTAAAAAAATCAGGATACTTGAGTACAAATCACACACACAGCCATCACTTACATATATACAGATAGATAAAAATATATAAATGTAGATTGCATATGAACAAAAATTACTAGCTGCTGGAAATGCTTTTCAATTGCTACCTGGGCAAATGTTTCCTAAGCTGGAATTCAGGCATTCAGATTAATAACTCCACAAATGTCCAGTGCACAATTTTAGCTCCATTATGACAAAAAACAGAATATAGTCTCAAAACCCAGACCCTATTTTAGAGCTCCTATACTTCAGCTGAAAATTCATTTTCTACCACATGACATAAACACAGTGAGTCACATTCAAAGTTGAACAGGAAAAACTATTAATATAAACAAATCCAAGCTACAAATACAATTAAAAAGTGTTAACTAAAAATAAACAGAAAGAAAATCTACAAGAGTTTTTAAATAGACTTGGAATATGCTTCAAGCAAAGGTAACTTATCAAAAATTCTACATTCTCTCCTCAAACACAGTTCTGTAATGGGACTCTGTATCTCAGTTCTATGAGTACTATGAAATGGATGAAAATGCAAAGTTCTAGAAATACCAAAATAGTTTTCTTTGGAAGGGGCAGTAAAGCAGAGCAAAATACTGCTTTTATAGAAGTTTGAGTATTGAGTTTTGACACATATTGCAGAATAAATAAGTTTTCTCTATATTTTAAATTGTTTTTTTGTATTTGAATGCAAATGCAAAACATCTTCCAAAAAATTTCTTTCTGTTTTCAATTGATCCCTTTTACTTTTATTTCATAACACACTACTATTCAGGCAAGAAAGAGTCTGATCTCTTATTATTTGCTTCTTTGCTCTTGATCTCTTGCTTAGAGTGCAAATGAAAAGTGTAAGAAGGCCATGTAGTATTGTTAGGTGGCTCACAGGGGCACTAGGTGTAGCTGTCAGAAATAGGAGAATGAGTTACTTGCAGGTTGAATTCTATCAGCTACATCAGAACTTCCCACTTCCCTCCCTTCATTCAGTCTGCAACACTGCCTGTAAATATGTTGTTAAGAATTTATGGGGAAGCCCTGTACCTTACTCATTGAAGATCTCGACTTTTTTTTTTTTTTTTTTTTTTTTTTTTTTTTTTTTTTTTTTTTGTTTTTTTTTTTTTTTGTTTTTTTTTTTANATTTTCCTTGGTCTAATTTTTAAATTGTATAAAATAAAGAAACTAACACTGGCCAAAAATGGTGTACTGCTATCTAAATGGAAGTCAAACAATACCTGATAAAAAAAAAAAAAACAGAGAAAAGTGCACATTACTTATACATTTTGTCCATTATGTAGTCTATGCTGTGTGTAAGAAAGAGCTGGGTCATACTTGCTTTCAGATTTCTAAAGTCACAGAAAATACCACAGCCCCTCTTAGTAAGTGGAAGGAATCAATAGGGACAAGCCTACTGCAAAACACAAATATTAAGGCTAGGTTTTTTATTATCATGCTGAAGATTTTTTTTTTAATCTATAAAAAGTATTTACTTTAATTATTGTTACTGCTGTTGTTTTTTTTTTTTTTTCTAATATATTTTTCTATAATTTCCTAATTTTCTATAATTTCTATAATTTCCTAATGCATATTTCTGGGGAAAGATTGGGGAAAAAGCAGTGCCATGCACCTGGTATGAGTCTGAGCCTATCCCAGAAGTCATTCCTAGTCAGGTGAAGTGGGATTTGAGTTCTAGTGCATACTTTATCCTTTCGAACAATCTCTCTTTTTTTATCATTCCCCAACAATTTTTTCATGTCCACCAGTAAGTAAATTTCATTGTATCTTTTCATAAGTGTGTATTTCCCGAAAGTAAATTAGAAGACAAAAATGTCAGCTGTTCTACATCTACCAGGTTCTGTCTTTACTGCCATCAGTTAAAAGATACCAAATCCCCATGAATTGCTTTGTAAGGCTTTAGAGAACTTCATTATGCAGATCGGCCTTTTTTTTTTCAATTAATGGCAGTGTAAGCCACAAAACAATGACCAAATTCAGAAATGCACTCAGACTCATACTCTATCACTTTAATGAATGCATATTCATTAAATGTCTCTCGAAAGTAAACATTTGGAAGCAATCTCTCAGAATTATGTGGAAAAATGACACTTGATCAATTCATTACATAGTTTAGTGAGGCTATCGTTTTCAAAGCTCTTACTTAACTGCTTATTTATCCTGAGTAGGCTAAGACCTGCGCTCTCCATTAGCATTCAACAGGAAAGCATGAGAAGTGCTAGGTGTCTGTGAACAAAAGATTAAAATGCATGGATGCCTTACATGGTAGCCTAAATGGATGCAATTATCACAGGATTATAGAGAAAGATGAGGCATTCAAAATCATCACCACTTCTGATGAAAAGCAAATGGGAGCTGTTTCAGTGGAAAACTCTGATCTGTCCTTCAAAGAGATTTCTAATAAAATCTAGGGTTCAGTTTTAATCCCTTTGGGATGAGAGACATGGTAAATTAACCCATTTTCCTCAGAAAAAGTAGGGCATTTACTGATTGCATATTTCACATGAGTAGATATTACTTAAATATTATATAGGGGTTTCTTTAGCATATAAGTATGTTTAACAACTATTACTATCAAACTGACCCATACATAATATAGTTACACACAAAATATAAAAAATGCTTCTGAAAGAACTTGATAAGAAAACTGAATATAAAAATCACTTACAGAACAAAGACAACAGAATATTATCTGCACCCTGGAAGAGTTCCAAAAAAAGAAAGAAAAAGAAAAACAAAAGTAGCACGAGTCCTTCCTGCAATGGGAAAAGAATAATGGGGGTATGGGTGTGGGTATGTTTGTTTGTTACTTTTCAGTGCAGATTCACTGTATTGTCTGGCAATGTATAGATACCTTACAAGAAGTTTTTTGCTATTGACATATCTTGGAGTACAGGAAGCATACTCTTTCTGGATGGACTTTGAAATGGATTGTTACTCCAAAAACCAGCAGACTGCAGAACAAATATCCACTCAGTTGTAAGAAAAAGGAAACACCATCAGGAATACGCTGGAGCTTAGGAATTATTGCTGTAGGTTCTGTCTGGGTGGCTCAATTATATGCAAATAAGAATTTCAATTAAAATTACTACAAACTTGGAAGAGCCAAGGATTGCACATGCATCCATTCAGAACATTCTGGTTTCATACTATTGGAATTGTTGGCATTGTTTTTTTCAATTTAATTCAGTTTCTGAAGTTGTAAAAATCATTAGTAATAACATTGTTGTCATGCCAGACTCATATTGCCTTCATTTTACTAGTAGTTGTGCTCACAATGTCTACTAGTTTTGTTCACAATGAAAAAAATAAAATTACAGTGCAGTTCATGTAGCCACTCATCCTGAAGAGGTGAACACATTTGGTAATTTGTTCTGACCCAGCTACATTTATTCAGCTGGGGTGATCTAATCTCAAGCTACTACAAATGGCAATGATCCTTTCCAGTTTTGAAACACAGACAGAAAGTGAAACAGGACATAATCCGTTCTATTATTAAGTCAAGCAACAATCAATATCAGTAATGCATAATCACTAGATCTCTTGAGTAAACAGAAAAAATAAATCACTTCAGGTTCATGCTGTTAAGAAGCCTGTTTAGTCATATCTAAACACTCATTCAACTATGAAATTCCTCACAGTTTCAGGCAGCGTAAGATTTCTCTTTTCTATTTGTCTGATAACATCAGTAAAATCAAGCAGTTCAAGATATACTGCCTAGGCCTTTCAAATTTGCCTGGGCAATTATTGTCTAACTACAGGAAACAGTACTAGTTTTCCATATTTTACAATGCAATAAGAGGAAGCTGGCAACTTTAAAAGTATATGCTTTCAAACACTTGTTTAAAAAAATGTAGTTTGACTCTGCACTGTAAAACTTCAATCAAAACATTTTTTTTCAGTACAAACAAGGAAAAAACTGTTCAGAATGATAAAATATAAAGGGCGCTATATTGTCACAAGCACTTCTCACGAGATTCAACTTGATTTTAATTTTAGCCACAAAAAATTAAATCAGAGAGTAAGGAAAAGATAAATGCTAAAGAGATGGATAATATTTCTTTCTTGTTCATTTTCATATGCAAAATACCCATGCTTCTGAAATTTAAAGAAAAAGACCAAAAATCAAAGAGTTGCTGTTTTGATTTGGATACAATTTTTTAGAGCACACCTTCCTGAACCAACTCATTATGTAGAGTTCAACCACATTGCACTTTCAGCCAAGTTCAAGTGCAATGACTCAATCTTCAAGTTGTATTCTCCCTGTAGAAACACACATGCAATTCATTCTGGCTTATCCTTAAAAAAAAAAAAAACAAAAATGAAACAAAACCCCTCAAACATTCATTAAGCAATAAACACAGAAAAAAATAATTATGGAGAAACTTCTATTATTTTTATCCATGCTTCTTTGATTAAGGACTGACAGAATGGACCCAAAACTTGCTTTAGCACATTTGGAGATAACAGCACAATTAATGCCAAGTTAAAATTGCTTTATATTATGACTGAATAATTTTTTTCACTGCTATAAGGCAGTTTTTTATACATACATCATTGATGGCAGAGTGGCTTTAAATTTGAGAATGAAGAAGGAAAAAGTTCATGCAAAAGAACAGTATTGTTTTCTGTAAATCAAACAGCAGTGATACATTAGGCAATTCAACAAAAATATTTTCACCTGACCACAAACCCTCTTTTCTTGCTGTTCTTTAAAACAAAACCAAAAATCAGTGGTTAAACTATTGTACTGGTTTTTTTGACCTGAAAAAAAAAAGTTTGAATTTTAATCAACTGAAAAAATATATTTAAAAATAATGCAAAGAACTAAATATTCCAATGGATTTTCTTGGGTTAATTAGGTGAAAATGTGAGCAGGATTATTGTAAGCATCAAACAACTAGGCCACATGTTGATTTTATCAAGTATTCTCAAAAGAAAGGATGTCACTAACAATTTAACTAAACATATTTGCTTTTATGTCATGATTTAATATAATGTAAGACTGCATGAGACACAGCAAATTCATATCTGGATTGTCCCTAGCAATATTTTAAATTTATATACACTATCTTTTACTGAATCTACATAATCAAACATAATATATAGATAAATATATTCTTAATTTACTGAAAAATACTAGTTATCATAAAATATATACATTCACATTACATTTTATGATTATTTATATGCACAAATTATTTATGTGCATTTTTATACCTTTATAAAAATGGATATCAAAATTACATGCAACAAATAAAAGTGAAATAATATTTGTCTGTGAGGTCTTTAATAATGACAGCACAGTAAACAGGTAGAGACACTTTTAAAGATACCTATGTACAAAATTTTTTTGAGCCTCTGACTTTAAATAGAAAAGGTGACATTTATTATTACAGATAAAACTGCTTAAACATCAGCAGTTATTAAACACTCCAGGAAAAAACCCCAAAAAACAACCTTTACCGAAACTGAAAATTATCTGTAGATCATTAAGAATCAAATTTTGTCGTTATTTTTTTTCCTTACCACATTATTGTCTTCAACCGACAAATGCATTATGTAATATTTTCATGACTCTTAAAATTTCTCCTTCACAAGAATAAACGCCTACCTGTTTACCACTCTGTCTGTCATGATTTATACCTATTTTAATCAACAATAACTTTCAGTCTCAACACATCATTTAACCTAGTTGAACTGCTAGACATAAATTTATAAATCAGGAATTAATAACAGGGAAGTAGGGAAAAACTTACCTAATTGTCACTTACTATATTAAAATAAATATTCAGGTGCATATTCTGAACCAACTTAGATGACAGTTGCAGCTTTTGTTTCATAATGGTCATGATGCCAGTAACATTCATAGAGGCCCAAATTCAAGGCCATATTTTTCACCATTGCTTCAAATACTAACTCAAAAACTCAGGACAACATTTTATCCTATATATGTTCACCTCACTGAAATATCTTTTTCTACTTATTTGCATTCCGTGTTGTTTGCTGGTTTGTATGTTCAAGAGGACCTTAACTAATGTCTACAGAAGTTGATGGAAATATTTTCCATGATCTTTGGGGATGCTGTAATAGACCTACAGTCTAGAGTAAAATTTCCCAAATCTATCCATTAACAAGTGGATTTATCTGATGCACAAAGAATTTTCACAACAGACAGTGTAAACAGGTTAATGAAATGCACAGAACGTGAAATAAAATGACATTACACAGCACCATCAGTGAAGTAGATTTACTATTTTACTAAAATTTTCACAATATGTACGACTGCTATCATAGTAAATATTAACATGAGAAAATCAGAATGACTGCTATTTACCACACTGACAATTTTTTTTCCTCAGCACTGCTGCTCTCTGAAAACAGATAATGAAAAGTTGCTACAAAAACATATTCTGTTTCTGACTAGTATTAGTGCTAGCATTTCATATGAAGATGCAAAAAAATTTGAAGTTGAAAAGTATGACAAAATTGAAATTACCCACATGCTACTGAGAAAGTTTCTTTATAACCTCTACCCCTTGCTTCACACATGAAGCACCACCTCAGATGCATTTGTATATCTAATCACTATAGTTTTATTGCAAAGCACTCATTTTTAATTTTAGCCTAAGAAAAGTTTCAGAGGTTAATTAACAATCTACAACAAAAGTAATTAAATTCTCTTTTCTGTTTTTAATTTGTTATTTTCAGTTTGATTTTGCATTCTTTCCTTTTCTGTATTCTGAAAAAGGGCAAATAAAGTATAATTTATCTTCTCCACATAATTCTCTCTTCACTATAATTCCATCATTTCTCCTTTGTGTTTCTATTCTCTAATTGAAAACTTTTACTGTTTTAAAAGGACTTACTTTATATAGCATAATTTACTTTTTTTTTAGCCCAGACTAAAGAATACTTGGATTTTTTTTTAATTCTAGTAAAACTGCACACATTTGAACTAAAGTAACCTTTCTGTCATGTGGCTGCAAAAAAATGCTACTGTGTGTTATGAAGAGTGTTATCTTTAAAAAATGCCATGCCTATGAATAACTAGTAAACACTGGCATCCTGAAACCATGAAATAATACTCTCATTTTTAAAAAATAAAATGCATCTATTTTTCCCCAAATTTTAAATTCTTTTACTATATGTCAAATATTGGAATAACTCATTGTTTATGTTTGTTCCAAGAAATATCTATTATCTCCACTGCCTTTAAATTATTCCTGAATTAAGAATGACTCACTAAGCAACACTAAAATGATAGTAAAAATAATACAGTTCTGCTAACTATATGTAAAATAACTTGACTCTCAACAAGTAAATTCATTGATCTGCTCCTAGAGCCTAGACCATCAAATCTAAAGAAAAGTAATTTTAGCATGGATTTTCCTTTATATTCACCAAAACACACCTTCAAGAAGGTTGTAGTAAATCACAGAAACTGAAGTCTTGATCTGGAACTCAGAAGTTATTGTCAAAGAAAATCAAAAAATCTGGTCTGTTAACATTCAAAGAATATTCAAAGAATACGCACAGTGTGCATTAGCAAAATACTAGCAATATCTTAGATCAACTTTTTGAAATAACACACATTGATATTTAGCCCATGCTCTAACACATGGGGGGAAAAAAATGCTTTCATGCTTCCGGGGAAGAAACCATATGTTTTACATAAGAAATAACAGATCTATGTAAACCTTAATGATTACATACATTTTTACAAATGATTACTCCATTTTGTCTGGAGCATGTTACTCCTTGTATCTGTGATAGTCTAAAACTATCATGTACTATCATTGTCATGGACTTCACTAGGTTTTGTAATGTTCCTAAACTGAAAGGGTGAGCTGAGTTCTCAGAAACCACTTTACATAAATATTTATCAAGCTGACACATCTTCAAAGATTGCATTTAGCCAGTTTTCCTATCTAAAGAGATCTCGGCATCCTACATAAAGGATAAGAGCTGCAAAAGCCTTGCATTCATTCTACCTTTAGTTATTTTTAAATAAAAACACACACCAACCACTTCCTCTGGAGGATTACCTATAATTCTTAAAGTTCACGATGTAATAGCCTATATTTGCTCTTACCTTGAAATATGTTTCATTAGGAAACCCAGTCTGCAAGTGTTTGGTGTAATTTAGTCCAACACTCTGTAACTCTCTACTAGGCCTTGCAAAGTTGCTCATACTGTTGACTGGAATGTTTGCAATAATAAGGGATTCGCATGCACTACTGATTAGAAGATCTTGCCATCTTGATCCAAATAAAATTTTTACTATGGTTATTCAGTATCTATGAATAAGATTGTAAATTTGTAATATAAAACAGTGATAGTCTATTCTATACTAGTAACATAAAATTATAATTAATAATTATTTCTCTTTAAGAGATTAAAACAGTATAAGAGACAAATGAACTTGAGAAATTCAAATACTCCCTTTTTTAAAGGTGAAGCACCTATTGATTTCTCCAGTTTATTCAACAGTTTGTCACAAATTGCAGGGAAGGGTTAACTATTTAAAATATTTAACTATTTAAATTATTGAAATACTACTTCTGAACTGTGGATTGTTTAAAGCAAGTATTTGGTGTCGGCTATGTAACATGACGTGACCCTGCTCGGTGATGCTCTGAAAGCTGTCCTGTGTTACAGGAAAGCCCAATCAAGCTTCCCCTACCACCCAGAAATCTTCACTGCTTTCATCTGTGGAGCAATTTAGATTTGTGCATAGAGGTACAACACCATCATTCTTACCGGTGCTGACATTTGCTTTTGTTCAGGCACAAATGACTATTCAGTATAGAAGGCAAGATGATGAGGAAGGTGTTATGAACATTAAAAATCCCCATCGACCTTTAAGCTGAAATCTGAACTGAGCTTCTAGCAGCAGCTGAGCAGAAAGTTATGAGGAGCCTCTGGTATGCGTCTACCTAGTAACTTATCCAATTACAGTTACATTTGAAGCAAGGTGAAAATTCCTTTCATTGCCATAAATGAAGGGCACACTGACCAGATTTTGACAAGATTTAGTACTGACTCTCCTCTAACATGCCCGTTTAGAAAAAGAGGAGAGCAAGAGAGACAAAGTAAGAGAGAGAAGTGTGTGGAGGATAAATATGACAAATCTGAAGCCTTTTTCAGGTATTTTTGCAACTTGACGTTAAATTTGCCACGCTCTGTGAGCACAGCAAAGCAGTGCAATGCAAAACCTTCTGCAGCCTGCTTCCATTTTTCTTGTGGACAGGGCTCATTGGTTGCATTGTGTCAGCCACAAAACCAGAGAATTTTCTAAGTGAAATTCCTTCTGAAGGAACTCCTCTGAACCTTCATTACACTATATAAGCCTTTTGATTTTCCCTCCAAAATATCTACCAAGAAAATTTCTCCGGAACATGAACTAATT
Organism: Leptocoma aspasia; assembly: GCA_013399835.1. Classification (NCBI taxonomy): domain Eukaryota; kingdom Metazoa; phylum Chordata; class Aves; order Passeriformes; family Nectariniidae; genus Leptocoma; species Leptocoma aspasia. Next base: position 556,743 of record VXAX01005152.1, read on the forward strand.
GCTGTACTGCCTGTTAGCTGAAAACTGTTTGATATCCCTGGTGATGGTTCTCTAGTACAGAACACTATACCTTTACTTCTACAAACGAAATAAGTTAAAAGCAAATAGGCATACTGTTCTGTGTAAAGCTAAAGCCATTTTTCCCAAAAACAAGAATATCTGGGAGAATGGAAAGAAATTGTATGATCTTCTTTTGCTATCTACCACTTCACTATTCACCCCAGAAGTTTTTCATGCAGCATTCCTGCCCCACACATTTGAGGATAGAAGAAAATGAAATGGAAAGAGGCAGTAGATCTGGGTGGTTTGCTATTTTTAGTCTTCTGAAGTAATACAAATTATCTCATCAAGCTGAAGTAACATTGTCTTCATATTTCTTTCTCACAGCTAGTGGCTCTCGATTGTAAGGAGTTTAGGAAAACCCTAAATGGCAAGTGAAGGTGCCACAAGTCTAATGGCCACACAAAACAAAACAAACAGTATAATGAGAGTGATGTGCCAGAACAACCCAATTTAATAAAAATTACTTATATTTAAACTTGTCTCTGATGTGCTGTAAGAACTATTAATGGCAATTTTTTTGATATTTTAAACACTTATTATTTTGTAATAAATTAATCTATATTCCTTAGCTGATGTGGGATTTTTAACCATGGTGCTCAAAATTTTTAATATTGTTGAATAATTTTCCTCTAAGAAGGATACCTTTGTTGCCTAAGAGAAAATTTTTGATAATACTATAATAAATTACAAAAAGCAAACAAGGAAATAAACAAACAAAGTAACACAACAAAAAGGCACCCACTATTCTTAAGCCTGAAAATGCATGACTGGATTTACACAAAAAGCAATTTCACCATCATTTGAGTTAATAGTGAACACTTCCATACATAAAACAGAAATGCTTGAAGGACACACTACAGATTTCATTTCAGCATCAAAACCAGTTATCATACTTATTTTTTCAGACTGATTTCTATCAAACCTTTTCAGTGCTTAAATGACTAATACTCCCTAATGAGTTAGAGGCGGAAATCTTGCATAAGAAAGGTAAACTGGAAACAGCTAAACCAGAAAGATCCGGAGATAAATAATTCCCATATGTCTGTCTACAGGAACTTGTAAGGAATAATCTTTTTTTTTCTCTAGATAGTGAATAACACTTAAAGTCAAGAAATATTTGCTTTTTATTTCTTTACTTCTTTTAAAGATATGCTTCTGGTTTGAAGCGTAATGTTTAACCATGTCCTAAGTCTAATAATTTTTCCTCCAAGAAAGAAATGCTCTATCTTTCACAGAGATACAGTTTTGTTGAGTTTATTTTGGTTTGAGGATTTTCTTTTTCTGTTTGTTTTCCCTTCAATTTAGCTCTATTTAAAAATCTACTTCAATTTTTTTCTCAGAATATAATTGACAATGATGATTGAGAGAAAAGATTTAGAAAATTTGGGTTTAGCTAAATTTGCAAAAACTAAATTACTTCTAGTTATGAAGTCAGAAACCTATGGTTATCTTAAAAAAAAAAAAAAATACCCAACACCTTAGATTCTAACATGCATGTTCCACTACTCCGAACAATTGGAAAATTGAGAATTCAGTTACAAATATCTAAAAGTACTTGAGAATCGCATCTGCATTTTTAACATTATATAAGAGGACAATGTCTATTTTAGAGAATAAAGGAGTAATTATTCATAAAATACTTTTTTTACCCAAGATTTCCTATCCTTCAAGTAATCCTGAAACCAAATAATCCACCAGAGATCTCTGAAATACTATCCTACATAAACTACTATTTCATTCCACTGAACATCTGCTCCTAGAATTTTCTACAAGTTTAATAACCATTGTATCGTCTTGGCTTTTCTTCCAATGGTTTACCTCTCCCTCTTCATTTACACTAAATAAATAAATTTATTGCACACTGGTCCACATATTTCAGAAAAATATAATGATCTTTTCTATATTTTTGTCTTATTTAGCATAAAAAGTGCTTCTCAATTCTTCAGCCATTTTTGCTCAATATTATTTCTCTGGGTCCTCCAGAAGAAGGGTAAATAGAAATCATGACTTCTAACATTCAGTTTTTCCATCCCTTCGTCTTAACCTCTACTTTTTTTATGAGGAGACCATTCACTATTAGTCAAGTGTTCCAAGAAGAATGCATACACAAAATTACTTCAAAAAATAAAATGTCTCCTACATCAGTTTCCTGTTTTGACTTTGGGGGAAAAAAAAACTCAAACAAACCAAAACAACAAACCAAACCAAACCAACCAACCAAACAGAATACCAACCCAACAGTTCAGCTGCTGGTTGAATTAATTTTCTAATATATCAGGCACTCTGTAAATTCAGACACTTGTGCTAATGGAAAAGGAATCAGTCAATCAGCTAACTTGCCCATTTTCAAATTAGTACTCACACCAATTATCAACAATTTTTTTTGAAAACACTGTGGTACCTTCTTGGATTCTTGACTCTACTTCCATTCCAGTAGATCCCTGTGCTCTGTTCTTTAGGTAGGGGGACAACGTATCTCGTGAGAATGAGGTTTTGCATATCCCATGAGAAAACTGCTGCTATACATTATGGTGAGAGTTACAGTTTCCTTCTCCCCACAAATACTGCACATGCCAGAGTAAAACACATGAAATAAACAAAACCTCAATTAAAGCAAATAAACTTTCTGTCCCCTAACTCCAAAAACACAAGAGGCACTGACCTTTCTCAAAAGGATCATTTTAGGTTTAAAAACACTCAGCTTCATGTGTAGAGGAACCCTTCTCTTTAGGCCCATTGAATGTTCCATGCTATCAAATGCTAAATAAATATACAAAGTGCCAAGTCTAAACCTGTGTTTTCTTTTCTTGCTCCACAGAGGAAGAAACTTTTGACAGAACAGAATTAAATGATCCAATTTCAAAAAAACTGAATTTGCAGCATTTTTTCTGGAGACTCAACTTATTTTCAAGCAAGCTACCTCATAAAAGCAATCCAATATCCTTCCCATGTACCATATATTCTGGTAATTAGCAAGGGCAGTTAAGAATAAGGATGAACCCCTGCACTGTAAAGAATCTTTCAAAACTAAAAAAAAAGTTCCTCCAATGTTTTTTTACAAGCATGGACTATGGCATTATTTGTTAATGGATGTTAATATAGTACAAAAAAATTAACAAATCACTGCCCATAGTAGATATGAAACATTATTTTGTGTGATGCCATAGAACTCTTGACAAAACAGTCTTCAGATATTGACTCACTTATGGAAATTGTTTATCCAAGACATTTGAAAACACAAAATTAGGTAGATTACATCTATTTTGCTTTCAGTTAAATCCACTTATCTAAAGACAATTACAAGTCTTTTATGAGAAATATCACTGTTTTGACTGCAGAGATACTTTCAAAAACAATTTTCAGACTATGAATGTTTATAACATTTTAACTTGGCCATAGAGTGTACAAAAATAAAGTCACATGAAACTGGACATGTAAACTCAATTATGAGTGTGTAAGACAGGATTATGTGTGTCTGAAAAGAAAATGACAATACAGTGTGGCATAATATCTTTCAGCATCTCCAAGCTTGTACTAAACATGAAGGGAATGCAAATGTCATTATTGAACTGTCACAGGCAGTTAGAAATAATGATTTAGATAAAAAGTGAATGGCATTCAGACAGCTGCCTAGCAATGAACTCTGTGCAACACGATGAATCAAATAGAACAATTCTAGTCAGTCAAAAATCAAAATAGAAGGCCACCGAGTACACTCATAATTTCATCAGCTATTCACCAATGAAAACTTAGAAGATTTTCCAAGTGAAGGTGGTTTATCCAACTGAATCCTCTCCAAGAGCTTTAGTGAACATCCTTGAGATCTTAAGATTCAAGGTACTGTTGAGATTCAAAAGTATATTTAGGATCCTGACATGTTTGGGCAGTGAAATACTCAGTTAAATATGTAAATGAGTAACTGAAACAAAGAAGAAATCACAGAATGAAAAGCAGTTCAACATGACTTTTGAAACAACTTTCCATAAATACCCTCAGATTCTATGAAAGACTGCATAGTAATGTTCCATCAATATGGAGAGGAAATATATGTTTTAAAATACACAACACCTCCATGTAGGAAGTCATAAAAGTAAAGGCAGAATGGATACTTAAGTAAGTGAGAATGTAGAGATTGATTTGCTGGTATAAAAGACACAAAATTCCTTAGGTATGAATAGAGTTACCATTCAGTGCAGCTATTAAAAATACCTAGGTTCTTAGATAATTAGTAATTAATTATAGAGCCTTGTGATGTCTTCCAGAATAATGACAAAAAAAAAATAACAGAAAGGATGGAGTTTCTAGGCCATCTTCAATTCTAGACAGCATCATTAGGATACTTCTATACTCTTCATTAACAAAAAAATAAAATCTGATTAGGGTAATCTACAAAGGAACAAGAACTAACATAAAACATACTGGTGAAGCAGCTGGACAAAAAATGCATATTACAAGGTGCTTTCCTTGAGGCAGAAGTCACCAAACCTACTGCTTTCCTAAAATACCTACATCATGAGAGGTGGGAAAAAAATCAGTTTCTTGACATAGGAATCCAGAATTGACTCTCTTCAAGTGAATATATTTCCTTCTTCAAAATGCATATAGAGATTTAGCCAATGAGGAGTACTATATTTTCTGTTGGACTGCTAAAGCAGTTGGTTATGATTTTTTCAGCCAACCTCAGTAAAGTAATTTCAGTTATTTTGCTGGCAGCAGTTTCTTCATAGCTTTGATGCACAGCAAGTAGTACTTGGGATTTCAAATTGATCTACCATCGATATAGCAAGGGTTTAGACAACTGGGGATTTTTACCCCTAAAATCTAAGGAGGATATATATGTTAAGAAGTTTAAAAGACAAGTTTTCTCTTACTGTGATCTCTAACATTATATAATATCTCTAACAGTATTATAATAGAGGTTATTATGTAGATGTTGTATTTGTGTGTAGACCTCCTGGAAGTCTTGTCTCTTCTTGAACAGCTGAAGGAGATTGGAAGCATTCAGTAGTGGTTCAAGGAAACCTTGAGGGGTTAGAATGAGGAATCCATACTGGGTTGCTTGCTTGTAAACTATAAATTTCATAAACTAGCATTAAGTTTCTTCTGGAGGAGTCAGAGAAATCAACGCATTCTTCCAAGTGTCAAAATGCAAAGTGAGAGATTGTTGCTTAACTCATTGCTATACATGTCCTTCTTTAAGCCATATATCCTCATCCAAAACATTTAGATTTTATAGCACTGTTGGTGATCTAAATCATAATTTCTCAAAATAATTACACAACCTAGATGATGACTATGAGAAGGAATTACAATTCCAGATTTTTTTTTCAGTTTTTATACAGAAACAAGACAGATCATTAGCTCTGTGTGCTAGCCACAAAAAATTACCTAATTACTCAAATACTGTTACTAATTATAGATTTATGCTAATATAAATGGCATACAGCACAGTAAACTATTTAACCAATTTAAACTTAGAAGTATCTGAGCATATTTGAAATAACATGGACAAGTCTTGCTCACAAAATTTCCAGTGACTGCTGTCCAGATAAGATGACTGTACAATTTCATCGTTATAACATTTAGCAGGATAGACTAAGTAAAAAAAAAGTTCTTAATAATTTGCTTATGAGTACAATAAATTAGGATATAAGATATAACTGCTATGTCTTCTTTATATTACCTCATTTATTGAAACTTCTTTTAAATGTTATAATTCTAAAATTAAAATTTCTCTTTTCATGTAAAGGAGAAGAAATTTAGTTCAGCAAGTAAGTTTTCTAGAACATTCTCACAAAGGATTTCTTGGCATAGCTACACAAATATATCAATTAATAAAAAAAGCTTAAAAAGTCATCAAAGAAAGGGAAAAATTCTTGTCATGCAATCTGCCAGGTACACTTGACAAAAAAGCTCAGTGCTCCAGAGGCTGGCACAGTTAATTTTTTTTTTCACAGTAAGGATGAACTCTAGCCTTAGCAAGGATTTGCTTTTCAACCAGAAAAAAATTATATGAAAAGAAGCACACTGTACAGAATCTTTTGGAAGAAATCAGCTAAGAGTCATAGGGTGCAACTTGATTTCAAAGAAATAAAATTTTCTGATTTTAAAATAATTGTTATGGAAGAATTTTGGTAAGTGTGTAATTTTTGGCATGCTTTTAGCCTTGTCTAGCTGCACAGCACTTTATAGCAGTGACAACTTTCATTACAACAGAGGAAAAACTAATACTTTGCATTACAATTGAGCCAAAACTGTCTTAAAACTCTAAGATTATAAGAGAAGCAGATTTCAGTGTTGACATCTGGATTGCCCTATAGGATGGTGAATCTATTCCTGAAAACACCTCATAGCATATGCTGTAGTTCTCTAGGGAGACTTCAGGAGATAAAATTCTCATAGAAAGAATGCTTGTAAAAAATAAAGGGCAAATATGCTAACTTCCAATTTTGTAAATTATCAACATAGTAATTTAGTAACCAGAGCTCCATAGTAACTGGGAAAGTAGTTTCCTCTCATTTTCTCATTCATTCCTTTCCATCAAGGCAGCTTTCAAGAAGTAGTTTCAAAATCAATCAGACTAGGCCAAGGACAGAAATCGGCTGATCAAAAATATAAAATAAAAATGAAGACTGATGAAATGTGAAAGGATATGCATGCGCTCCAGAGAGACTTAATGCCCAGGCATCTGTTACAGTCTGAAGCAGCAGGCTATTCCCAAGCTTTTTCACAGAGAAAGGATTAAGATAAATGTGTGGAGACTTTCTAGAACTTGTCTTATTTAATTATCCTTTATTCCAAGAATAAAGAGAAAAATATAATTTGTTGATGAGGCAATGTTCATTGTGCTCTAATCAGTGCTTATGAAGAAATGGAAAAATAGGTCATAACAAACGCTTTGGCAGCTGGAAGCAGCACAAGAGCTTGACTTAGAAGATGTAGAATAGCGTAATTCCAAAGGGAGGATAAGGCAGGAAGTCCTAGCATAAAAAGTGTGCTACAAGTAAAGGCAAATAAGCCCTTTAAAATGACAACCCATGATTCAAAATTAGCAATTATGGCAGTGAGCACAGTTTAATGCATATTTGCACAATATCCACTGATATTTCAGACACCTCAGTGTAAGATGCACAAGAGCTCAACAGTGGACAATTTTATCCAGGATAGGTTATCTGCTTCATATCTGATCTGAAAAAGTGAAGCACCTTACTGAGGCTGCTGTATCTCTTCCAGTTTTGAAGATAGTTCACTTAAGAGTAAACTTTGTTATGACAGACAGATATGTCCACAGCCAAAAAAAACTTTACTACACAGAGAAATCCATCAGTGTTCAGGGAATAACTTGAAATCAAATAAATTAGGCATAAAATTATTTGATAAAAGTATTTAGGGAATTAGTCTCCAATCTATATTTTCAGAAAAGATGCAAAAAGACACGGATGTTTAAAATTGTGCGTAAGAGACTCAAAAATACAGTATAATCATAAGAAAACCCAGCTGAAGATTAATTTTGAAAGTAATTTATAGGAAGACCTATGTAAATAAAACACATTAAGCATTTTTCAAAACCTAAACCTTGTCTTTCTCCATATTGCCTACACAGAAAGGGAAGGATCCTCCAGTAACCAACATATTAGATTTTGCAGGCCAAAAATAGGAAGTGTCTTTTTCTTGTACGCAGACTGATGGAAAAGAAGGGACAATACGTGTCTATGAAGTTGATATACAACACTGTAAGAAAACAGCACGTTGCTTAGAAATTGAACAATTATTTGCAGCAACAGACAGAAATAAAAAGAAATTCCACTAATTGAGATTTTTGATAATACAGATCAGAAAATGTGTAATTGACAGAAGTCCAAAAAACAGTTGGTGTGCTTTACTGAGGTCTTAGTTTTCCTTCTAATCATATCTAAACTGTGACTTTAACTGGAATTCTAAATTAAAGAAACTAGTAAAGGCAGAGGCATAGAGGTATGGTATTGGAATGGAGCAGGATCTCAGATGGCACAAGACACTTCTAGCAGACACAAAAGACGATGCTATCTAGCACCAGAAAGATCTATTGCTGTTGCCACAAGAGGAGAAAATACTATATGAATTTCTCAGTTGACAGAAAATGAATAGGCTTAGTGTCAAGTTGACAGGGTTAATATATCAATCATCAGTCTGTACAACAAAGCAAGGAACTTCCAGAGACTAACCACCCTAACTACTGAGTTTCAACAACTGCAACAAACAAGATTAAGAGGTTTCTGTATCTATGGAGAAAACACAGTCAAAGAATGACAATTAAAGAAAACACTGTCTACAGCACATATAGTTTCATCCTACCCATAATGCAAAATCTGTCCGTTCAAAAGTAGAATCATCTTTTGGGAGGGAACTACAAGAGGAAAATAAAATAGAAAAGCCCTCCAACTAACACACAATTTTTTCCTAGCTTGTTGTCTTGTTGAGTGTACAAAGATTACAGCTCTTTATATATGGTTCTCAAATTGGAAGGAAAATCCAATGCTCTTTCAAATTAAGGACTGATATAGATTTATGTTATATTTTTCTTTCTATAGAAGTATTTTCAACAGCTCATTCTTAAAGATTCTTGAACCTTCTACTAATTTCTTCATATTTCCTTAATATCACCATACCACTAATTAATGAGTGAGATCCAAGTGGCACAGTAGAACGGTACTTTCCATTTTCAATGTACCAAGCTCTTACATGAGACACTCCAACATTGTTTGGAAGACATGGTGAAACAATAACATCACAAAACCTTTGATACAAAAATGGGAGGTTTCAATTTTAAAATAAATATTCTATACTGGACACTCTGATGAGCTGCAATTATGAAACATTATATCATAAAAGACGTACTAAGCGCTGCTCCAAAAAAAGCCACACCTTATTATGAAACACAAAGTAATTATCATGAAACACTGGTAGTTAAACATCAATTATGGAAGGATTGTTATGGAATAGAAATCTTTTTAATAAGAAACTCTGGGTAGAACCTATTAAACTAGTGGCATGCAGTCCAGGATTTTCACAACACCAGGACTGAAAAGTGCATCACCAACTGTGCAATACCTAACCCATAATCTGTACTGAAAATACATACCACTATGCTGCAAAGTCCTCTTCACTAACACACTTTAAAGTATCTCTCTTTCCATGACCGATAAAATTTTTGAATTGTATTTGCAAACAGGTCTTTAACTTTTGAATAATGTTCTTCTTTCTTTCTGCTTAGTATTCAGCAGGAAATTCAACTTTTAATTTAGACCTGTTTCCTTTTACAAGCAATAATGTTAGAAAATGCTATCACATACTATTAAGTTGTTCTGCATTATGAATAAAATCTGTAGATTGTCTTACATAACCCTACATCTTTTATTTCTAAATGTGTTATCAATATTTGATTGTACCAGTTAAGAAATATTGAAAATCTCTAGATATGAAGGCTGTTATAAATTTATGTGTAAAAAAGATAACTTGTACAATTCTACAAAAACAAAACTTCTCTGCTCAGTATAAAACATACTCCGTATTGCTTTACAATGATGATAATGCTTCCAATTATGTAAGGAATTTATAGTGCTTGTCACAAAAAACAGACAAGTGAAAAAAAAAGTCAGCATTATTGGTTTATTATCTGCAGTTTCTATATAAAAATAAATATTCCTTCCTGTTCTTCTAGTGAGCTCAAGTGGCCAAACAGCTTAATTAAAAAAAAAAGAAAGAAAGGCTTCAAGAAAATCCATCTTTCCTAAAAAACATGTCAAGGCACATTTTCAAAGCATAAGTAGGAGCTCAGCCAAACAAATCCTACTAACATTAGTGGGAGCTACCTGTCAAAAGCACTGTGCATCATGCTGAATACGCCCTTCAGTGATAACAGTAGGGTTAAAACTTTCGGACATATGCATAAATATTTTACGTGAGGCGTTTCACAAGATAATAGTTGTGATTTATGCTCGGCTGTGTTTTCAGAGGTATCTGTATGGCAGGAACACCTCAGAAATGATTGTACTCTCTGGAGCACCTCAGAAAAGATTCTACTCTTTGGTTATATAGTCCACTAAATTCTAGGGGTCCTTCAAGAAACTCTCATCAGAGCTCTGGCTCTTTAGAGCAGACTTTACAAAAAGGTACACAGTAAAGTCTTTCATTACAAAATATGTTTCAGTTTTATCTATATTACTTCAATACTGCATGTACTTCATCTACAGGTGCTAAATTACTTTTAAACTGGTTTCTAAAATTATTGCTTCTCCCTATATAGGAATGATACAACTCCAAAATGAAACAGAGTATCAAAGAGAGATGGAGAATTCTGATACTAAATATAGCACAATAGAAAAGAAATATATGAAGATTCTACTGTGAAACCACAGCATGAAATCATGGAAATCTCAGGGCTGAAGTGAGATTTCATTATCAACTCAAACAAAAAGACCCCATCTTATTGAAGAGCTAAGAGCCAATATAGTTCATATACATTTGATTAAAAAAAATTGCAAATGACTACAAGGGGAAAAGAGATTACATACACTGTTCTGAGTTTTTTCTTTTGTTGTCATGACAAAAGGCAAAGTTGCATTGAAGTCTGTATTTATGTGAGCATCTGAACTCAGCCCTAATGAGTTAAGAAGGAAAAGGTAAACATATTGGGATTTTTTGACAAAAGATATTTTTCTGCTCATTTGGGTTGAAAAAAAAACCAGATAAAAAAGCTACCCCAATGTATAAAATCAGTTCATAATTTAAGAATTGATGTATTAAGTTTCTTAATTCCAAAAGCTCAACTAAGCTTCCAAAACCATTCCACTCAGAGATTTTAAATTCTGTGAAGTATCTCAGGGATTTCAACTAGCACAAAATTAAAAAATAAATATTGTTATCCTACTTCAAAGATACTAATCTACACAAACTTTTGCAACAGGTAGAGGCCCAGTTTGGACATCTAGAATTAGCATGGGCAGCTAAGTACTCAAATTGAGATTGAGCACCTCAGCATAAAAACAAATCAGAGTAGCAAAATAAGACTTGCAAACTCTGAGTTTCTAAATGCAGACTTATTGGTAAAAGCTATTTTAAAAAAAATTAGCATTTCTATATTTGTAAATAAAAGAAGAAATCTAGCTAACATACTCAAGACTTAGGGAAAAGTCCAGTAACAAACTGGAGACTTAGTATGGCAGTGGAGACTATTAATAGTGAGAACCCTCACCATTATTCTTCTGTAAATCATGAAGTTTAAATATAAGAGTATGAAAGTAAGAAAAGTTTTGTGACTTTTGACAATTATTAGTAGGTAAAAAATGGTAACAATTGCCAAAAAAATCACAAAAGTTGACATGTTACCTGGCTATGACAAAGAGCACACAACTGACACCCAAGTAAGCCAGCAGAATATACATCCAGATATCAGGGGAGAGAGGATTCAGGAAGGAGAAGACGCCCGGGTTTGTACCATTGGGCTTGCGGTACAAAATACTTATTCCAAGAGTCATAAAGGGCTTGGAAAAGTCGATGACCTTCTCACGAACATAGGTAATTGCCAATGGCGCAACTGCAAGGTCAGCTTTCTGTTAACAGAAATACAAAAAGAGAAAAAGGCCATAAGTCAGAAGAAACACGCTGAAGCAGACAATCAGATTATGCAAAACACAGACTTTGTATGGAGAACGTTTGTTCTTGTACTAGGTTGCCTAGCTTGAAATTTAAAACTCTCTTCTCCCTGTAAGTAAGGTAACAGATTTATTCTACTTCCTTTTTGCTAAACTGACACAGCATTTAGAAAAAATTAAAAGCACTAGTACAGGGATACAAGTGAAGAAAAATATTTCATCTTACAGAAAACATGAATATCCATTATCACAGACTTTAAAACTTTATAAATAGTACATTTCAATATATGTCTTCTCTTTGTCACTCCTTCATTGGGTTCTTTAGAAGCAAATATATTTAGGAAGCAGACGTGAATATGCTAGTGCAAGTGCACGGAAGGGGCCAGGAGGCAGTTCTTCATATATTAGAATAAAAATGATACAAAATGAAGACGAGTTTAAAATTGGAAGTGCTACACCTGCAGGGTTGCTGAGGATGTTCTAACAAAGTACAAGTGTCCTTACTCATTTGTGGGATTCACTACAAAACTTACAGATAGTTTTTAATCAGTTGGACTATTTAAAATGAAATCATCAGTTGAATGCATTTTGTCAATTAACATTTAGTTTTAGTTATTATAATAATTCATAGGAGATTAGTAACTGGCCTATGCTATTCTTTTAATCAAAACTTAATGGAAATCAGAGTGACAAAAAATCTACAGAAGCTACTTCTTAATCTCTGTCAACAGCTCTTAAAATATTCCTGTGCATGTATGTATGCGTGTGTGCATGTGTACATAAGAAAGAAGAAAGTTCAGAGCAAGAAAATTTACAGTGTAAGACCTGGAAATCTGTAAACTAAGAATTCCTTATAAACCATACGAAAATATAGGCATGTAATGACAGAAATGGTATAGCTACCATGGAATACTGTTACCCAGGTAATATATCCAAGTAACATAGCTGCAAATGACACCATTTTCAGAATGCCTGTTTTAAGATACAGAGATACGATTCCAAATAAAATAAATTCATACACTTATGTATTTTTGCTTATTTGATATTGTGTATACTGTGTAACACTCAAACTTCCATGCAATGTAACATTTCAGTGTTCCCTTTAATTTTTATTTTCTCACCTTACACAAAGTTCTTCTATGGGCTACTCTTATTATGAGCATTTATATAGTTAGATCTACTGCAGTGAGTTGCAATGTGAAACTCTGTTGGCACTGTTCATTTTATTTGGTAAGGGTTTACTGGTCAAAAAAATTACATGCACTTCATTTCCATTTGTATTAAGGACTTATAGGTATTAAGCAAAACAGCAAGGCTTAATTCCACAGTGGATGAGTTTTTATGGATTGCATATTATTGACGATATTCCAGTTGATGTAGAAAGAAAATGGTAAAGTAAGAAATTAAAATTAATTTTAATTAAGTTATAGGTCAACACATAGAAGTTTACAAAACATAACAACCTGAGCTATTAGTTTGGGAGGCAAGTAGCAGACCTTAACCTAAGAGTCTGAAGGCAACTGACTAGAAATTCTCAGAAGAAGCAGCTTCCCAAAGACAGATGAATTAGATCTTTTGGAAGGCTATTGGTAGATGTGAATTTTGGTCTTATTATATTAACTGAACCTTAATGAATAAGAAATAATTTATTTTAATAAATACCCTAGAAAATCCAACCCTTGGTCATTAGATGGAAACAAAACCATATAAAAATGAATATATGTTGTAACTATCTCTAGTGGAGCCAAGTTGCAGATGAAATTAGAAAAATAACTGATCAAGAAATAATATGTCTCATATGACAGAATAGAACAGATATCCCAACCTGGGAGGACAGATACAAAAATTATGTACATAACTTGACATCTCAAGATTCTCTTCAGAGCTGAGTAACTCTGAATATTCTCAAACTAGAATATCACCATAAGAAAATTAAACATCTAACAAAAAAAATTAATAAAAATCTGAACTCTTTAATAACTGAGGAAATTACTAACTTGAAAATGTAACGCTACCACATGCAAGTTTTGTTATTATCCTTTATCTCCAAAATACTCAATCCTCCTAGCAATTCTTTCATTCTGAAAAGAGCATTATTTGTAAGTATGAGAAAGCAGGGGACAGGTTTACAGAAGTGCAGTACCAGCTTCTGCTACGCTCAGCTATACAAAGAAGAGAATCCTCTGTAGTTTACTTCTAGGGACAAATAGGGGAGGAATGGTATAAAATTACTATTTTATCAATCGACATTTAACAACATTAACAAATTAGTATATCCTAAAATGGCTTTTTGATAAGTTCCATTACAAAGGATATTTGTCTCATTTGGCAGTGATCAATGATTCTATTTTTATAATGAATGTATGCATGCTTCTATTCTTTAAATGAATAAAAAGAAAGATATATCTATCTGAAACCACCATCCATAATAGCACTTACTCTTTCTTGAGAAGAAAGAATTTTTTATGACAGCACCCAAGGATTGGTGAGGTAAGTAAGCTAGTTGCCACACAGAAAAATTCTGCACCAGCTAAAGGTTACAATAGTGATTAGAAACAGTCTGACAAGGTCATTCCAAGACAAGGCCTGGTCCTGAGCAAAATGGAGGAGTTGTACAGCTTACTGTACTATGTGCTAGAGGACTGCACTGCAGATAATGAGGTGTGGTTGTGCATCCTCTCCCTTCCTGCCCCATACCACCCCTCAGGAACTCAGGAGCTTCTGACAAGCCTGGACCATACCAGCTGAGCAGTGAAGCACCCCCCTGATCATAACAGGAAGGCAGTAAAGCATCCCTTGAAAGTACCAGAAGCTCAACCATGATACAGGTAGGAATAACCCTGAGCATAGCACCTACCTGACCAAGGTGGGGACAAAGGATAAGCATTCACACATATATAAAGCTTCCCTGTCTTGCTACCTCAAGGTATCCCTGATTTATTTCTGATACAGAAGTGCCTAAGGCAGGCTAAAGTCATCCTCCTTTACTTCTTCACTTACATTTTACTTCCAAGCAGTTTGCTCACTCTTTTACATAAGGTAGTATTCTAAGAGAGAAAGGGAGGACATTTTTTTCATTTGCACAGGGCTGAAATTTGGCACCTAACCTCTAAGAAGAGACATTTTTAAATTATACTGAATTCAATCTATGCTTGCAGATACAAATAACTTCAGCAAGAAATCCGCATTTTAATGTTGAGTAGCGTATGGCCATAGCACGGACAGAAATTTGGTATTTGCAGAAATTGTTTTTTTCTATGAAAATTAACGCTATAAAACCCAGAGAAACAATCATGATAATTTTGGGGGAAATAGAACTTTGAAAGGATTTCATAGCATATACTGATAACACCAGGGAAAGGAAAAACAAACACTGATTGAATTTTCTTTTGTTGATAATTCTCTGAAAAGCTTTTGTCTCACCTATTTTGTTCAAAAGACTGAAGAATTTGAATACAATCTAGACACAGAAGCAAAAAAATGGCTAATAGCTATTTTTAATTAGACTCTACAATTACACAATATTCCACCATAATAATTGAGTATTTTAGCCAATGTAAATGGAGTCTTCTGGTAAGAATTTTGCTCCTAACATTTTGCATTGATTTACCAAGCATTAATGTTTATACCAAAAATGCAAAGGGAATCATACACTATCGATTCTCAGTTGTTTATTTAGTCAATCAGTACAATCATGTCATAATTGTATAATATACACAAAACTACACATACACTGAAAAGATATTTAAGTAATTTTGCTTCTCTACAGGCAACAATGCACTTACTGCCTGTAATCATTCTTGAAAATAAAGGAACTTGCCTTTTTAAAAAAAAAAAACTTCATAAAGCTTTTGTTTAATCCATTGTTTCCTCAGCCTAAGACCCTAAGTCAATATGTAAACTTCTTCAGCCACCCCAAATTTTTCAGACTGTTAACCTGAGTTGAATTTCAGTTACATTCCCTTTGGCAAAAATGCATCCCCAAGATAAAAGAGGGAGGCTAAATCACAGCTTCAATTCTCTAAACCTGTCTAACACACGCTTAATGCACAGAGACCTTATGCATTATTCCTGGTCACGGAAGTGCATTTCCCTGCCACTGATTTGAAAAGATAAGATCTGTAATTTGCTTTTAAGCTTACAGTATATTCTAAACTGCCTTGTTCATGCTGCTACATTATAGAAAATTTTATACCCTACAAGAAATTTTTGGTCATGTCACAAGATCATCATTTCCTTTGAAGCCATTAGGAACTTATTAGGGCTTTATTGCTATTTTTATTTGAACTAGCCACTTACACTACTTTAACAGAAATTGTTTCTCTAGTACCTTTCACAGGATCATAGTACAATTCAAGTGGGGAGAGATCAGGAGGTCTCTAGTGCAATTTTCTGTTCAAAGCATCTACATGGATGAGACAGTTTGCTCTGCACTTTCCCCAGTCAGTGTTGAAAACCTCCAAGGAAGGTGACTACATGACATTTCTAGATAAGCCGGTCCACTACTTGTCTATCCGCGTAGTGAAAAAGTTCCTACAGACAAGCAGCGGAGCAGGCTGTTTAGAGAGGTTATGCAATTTCCACCCTTGAAGGTTTTCAGTTTATGCTTGCTGCCTTTGGTCTTCCTGCCAGGCTCCGCTGTGAAAAGCCCAGATGGAGCTAATTGATAACCCCCTCACAAGTCCTGAAAAGCTGCTACTAGAAATTATTACCTATGCCAAATGTGAGTAACACACCATAAAGTAAAAAAAAAATCCATATTTGATAGCTGAATTTAGATGTCATAACTTCTGATTTGTGGGATCCTGATTGGTATAATTTAAACTTAATTGCTAACAATATCCCTTATAAATGGAACAGTAGCAGTTGCTAATTTATTAACATAATAAAGTATTTTAACATAAGAAAGTGACATATGATGACAGTTTCAATAGATACTGGCTCACCTAACACGTATGTTTGTGATTGCTGAGATGCTTCTCAGGATTTGTTCAGCAACAAAAAGTCACTGGAAGACAGGTGGCTTACTCAGATTCATTTCATTGACAATAATATTACACAGTAGTTTCATTCATTTAGACCCTCTTGTGTCAGCATGGCTAATTCTTTCCTTGACAAAGTCTTGAGCAATGGTTAATGGTTAATGGTTTTTTCATCTACTTTCCCTTTAGAGAGGAGTCTGATCTAGAAAACCTTTACCTAGAGGTAGATTTTTTTTTAAAGGAGAAAGGCTTTGTAGAGGAAATTTGCATTCTGTCCACTACCATAGAAACAACTTTCTATGTGAATTCAACTAGACAAAAATGGAATGTGTGGAATGTATGGAATCCTTCCTTCAGTGGCTTTTAGATATGATAAAGCATATGTTTTGATCAACATAGCATTGTCTAGAACTGACTTATGGTATTGTTTTCTGTTCGCTCCTTTGTTATTACATGAACATTTAGTCAAGGAAAAATGATAGTACTAAACCAGCAGGAACTCTCTAATTAGTAAATTTACCTTATTTCCTCTTATTCAGGGTTATGCTAGTCAGTTCTCATTTGCCTGTGCTAGTATGGATAAGATTTAATAGCTGAATTGATGTAGTATGAGTACTTATTAAAAATAGATAGAGTTTCTGTCTGTTGATTTATAATACACTTTCACTGAAGTATTTTGAACCAACTTTAGTCTAATCAACAGGTAAGCAAACTGTATGTAAAAGGCCTAGAGGGAGTAGACTGTGGAACTATATTTATCAGGAAGATGGTTGCTTATTCACTTCAACAGTAAAAAAACCTCTTATCACTTCATTTCAGGAATTTTGTACAAAGGTTTCTTCTAATTGTTATGAGAGCAGGATTCATATACCCCCAAGAAAGAGGAAATTGTCAGATATTTACAAGACCGTGGGATACTGTGGCTCAGAATTCAGGAAAGGGAAACTACCCCGTTATGAAAAAAAATTTAAATGAGAGTAGTTACATTAAAGTGTTGCAGTTCTTCTTTGCTGTTTTATACACTCTTTCTAACATTGTATTTTTGTACTAGAGATGTTTACCAAACATTAAAATTATTAGACACCATGCTGTAGCACCCCTTCTTGAAATAAAGTACACAGGTAGCATTCATTCCTTTTCTGTAGCTAACATTTATATTGTTATACTTTCCAGATTTACTGCAACTTCCTGGAAGTGTCGGGTTTCTTTCCAGTTGCTAACCAGCTGTCACCTAGAATTTCAGTTACTGCACTCAGGACAAAAATAAATCCTTCATCTTTTAATTTTGACATAATTTCTGTTCTCAAATGGATGGCGTTTTATCAAATTGTTTCAGTGAAATCATTTCATCACACAATAAATTTTGACTTGTGTCAAATTTGACTTAATCCCATTTTTCTGTATTACTTTTTCATCTGCAATTTTTCACAATGGAATCAAAATTATTAATAACATTTTTGCATATCATTTGGATGGAAGTAGATCACTGCAGGATATGCCACCTCTTATTGATTGACAATACTCAATTAACAATTTTTTGAAATCTATAATTTCATCAGCTTAATTAATTAATGGAGTAAAACTTATTCATATGGACAAAATCTACCTCCTGTGCACTCATCCCCCTCACCTGCATTTTCATGCAGGCATCACAAAGCACACTCTGAAATTCTCAATTAATTATTAGATTCCAGGGTCTTAGACTCAACTAAAATTGATCATTATTATAAACAATAACAAAAAATTTTGGTTTTTGTTTTTAACAAAAAATCCTTTTAGAAAAGGCTGTCAAATGTCAAATAAAAAACAGAAGTGCTTTTATATTGTGTCTATTCTCAAAACCATATATCATACAATGTTTTACATTGTATATCATACAATGTTTTTACATTTTAATAATCATTAAAAATGGTCAATATAGTAAAGATTATATTTCAAAAATATTTTCACAAATCTAAAAAAGAAAAATGTTAGGATTTTTATGCACTAGATCCTATTTAGTTGTGTTCTGCACAGAGTATGTATAAGCTAGCTCATTTGAAAAACTTGCTACGTTTATTTAAATTGAATAAAGCTTATCCAGGCTCTAGGCATTTAAGTACTAAAGATACCAGGACAAACTTATTAACAATCAGCTTTAATGAAAACAAAATGTAAATCCTAAGGATGAAATCTGTGGTGGCTGAGTTAAAATATTTCTAATATTTATAAAATGAAATATATGAAACTGTCATTACTGTTGTAATTTATTCCTTATTTAAGCAGAATTTTGCTTCATTCTAGAAGACAAGGGTGAACAGAGGAGTACAAACACTAAATGAATAAGAACACACAATGTAACAAGAAAAAATTTGATCCGCAAGACAGGCAGATGCAGACAAATTCCAGTCTAACTACTGCCCAGTTAGAAAGTGGATGGAGAGTTAAGTAACACTATCTATGTTACTCGAACCTCATGAAATTCCACAAGGTCAAGTGCAAGATCATGCCTCTTGGTCAGGGCAAACCCAAGCACAAGTACAGGCTGAGCAGAGAATGGATCACGACTAGCCCTGATGAGACTTTGGAGGTGTTTGTGGACCAAAACCTCAATGTGACCCAGCAATGTGTGCTTGACGAGGGGGAAATTATGCCTCAGGTTTTAGCTTTTATATTTTTCAGATTCTGTACTGCTTTAGTGTGTAGTTCTGAGCTTCATTTTAGAGGATAGTAATCTCTATTCACAGAGTAGGCAGACAAAACAATTCCTTCTCTAGCTGGGGACCAAGGACAAATGATCCAAATTTCAGACCCAAGAGCATAAACAACGGTGGACTGAAGAGAGAAAAACAAGAAGGATGGGACTTCATGGACTAAAGCCATAACTGGACAATTAACTCCAATATGATAATGGACCAAAACTTATAAAAGTGTGAGACCTCGTGACTGGTCATCCATTTTGTGACCATTTTGGGTTCATCTTGGGTGTAGCCCTGGCTGGGCTCTTGTGCTGCCCAAGGTGGATCCATTGAGGCCGTCTAATAAATACCTACTTTATTCTTTAACTCCATCTAGCCTCTGTTCTAGGTCAGCCTTCACAAGGCATCAGTAAAGCATAAGGCCACCTGCATCCCGAGCTGCATCTGTAGAAGTGTGACCAGCAGGAGAGTGAGGTGATTCTGCCCCTCTACTCTGCTCTCGTGAGTACCCCAGCTGGAGAATTGCATCCAGCTCTGGGGTCTCGAGCACAAAAAAGACCTTTTGGAACAAGTCGAGTGAAGAGCCAGAAAATCAGGGAGCTGAAGTAGCTCTCCTATGGAGACAGGCTGAGAGAGCAGGGCTGTTCAGACTGGGGAAGAGAAGGCTTTGGGAAGAAGAACCTTCCAGTACCTCAAGGGGGCCTACAAGAAGGCTGGAGAGGAATTCTTACAAGGGTATGTAGTGACAGGACAACAGGGAATGACCTTAAAATGAAGGAGGGTAGGTGAGGATTAGATATTAGGAAGAAATTCCTTACTATGAGGGTGGTGAGGCACTGGAACAAGCTGCCCAGAGAAGCTGTGAACTCCCCATCCCTGGAGGGGTTCTAGGCTAGGTTGGATGGGGCTCTGAGTAACCCGGTCTAGTGGAAGGTTCCCTGCCATTGGCAGAGGGTTTGGAACTTGATGGTCTTTAAGATTCCTGCCAGCCCAAATCTTCCACAATTACTTGATCTTTACTGAATTATTACATTGGTAATCCTTGATGTCTACTCAGCACTTGATGAGACAAGTGGAGAGGTGGATTGATGGGTCCAGGCCCAAGCTGGTACAAGAGAAACAGGGACATACTGGAACAAATACAGCAGAGAGCTATGGAGATTACTAAAATGTGGTAGCACCTGCCATATGAGGACAGACTTGAGACAGCTGTGACCAGTTAGCTTGGAGAAGGCACAGTGAGATCTGTTGAATGAATACAAATAACTGAAGGGAAAAGGGATGCAAAGAGCATGGATCCAGAATCTTCTCAGTGGTACCTAGTGAAAGAGCTAACAGGCAGACACTGAAATGCAGGAAAATTGATTTAAAGATATAAACCCCACCTTTTTATTTTAGAATATTCAAACAGTGGAGCAGGTTGCCCAAAGAAGTTATGAAGTCTCCATCCCTAGGAACGGTCAGAAGTTGACAGAACATGGCCCTTGGCAATCTGCTGTAGCTGGCCATGCTTTGTTCAGGGATTTGGATGAGGCAATATCTTGGGTCAGTTTTTGATCTCAACAATTCTTTAATTCTGTAGTGTAAGTATTTTCTCTTTCCAATTATTTAAACTCATCTCTGTAACAAAATTGCAGTTTTGTTTCTATTCTGGCTGCAGAAAAGTTTTCAGCTAGTGAAACCAGTTTTGGCATATAGTGTCCTGGTTTCCCAAAAATATTACAATATTCCAATGTTAAGCTAGAAGTAACAGATAAGAAAAGATAAAATCCTTTTTTACAATTATGAAGATGACTAGAAACTGCTCAAATATCTCAGCTTCTACTGCTCCTTCAGCAAAACTCTAATAGCAGCAGGATTACTCCAGAAAAGAGCAACAATGTATTTCTGTGGTGGCGGTCTTTTCTTTGTTATTACACTGTACCAATAATATAAGCGTAGATCTTATCCTAGTTTTTTGTTTTTACATTTTGGAATTATGAAATATTACAATATTTCAATAGACCTTTTGAGGGCCAGAAGGATCACTTTGAACCTAACTTGAAGATCATAAGACATGGGAGTGACAGGGCTGAATGCTGCACATGATATTTGAAATAGCTCAATTATTTTTCTATCCAGAAAAACTAGGTTTAAATACTAATAAAGAAAATAATTTGCCATGAATTTCAAGAATTACTTCTGATACATCTTTGCCAAGACACTTATTTCAGAATAAGTGTATCATTCTTTACAATACTGATTGACATAGCAAAAAAAATCTAGCAAAATACAAACGTTTTTTCAGTAATGATCTATTTTCCATTTTATATATGAATCTTCCAGTAATGGATTATTCTATACATTTCTAAAGCAGAGAAAGAAGTAAAAAAACTTCCTTCAAGTTTAACTTTTTTGTTTTTTTCAACTTGTCTTTGTTATGTTAAAAGTTTTAATCATTTATGTAACATTACATGTATTTTATAAATAAAAAATTATCTCAGTATGTCATTTTTTATCCAATATCCTGAGATAGAAAACTCTAACAGGTATCTATACTATTTCACAGTTTCTTCTAGCATTTTGAGTACCCTGCCCCACAGGTTCACATAAAAATATACATACATTCTTTACAAGCACCTATACACAATCATTGACATGCACATATATGTGTGTATATGTATTTGTTTCACACTAACATACTTTCTCAGGAAGAAATGTTGCGTATCTTTGGAAGTTACCACATATTACTGGCCCTCATATTTGGGCCCTCAGAGGCCAGGAAATAGCAAAATAGAAATTGACTGCACGGATGAATTTCAACATATGGTGACAAAGTAACATGATTTTCTTCCTAAGACACACACAATCAGTTTCATTTCATGTATTTTGGACTTACATAAGGCTGCACCCACTGTCTTTCTTTCAACTCTATTTGATATTTGTATAATTTTCTTAAACAACTGAATTATTTTTGATGCCTTGAGAATAACAGCTCAGACTTGATGCTTTCCTGTTCCCCAAACAGTATGGATGATGTGTTTTGGTCATCATTCCCAGAGACACAGCTTCCACAAGCACATCCTGAAATTCTTTTACCAAAATGGTGTTTCCATGAAAATTGACATACTCAAGGTTTCCACAGCCCCTCCTCCCTATCTTCCATGAAACATTCACTTTGAGATATGTTGAAATTCTTCGGAGATGAATAAAAGACAAATTGCAGCATTATTAATAATCCCTAATAAAAGGGATAAGGCCCAATGTAAATTAACTCTGCTATTGGAGAATTCTATTTTTCTCATGCACTTCACTACAGCAGGCATACACATAGAAACAAAAATCCCAATGTTATTTTCTACCATTCTTTACTATCATTATAGCAACAAAAGTAAAAGATCAGATAAAGGTATGAGGATATGAAAAATTTAATACTTTTATGAATACAGCCCTAACCCTGGATCCAATCAGTTCCTAATCATTGCTGTAAGCAGAGATGGTGCTTCAGCTAAAGCATTATTGTTTGGAGTTTCATTTGAAAAGCTCAATGCTACTGCCTTGATTGGCTATGATTCACTTTGTTGGCAGCACTGAGAAAGTTAATTACAACTATTTGCTGTACAATATTTCTCTGTAACTGAAAACTAATCATTTTATAAACCCAAGTGCATGAGCCAGGGATGTCCATAATACCCTAAATGTAAAAGAAAAATACATAAGCATATTGCAGCTAAACAAACAAGAAAGCAGTATTCACTTGCTCTTAGTGTCAAGAAATTTCAAAGAAACTACCCCTGGAGTACAGATCTCCAGAAAAAAATCCACACATCTCAGAGCACTTAAAAGACACTACTGTCAAAGTCCCCTGCCACCTTTGGTGTCAAATCACTGAGAATGTAGTTAAAATTTTTCATCCGGTTTCTTTGGGAATCACAGGTCATGATTGGCTCAAAAAATCATGAATTAATATTTATAACCCTTTAGGAAAAATTATATACTTCATTATTCTCTATGCCTTACTGTATTATTAGAAATTTTGCTGGGCCTTGGTTTAATAAATGCAGACTCTCTGGAAGTTCCCTGTTTTCTGGAAAACAAATTGTTCACTTAAAGCTGCTGTTATATTGGAAACTGCATCTTCATCTGTCCTGTACTTGAAATCAGTAACAATTTAATAGGGAATTTTTATATGCACATATATGTTCCTTACTGAATTAATACATAGTTTTGCAAACTTGGTCTAAATTTCTGGATTAAGATTTCTTTGGCATATTAGATTACTGACTTTTTTTTTCTTTCATTTCCCTGGAATTTTTTGTGGACTTATGTATCTCTATTTGAAGTTTACTTTCTGCATAACTTTTGCTGAGTTAGGATCTGTTTGCACATTTTTCCATCGAATATCATATATAACCGTTATTAAAGAGTGACAAAGTAACCATGAAAACTGTCTTCTTGTGAGCATAGAGATAAATGTTTAGCTGGTTTGAAATGAAATTGTATTGTCATGTAGAAGACCGTCTCTTCAAACTTTTACTTTAAAACAAACAAATAAACAAAAAAGGAACAGAAGGTGCATAGTATGGCATATTTGAGTGAATTACATTGATAAATTCAGACATGAAAAATATTTGAAGAGGGTTTTGTAAGTCTGTGAATATATACAGTTTGCTTTAAGTGAAAAGCAGGATCTCAAGCAACAGAAGAGATATGACTTGTTGCTTGTCAGGACACACTGATCCTTATTCAGCTTGGGACAAATTCCTTTGGAAATAAAAGGTCAGAGCACTTGAAGCTGTGGATTAATGAATTAGCAATTAGGCTGAAAAGCACTAAAAGGACAAGTGATATTTTCTGGCATATTACAAATTATCATAAGAAATTATCCTATGACCCCAGGACATGTTTCACACAGAAATGACATGCTACTTTAATGAGGAAAGAAAACATAAAAACAATAAAAACTGGAAGCCAATATGAATATTTAAACCAGTAAAAACACACATGAAAGGTATGTTACAGACACTTAGCAGTTAAATAATCATGGATGCTATATCATAGTACAAAATAACTAGAAGAAGTTGGAATATATTTTTAAATATTGAATAATGCAAATAAGTAGCTTTATTTAAAGAGACAGTTGTGCTGGACTTCCAATATAGCTTGATAAATGTAACTAATAATTACTACTGGAAATTCAGAGAAGATAGCTTCAGCATAGAATAGTAATGTTTAATCTGCAAGGTAAATAAATAAATACCAAGGATGAAAATGCATTATGGGAGAGGGCTTTCAAATAGCTAAACAGAAAAATGGGGAAAGATATAAATAATAAACAAAACATAAAAAAGCTGAAAATACAAACAGATAAGGAAAATAAAACTGAAATGCAGCAGCAGCAGCATTTATTTTATTATACATTATTTTATTTTATTTTACAGAGAGAACAGGAAAAAGTGAATCGTGTCTTATTTTATTAGGAGATTAAGAAAAAATAAAATAAAATGCCAAGATACTAGAAAACAACATTAAAACAGGGTTAGTGGAAAATCAGTAGTTATTCAGCTTACCATTAGTGTATATTCACCAAAGTTGCTGGTTCAAGCATCAATAGCTGAACTGCAGACTTGCCAAAACACTACGTTGTTTATGTTCTATTACCCCTCAAAACATCACTTTCCCAAAGCATCAGAGATAAAATCTATTATATATAGAAATCCTTCAGCATGAGTTTTTTAAAGAATAAAAAGTTACTGCTATTATTCTTACAAATATATGTATTTATTTTGAAAAATAGATGTTGATTTTCAAAAATTCAAAATATACTGAAGTAAAAAACGTTCAATTTAATCTTCACATGTGATCAAAGAGCAATCATGATCTAAAAATTGGACCTTTTCTGTAATTATTTATAAATCATAAAAGATCTGCAAGCCTTGAAATCTATTTGTAATGCATAAGCTCTGTGCTGTAGAACAATCATTCAAAGGACCCCCAAAAAAGTTATTTTTAATCATGTATATATAATAACAAGTTATTTCCCAGTGGATTTTTCATTTATAACTCTGTCAAAGTATAAAACAGTAATTTTTTCCTGTTTTGGAACCCAACTATAAGAATTTTTTTAAATAATTTTGGATCTGTACAGTAGAATGTCTAATTTTCTAAAACTAAAATTATATATTTTCACTCTATCTATGCTAGCTATATTGGAATATAGCTTACATGCTTAAACTATACATCTCATGCAATATAATACAGTGACATGACAACTTTTAGCACTTAAGGACAACCTGAAATCCGCCAGAATTTGTGATTCAGTTCAAAACCTATTCAATAAATCTGACCTTTTGAGAAGTTTTTGAGCCAAAGGCAGCAAGTTAGAAAAAATAATGCTTTTTTAATGAAGAATTCATCCATAAAGAATGGAGATACCTGGAACTTAGCTCCTCCTCCCTCAAATATGTAACACTCATATCTTGAACTAACTTGAGAAGAGGGTAAAATACTCAATGAAAAATTGTGGCAAAGAAATCAGAGCACTTAAGTGGAAAAATTCAATTCAAAATGTATTCATAGAGAAATATCATCTGTATTTGCTGTCCTATAGCTGATATTCATCTTACATTTGCAACTGTAGAGACCAGTGTCTTTTTCCCAACAAGAATTCATTGTCAGTTGTCAAAGGGAAGGAATCCTTGTACTAATTTTCACTGTCAGTATTTACCAAAAATTCAAAAAGAAGCTGCTTATTGTTTGGAGACTGATATAAGAACGCAGATGTGAACTCTTAAGTAAAACAGTCAAGGAAAGAAGAAACACAAGCAAAGTATGGGAAAGGAGATTGAAAAGAAACAGCATGATGTAAACTCTTCAGTCTCTGTTCATACTATAAAATTTAAATCCTGACACTGACATGATATGCTGAACTCAACTCAGCATTATCTTTATTTAATTTAGACTTTCGAGCCCCAGCAATTATGCAAAATGACTAGCTACTGATTAAAAGTTTATTTAAGTCTTAGATTTTATTTGGTACTTTTAATCTTTATAAAATTATTCATTTTCCTTTCTACACATATAATATAGCAAAATTATCAATTTCATTTATTCTTGGGTTATGCATATTACATATTACCCTTGCAAACATATATACTACAGCAGTGACCTTTCTCTCTGAACTTAACCGACTGACAGATAAAACAAAACAAACAGATAAAAATAATTTCTAAAAACATTTGTTGATAGATTTAAGTGTTATGACAACTTTAAGAGCAGTCTTTATTCTGTAGTCTATTTTAATTTGAAATTCTAGTTGAAAAATATAGAATCATTTCACCTTTCAAAAATAAAGAAATTGAGTTTATTAAATTACTTTATAGGAAAGAAAACCTTTACAGCAATTAAAAAATATTCTCTAAAGGAAAAGAAAGACTGGAAAGCGAATGGAGCATGCCAAGTACTAACCATATGGAAACACTCAATGTGGTAAGGGTCTGTCTGGAGTTCTTCACTAAATTCTTTTGCCTCACTTTTAAGGTCTGAAGTGTTGCTTGCTAGTAAAATGCACCTAATGTGTACCTAATGTTACTAATAACATGCATGTAAATAAAGAGCACAGGTGTATAAACAAATTGCATGTATACAAATAGATTATAAAGTGAGAATTATAAAGTGAGATAAAACCATAGAAAAATTTAAAGCAAAATTTTTAACAAGTGAGAAATTGAGAGAGACTAGTAAAAGTTATGGTCCAGATTAGGAAATTGGACTACATGCTCCATGTATACTAACGCAGTTTCTAAACGTTTCTGACTCCTAAGTAAAAATCATTTTAATAGAACAAAAATAAATAAATAAAAATAAATTTTAATGTATGCTTAATTGTAAATTATTTATGGGAAAAAATAATACCTGTTTCATTCTGTGTTATCAAGAGGAAAGATGGGGAAAGCTACTGTTTCACATGGTTTACTTCTGCAACTTGTTCAAATGAATTTTATTTCAATATTATCTTAGTGTAAAGCTTAGGAGGCCATACTAGAGTTTTCTTAAGAATGCTTTAAGGATGAATAATAAAAGGTGTATAAAAATGTGATTTATATTTGCTCCTGAAAAAATACTTCTACAGTATCTACCTCAATCATGGAAAATTAGTTCCAGATGAGAATGTTACCTAGCAAGTATCAAATCTAATAGTTGAACAGGCCTATGCACTTATTCATGTGTAAAAATGAACATTTATAGAGATGTACAAAGAGTCCAGCTAAATAAGTTTGCTTTCTATGTGTGTGTACTAGGTATAATAAATACACACATTTAAAGATAACATAACTATAATACTCCCACGCGTTCTTCTTAAAAGTGTGAAGCCAGACATAATCAACATCTGTTGCAACACCAATACCAGATTATCATTTACTAGAAAAGCATGAAGAACAACCACCCCGGTAAATACGAATATTTTGATTAACACATGTTCTGCCCATCTGCTGAAATCTTAAAGCAATTTGAAACAAGATAAGTAAATATTTTTTCAAGCTATTCATGCAGTTTTTGCCATCATTAAGAGGTTCCACTTGAATTAACTACAGTCTTCCATCTATTTTAAATGACAGTGATATGCAGAATATGTTTCATCTCAATCTTTGACCTCATGTCTATAGAGAAAATGCTAGTAATTCACCCAAATTCACCCTACTTGAGAAAATCAAGTAATTCACCCAAATAAATGCAGAAAGGAACAATGACATAATTTTTAAATTTACAAAAATGTTTCGAAGAGACTGAATTCAACTGGCATGACCAACTGAGAAAGCACATTTTGAAGAACCTGAAGTAATGCCTCTCTTAATCACTTATAGTCGATTGTAATGGTATCAGGTGTTACATTGCTTTGTTCCGGTAGTATATATTGACATTTTTGTCTCACTTCTTGCACTTTATTGTTAAAATTTCAAGAAAGATGAATATCAAATGATGTGTGTGTTTACACTACACATGCAGAAATTTCTCTAAGACAAAATCTCAGATCGAAGACAAAACCAAAATATATCAGAAAAGACCTGACTTGTATTGATGTAGCAAATTTTGTTATAAACCAAAATTTTGTTATAAAACCCCATACATTTGTTCTCAGAAATAAATTCTGAGTACTATTTATTTCATATTTTGACTTAGACATATGCTACAGAAAAGCTAAACCAAAACAAACACTGCCTATGGGCAAAACAGAGATGCTTTATTTTACAAATTCTACACTAAAGAAATAATGGATACCAATCTACTTGCATTAATTCTTAAAACATCTGGATTTTGAAAACAGTGCTATTCAAATGGCATTATCATAAAAGTTTTACAATTTTTCTAGAAAGGTTTGAAATCTAAATGCATATTTGAAAGGTTGTAAAAGTTAACTTACGTGATCAATTAGTTCACGAACCATTCCATTCCACTGTCCGCTGGCATCTTCTTGGGCTCCATATTTTCCATCTTCCACCAGTCTAATCTCATAGGAAAATCCAAGGATAGTAGACAGCTCCCTGAGGAGGTCAATGCAATAACCTTCAAAACGATCGTTTCCATACAAGGGTTTGTCAGATTTCTTGAACATAACATATGGCTCTTCCTGTAAGAATTAAGACAGAATGGATAATGAGTGCCCCCACAACTTTCTTCTCATTTTAGCCTTAAGTAGTAGACACTGACGTGCTTACATATGCATACACTCATGACATCACTCCCTGTACAATGAAATAATATGAAAACTAGAATCCCTTTAGCTTTGGCTACATGTGTCTGAAATCTTCGTGTATTTTAAAAAATTCTCTTGGTCTTTTTTTTTTTTTTTTTAAATTACACTCAACACTGTAGACATGTCTTCAAGGAATGCATATACACACTAAATTTAAATGTGCTCCTTAACTATTTGCATTATACAATAATATAAAATGTATTGTTTGGATGGACAATGTAAGCCTTTTAAAATGCAGAAACAATGTGCTTTGGCAACTGAAAAATGTCATTGAAACTCCAAACGTCGATCAGATATTTTAATTATTAGATTTTACACTTTTATTTATATAAGTATTTAAACTGTTTTCTCAATGTTTTTTTAGGCAAAGCGTAAAAAACCCACACTGGAAGGGAAAAGTCAATGAAAGCACCTACTTCTCTAGTGCCTCAATTTATAGGCTGCCATTTACAAGACTGCAGCAAAACCTGAGAAAATTTACTCAAAGAGTAAATTCTATGATAGACATTCCATGAAAACTGAATTAGCTTTCTTTAGGCATTTACCTTCTAATGTTTAAATCAAATTACAATGTAATTTTTTTGCATTAAGTGGTGTGCAAACAGCAAACAAATTAAAATGACTGGCAGAATAATCTTAATTATAAGAAAAAATTTACATTTAGCAAAACAGTATTTTTACATCAAGGTATAGGATGGCCTTTCTCAAATAGAAAATTAAAGAAAAAATACCAAAAATAATTGGTAGTTTCCCACTACCATATAGAATGAATATTCAAGCTGTGTTTGTTAGGTTAAATATGCAGCTCGGTCATTGCTCACTTTTGGGAGAGATTATTTTCATTTTTTATAATTAAAAAAAAAAAAAGAACCAAGTAAGGTAAGACAAATAATAGTATATTCAATCATTGCACCAAACACAAGACTGAGTGAATATTCAGATAAACTCTCCAGGGCAACTTAAGAAAATTCTTACAGCTCTAAATCCCCACATCAGCTCTCAGTGGGGTTAAAGGCACCTCATTCCACAGGCAGCTGACTGCTTTAATACATCAACACTCCTAATGTGAGTCTGCCTTGAGCTGTATCATGGTTTAAATATTATATCCACATATAACTGGAACTTTAGTACATAAGATTTTACTCAAAGAAATAAAAAGGAGACTGCAGGGAAGAATCTTGTTCTTAAAAGGACTGTTATATTCTCCTGTTGAAAATTGTAAATTTACAGCCATATTTTCAAAAAGTACATCACTGATCTCTATACAATTAGCGAGGAACAAACATGAAATAAATTGTCCAGCCAAACTACCAGGATGTTTTGACAGAAATTTCTCAAACAGATAAACAAATTACTCCAGAAGAGCTCTTCAAGATGTAGTACTGACAAGAAAAAAGACCTAGCAGAAAACATGAAAGTTTAAAGCAATTTAAATGACAAGGATCACCGAATAATTCTTGGGAAACAGAGATGGTATCAGAGCAAAAACTATGTGTGAAAATAGTTGTTAATAAACTTGGGAAATTGATATCAAATATCTCAAAGAAAACAACTGTAAGGAAGACAATTTTTTCAGGTGAAATGACAATTCCTTAAAGAAAGCACACCACTGGCCAAGCAGAAGCTGTGCTAAGACAAAACACAGTGTGCTCTTTTTTTCTGGGGTAGCAGCAATTTTCTTCACATTAACTAGTATGGTTTGGATTTGCGCTCAAATCAGGATTATGACACAGGAATATTTTCATTACTGTTGAGCAGCGCTTACACAGTGTCACGGCCTGTTCTGTAGGCATGAAGGAATCCCAGTGTAGCTTGGAATGCTCATGTGCACAAATCCGAGACATTTGCTCTCAGACTTGTTCAGATATTTACAGTCTTACACATCCCCCAATCTCTGGAATCTTGGCAAGATTCTTGACAACATTTTTGTCTCTGTCTTCCATTCCATCAATCCTGAGTTATCTGGGACAGAATTTAAATATGTACAGTATCAGGGAGGATGTATATTTGTCAATTTATGCTTTTAATTCTCCTTTACTTAATAAACACACCAGGATTTTCTTCATTGAGCAATTCAGCTCATTGATACATTCCTACATATTTTTCTACCAGATCATTATACAAATCCTCGGGCATTTTATCTGTTCTGGTGATGCTTTTTTATATTTTCTTAAAGAAAATAACAAACTTTGCAACCCTTTCTGGAATTCTTAGCTCCAGTTCCATACTCATTTATATTCTTTACTCCAGCCAACTTGGATAAGGGCTACAATAGTATCTGTACTACTATTTAATGATTCTCAACTTATGCTGAGGAGACTGATCAATAAGTTATTAATACTCTCTTAATGTTTTTCCAATCCTACATTAAGTAACTTCTTACTGGTACTTGCTACTAGTCTTCTACTGTACAAAACACCTGTTTTTTTTCTCCTCAGACCTTTTACTTCCCATGTAAAGTGATTTCTAACTTAACTTGAGCAGGGTTGGTGTTGGCAGCTTCATCTGTAATAGCTCTTATTAATCCAAATGTTTTCTCTAGTTTGCTTTCTCCTTGAGTAATACACATTCTAAATACTGAACATGGCATTCAGGTATTCTGAATAAGTGCATGCAAAGGGTTCTACATGCTTTATTTGCTCAAGCTTTAAATTTGTCGAGGCGGCTAATGTAAAGCTGGTTGCTGAACATACTCTCAGGAAAGTCTCTATGCATTAAATGTACAATCACCATTGCTTCCTGGTGGATTATCACTTCCACCAAAATCTTTCACTAGGACAATTATCATTGATCAGGTAGACAGAGTTTTTGAACTGAGTGGTATGTAGATTGGCAGCTGGTTTCTACTTACTTTAGCATTGTTTACAGCTTTTTTCCTTCAGTTCCTGAAAACATGATCCTTAAAAATTATTAGACCACATCACAAAATGAGTACTTGAAATCTTCTAACCAGTTTCAGTTGAAATTAAGTCTTTCAACTGGACACATCTCCCCAGGAAAACAGGGAAACGCCTTCCATTAGCACTATTATTATTGCTTGGAATGACATGAGTAGCTTGGAAACAAAAAGTCACTGATTAAGCACTGACTAGAGGCTCCAGAATGAACCCTCAGGAAGAGACAACCTTTCCAGAAAACACTGCTACTCTAAATTTACAACAGGTCAGCTTGTTACAAAATTTTAAGATCAAAGTCATCATTTAATGTCTCATAAGACTAAAATATCTTCAGTGAAGAGGGATACAGAAGAGCCCCATCCCAAGCCAGATAAGCACTACAAGTGACAATGCAGATAAACTTGTAAATGCAAAAAATCACTTTTCTGAGAAAATTTACTAAAAAGTAAACTTAGCTAAAATACTGCAGAAAAAACCAAAAAGGTATGGCTACAAGGGACAGTGGAATCACAGGTAAATTAAAAACTATATCTGCAAAAAAGAAGATAAATCCTTGAAAAATAATTAATATTGTAACTTTACAGACTGGTTTTAGTTTTAAAAATATACAGCTAATGCTTGAATGAAAGCACACCTATTCTAAAAAACAATTTTCTGCAACTTTTTCTTTTCAGATTTGAACAATAAATATTTACTTGAATTATTCCTGTGAGTTATATTTCAAGTACAAAGATATTGCTAGAAATTATGAGTTTTAAATTTCAAGTTCTTTTATTTTTTATTAATATTAATCAAACATACAAATTTTTCCTTCATAATTTCAACACGGAATAACATATTTTTAAAAGAATCTAAAACTTATTACTATCAGTTCTGAGAAAAGCAAAACAAAGCAAAAAAATTTAAAAAATCAATGGAAAGAAAGTGGAAGGCCTAACAATGAAAAGGGGAAAATAATTTGAAAATTTGCCACTGTTAGAACAGAGATTTTAATTATTAGCTTCTGTTCACCAGAAGGTGGGATACTGGAGTGTTAAAAGATTGCCACATCTTCTTAATATTTGTATTAGATATAAGGAATACACAATAGGTTTTCACAGTAGGCAATCAAAATTCTACTGGGAGAGATGAAGCAATCCACTAGTTACTATCAATCAAAACTATTGATGGGTAACCCATCTTTTTAAAGCTGACAGGTAAATGTATTCTTTTAATTTTAATATTCTTTTAATATATATTAATTTAAAATTTGGCCATTGAAAATTCATGCTAAGTCTAGCCAAGAGAGAAGGGAAAGAAATTATGCACTACCCATTTGAGAAAGAAGCGTAAATCAATAAAATACAGTGTAAGAATACTATACTTTGAAATAAGTAAAATTGTTTTAAAATTTATTATAAATATTCCTTCTAATTCCTTCTAATTCTATTCCTTTTTCAAACCAATTTTTTTAAGGGAAGTACAATAAAAAATGTATTTTCACTTTTCAAATGCAAAGTAACAAAAAACTACTAAATTTGAGAACACACACACCTTTCATAACTTTCACACATTTCTTGAAAAATTAAACTTGACAACTGTGAGCTTTTCTGAGCTTTGATGTAAGCAGATACAGAAAAGTACATAAAAGCTACACAGGCAAGGAAACAAGCATTTATTTCAGCAGAATAGGAAAAATGAACCAGTATGATAATATGTACAGCTGGTATCAAATTAGCATTAAAAAAAAAACCCTAAGTACCATGCACATACCTTTATAAACATGGAAATTGAATTCCAAAGTTAAAACTCACTCAAATTGGAAGTAGAAGATATACAAGAACAAAAATATTTAGATACTTACATCTAAAGTCTAAAGAGAAGAAACGTTTCAGAGTTCTGGTAGGAGTCAATTTAGGAGAATCAAGTAATAAGAAATCCTTATTACAGAAGTTGAAATTTTGTTTTCTATAGTTTTTTTGTTTGGTTTGGTTTTTCTAAATGCAGAATTTTCATAAAGTAGACTTTTTAAATGGAAAAGAAATTCTGAAGTTTCAATGCAGATGATTTTAAAATAAAACAAAGCAACAGCAGCAAAAAGATTGGTATATCCAAAGCTATGGTTATAAAAGATAAAAACAGCACACATTATTTTTCAAATGTTTCCCGCCCTTCCCTAAAAAGACCTGACTATCTCTCTAGTGGAGATGTTCAGTTGGTGTTTGGAACTGCTATGGGATCAGAACTTGGAAACCAGACGTGTTTCCTCACAGAATGTAGGTAGAAATCTACATGTAGGTAGATTGCTGAGACAGGCTGAAGTCCTGAGAACCCCTGTCCCTGTACAGAATAGAGCACTGAATTGTTGACAAACCAAGGAATAATCTTTCAGCTAGCTACCTGTAAAATGCATTACAAAGAATTCAAGACACAAAGGAGCACATAGTTCTGTCCTTACTTAAAGTAGATGAATTTATTAATCACAGTATATATATTTTATTATTTTTTCCATCAATATATTTTTCTTCTTCTAGAGACTCAGCCACCACTGAAGATGCAGGGTATACTTACTCACAGCTGTAAAGATCTTAATGACTGAAAAATATAGGAGGAAAAAGATATTTCTCCAATTTCCAGAAAAGGAATTAAAAATAAAAGACTGGGATATTTAAATGAAAAGTGAGCTTTAAAGCAAGTTCCAGAGAAAAATGATTAAGGCTCTCCAGCTGGCAGTATACTATAGACTATTGTAGAGAATTCTTAAAGTGAAAAACACATCATAGGAAAACCATATGAGCAGCTTAAATGACAGAATTGCCTTTTCTTTTTTCATTTAAGCAAGATTTTGAAGACTCAAAAAAGGAGAAAAAAGGAAGCTGATGATGAAGTAGGTATATTTCTAGGAGCTTTAGCATTTTATATTGTTCCCTTGCATTGCTACAAAAATGAATATTCAGTAATATGCTTTCTGTCCAACAGAAATGTATTTTTTAAGCATAAAAAAGATAAAACTACCAAATAGCGTTAATACATGTGTTTCTGCACCAAAAATGGTTTGTGTCCTTTTTACTATTCCAAGTACAGCTCTTCCAATTTGTACCACTTCTCAGTACCATTCTTCATAGCTGAAAAGAGTAACTGCAATTACCAAAACTTTTACTAAGCAATAACTGAAGTTAAAAAGGCAGCTACAAGTGAGCAACTTGTAACACCAATTTAAAGTCCTCTATTTTTGTTCTTATTGCATCATTTAAATACTTGCAAAGAGGATGAATACTTGTGAAAGACCACTACCCAAAAGTTAACTCTTAAGAGAAAGGGTATCCTTGACTACAGAAAGCAGTTTTTCTCTTAAAACTCAGGAGTCTTCTTTTGCGAGCTTTACCACATTGAAAATCAGTGCTCACTGGCAGCACTGCTCTTTACATTTGTGCAATTTACTGTTCCTTGAGCTAATTATTTCAACCAAAATCGTGCTAGTATCACTATATAAAAGCAATGTGATACTCAGAGTATATTAACTCAAACCTCATCAACAGGCAGATGTTAAAACACAAACAAACTTGAAACACCCTTAGTTATTGAGTGTTTCTTCTGTACTCTAGCGGGATTGATCCTTGTCACAGCATTGTTATCACTGATCTGGAATCAAGCATACAATGATGGCTATTGAAGAGTGCAGATACAAAGGCTGGTTCATTACTGAGTAATGAAGGAACAGGTCACTCTCAGAGACAGGACTGTGTTCTGTAAAGCAGTAATTCTAGCAGCAGTTAGGGTCACGTGAACTAAAGTTACATGTCAGCAAAAAGCATCAAGAAAAATCTTAGTCAGGATGTCTGGGTACAAAGCAACAGCAGTATAGAGAGCATGGGAGGTCAATTGGAATTATTAATA
The DNA here is from genome assembly GCA_013399835.1 of Leptocoma aspasia. NCBI lineage: Eukaryota > Metazoa > Chordata > Aves > Passeriformes > Nectariniidae > Leptocoma > Leptocoma aspasia. The sequence continues at coordinate 592,605 of VXAX01005152.1, forward strand.
AAAATTACTTTATAATGCAGTAGTTTTTACATGTAGGAAATATGTGAAAGTCAGTGGGAAGAAAATTGACAGACTAATACTCTAGATGATATGCCATTACTATAAGAAAATATATGACATTCATTTACATTTCATTAAAAAAAGAAACAAGGGTTTATAAATTTATAAACTAAATTATAACTATAGCGTACCATTACCATAATCAGTGGTACAAGAGAAAGTTGTGGTAAATCTGTGCAGGTCTTAGCATAAGAAGAAATTACATCTGAAAGTGAGTCAGTCGTGTTCCATTTTATATATCTGGTATGTATTTTTCAATTAGTGAAATAAACGAAACGAAGAATTTCAGAAGAATTTCTATTACTTGTATACAGACCTTATAAGCAACGAAAAAAGTTACCCACTGGATGAAATTATATGACTTATATTACACAAAAGGTTAAAAGCACACTGGCATTTGTGTCTATGCACCTGTAATAATTCATTCTAGTTTGAAATGTCATAATATATGTTGGTAGGTAAAAGCTTCTTAATAAAAGTATACAATTGCCAGGAAGAGGATTCTTTTTTAGTATCTTCAAATTCATGAAAATGGTGGCAGCAGGCAAACACACCAGACAAGCTTCTGACAAGTCTTATACTTGCATTGAAATTAAAATTACTATTTCAAAATTACTGCGAGGAAAACTTATTTTTACATAAATACATGTATTTATTTGTAAGTAAAAAATACCTTATTCACTGCTGTGAATTTGTCAACAGTTAAAAAAGAAGTTACTTAAATTGTTTCTTCTGCTCTAGTTCAAAGGACAAATCAATTAAATATCTGAATGACTAAAAATATAATCTCAATAAGTAATTGAGTAATAACAATGCTAAATAGACTTAAATACTTTGTACTTTCTTTTGAGAAAGTTAGAATAGCAAACAAAAGCAGTAAATTTTTGCTGGCTAAAATCATCAGGCTAACAGACAAAACACATTTTAAAACCAATTATCTTTTGTGCTCTCATATGGCAGTGAAAAAAGCAGCTTTGTAAAGAAGAAAACATTTTAGTCAATAATAAGAAAAGTTAAATTGCTAATCAATTAACATAAGTCTAAAATTGGGGTAACTTGCTCACAATTCAGGTAAGAGTAAACAGCCATGACTAGCTTATGAACTGGAGTTCATTCATGACACCATAAATTCCAAGTAAATTCTAAGTAATGGTAACACACACTGCAGACTGTTCATTACTATTGCAACGAGTGTCTCACAGTTTTTCTGCATAACTCTGTTTCAGGAGAAGCAAATACAATTGCTTACCAAGATGGTAGTAACAATTAAAGAGCGATTGGACAGGGAATCTGTGATGTTTGCTGGTTTTCCTTTCTGATTCTCTGTCATGTTAAGGCCGCTCAATGGATCCCAGGTTCCAACCTATAAAACAGTAATTACTGTGTAAATCACCCATTAGTTACATTTCAGCATCTAGAAAAGAGCACTTTAAGGAAAAACAGATTGCTACAGGGGAAAATAATTTGATTGCTAAGAATTATTATTCAAATTTGTTCCCTTTTTCTCTGTCATTACATTTAAAGTCTGCTTATTTAAAATATGATTAACAGTGGCTCAAATTATGTTTTGTGAAGTGTGACATTAGGTGTAAAAAATGATATAAAGAATATCTAAAGCTACTCTTAATACTTAATTTTCCATTTCTCAAGATAAACCACATCTGAAAATAACTTAACAGGCAGAAATTCATTTGCAGAGCAGAGAGTATTGTCTCTACAAAAGAGACAATGAATAGAATTGCCAATGTGTTTTTACTAGAAAAGTTTAAATGCTGAAAATGTAGAAAAGGTGTGTCAAGGTAGGCTATAACTGAAATTTAAATGAGCTACAATTTAATTTATTGCATTACATTTGTTTTAAACAAACTTACAAATTTTCCTAAAATGAAACAGTATTCATACATATACTTTAGAGAGATGTTCACACAGTAAATGCATTGTAAATATTGACTATATTGTCAAGCCCTCAATTTCCTATTATTCTTTCTAATTACCATAAATGGCTAAACTATTCTGAAGTGACCATGCCAATCTGAATATTTTAACACTTATTATCCAGGATCCAAACCAGGTGTACCCATGAACATGTGCTCCACAGTGAGGCAAAGAAAAATTGTAGAAAGAATTAGCTTAGGCAAGAATCAGCTTATTTAAGTTGAAACAATTCCAAGAGCTACATTTGTCATTGAATATCATAGAGTATTCTGTAACACGGTAATTGCAGTAGTCCTCAAGGACATTGAATACAATTTCCCAAATTCATGGGAATGGTTAAAAACTTGCATCTAAGCTTCCACATATCTGACTTCCAGGTAACTATCAGGTTACTGCAGTCCCTCAAAACCAGATATTCCCACCCAGCTGCACATTCCCACCCAGAACCACTTTGTAGCTCTGCAGACTAATGAGGCCTTGACTCTGTAGAAGAACTGCTTAGCAATTGCTGAAACATCACTGTGTTACCAATGCTATTTTCAGCTCAAATCCAAATCAGAGCCCCATACAAGCTTATATAAAAGAATTTCACTCTGTCCCAGCCAAAAGCATCAAAATGTTTCACCCTCCCTCCAAAAAAAAGAAGCACTGTACACTCATGAAACAAAATTTGCTGAGTTTACATATTCTCTAGAGCACTTTATTGAGATTCAGTTTCATGAGATGCTAGTCACAAAATTCAATAGCTTTCTTACTTCAACATGTTTGAAAAGTGATTTATCTTCATGAATAGATAAGTATACTTCCAAGCATTGTTCTTTTAGATTTTTCTTCAAAGTTCTCCTGAGAAAATTAATATTATTTTTGCTCTGAGTCAATCAAAACTGTGAATATGACTCACTGTGAAGTGCCACAAGCATTGTACTAGGAAGGATCATTGCCTTTCTGCAGTGCTACCCATTGACTAAGCAGCCAGAACCAGAGCCATGTTCAACTCTCAAAGAGTTGTCAAATTTATCTATATCCTCTTTACTTAGTTTTGTGGAGTAGTTAGTAGTGGTGGTGATTATATCAAGGAAATAATTATACTCCATTAAGAATAATAATGTTTCTTCATATTTCTGTATTTCCCATTTGCAAATTGCTTAATTTATTTTGCTTTCTTCAGTAATATTAATACTCATGCCTTTGCCAAATATAACATAAATAACAATACTTCAATGCTTCTAGATCCCACAGATTTACTGTCTTTCTTTTTTTTCCCCTCTCTTACAAAACATGTTGTTTATGCTACTTATTTTTTTTCCCAGATCATTATTAAAGATACAAATTAAAACAAGATCTTACATTGATATGCTGGACAATGAATTATAACTAATTTTATGTTCATCATATGTGAAGGTTTTGGAGCAAGGCTTCAAGCCGGTCGTAACATCTCTTATTCAGGATATGTGATTCTTCTTCAGTGACAAATTTTCATATCAAAAGGGGTATTAAATTCAGGTATTTCTTATCTCCTTGAAATATAAAATAATTTTCCTCACAATGCAGCCTTAGTATAAAGACTGATTGACTGCAATTTAAATTATAATTTTTTATGCTGGAGTGTCACAGTTTTGGATTTTCACTGTGCTTAATCATGAATAGTTTCAGTCTGTCCAAAGTGACTGTAATAAAATCTTGTGGTATATTATATTAACAGCACTCCAGTCATCTCTTAATTTTGTCATGTTCATCTCAAAAGGAACTATCATTTTTGGCAGACATGAAATTTATTTGGAAACACATAGTTCTTATTGACTCATGTCTGATTATCACCTTTCATTCAAGAGTTTCAGGAACAAGTATTTTATGTAAAAGCTGAGATCACACATAGCATTTTTTTAAATTAGTGAGGAATTTTTCTGTTGTCACTGACTTCAGCAGTCATTGAACTTATAACACATGATTTAGGTAATTTTCCAGTTATAATGGTTATATTAACCAGGTAATTTATCTAGGACATTTTTTTACAAAATTTAAGTTAAATAAAAATATGTCTTCTAGCAATTCTTCACAATAAACTTTTTTTCCCCCATCCATCAATATTTTTCTCTTCATGGATTACAGCTGAAATTGTTGAGTTAAATTGTTGTCCTTGACAAAAGAACTACTTCCCCCTTATTTGTAAAGAGGTCAGAAGAAATAATAACAGTTTACAGCATGGAAACTCGGCGTATATATTATGGTGCACAGAATTCTTTTATCCCCACCTTTTCTCATGCCACAGGTGGGAGGATGTACAGAAGAAAATAAAAAAGGAGAGGAGAGGAGAGGAGAGGAGAGGAGAGGGACTATCCTGCTCTGAAATTTAATCATTCACTCTGGATTCAAGAAGAATAGGGTTTGCATTATTTCAGAATAATGAAGTTTTTTTGTCAGTAAAATACGCCGTATGTTTCATATGTTATTAAGCAATTCAAATGAATGTGCATACACTTGAATTCTCCTTTTCCTAATCTCATCTCCTTACATGCCAGAGAAACTGCTCTGGTTTTGCTCATATACAGTAACTGGTTCTTCCTGCTCATTCCAAAGACTGTCAATACTTTTTGTTGAAAAAAATACTACTATCACTTCCATTTATCACATGACCAAAATAAGCCATGAAGGCAGCAAAAGTATCTTCCTTTTCTATGAAAATCTTTCTATACAGCTCAAGCACATACTGGTTTTTTTTAAATATCCATATGTTTCAAAAATTATTTCTGGTTTTGTCTCTTACTTAACTTTCAATATAACTTTTTCCCAAGCTCCTTTTTTCTATTATGTGTTTTAGAGTACTACTGTATTTCCTGTTGAATTTTATTGTCTTCCATATTTCTCTGTAGACCTTTTTTGCTTTATCTCTAAATTTTCACTGATGTATATATCTCCTAGTGTATTGTCAACTGAGATTTTATTTTCCAGAATTCTCATGTTGCTTTGTGGTTCCCAAATGCCATTTAATGTTCTTAAAGCCGTCCTAAACTACAAAGACTTCCTCTCCTCATTTTCAACAGTTGTCTCATGCAAACTCTTCAGCCACTGCTGACTTATTTAGCTATTACCATGACATTAATTCATCCATTTCTGTTTCCAGTAAGAAAGACAGGTTGCACTGTACCTATTGTACACAATGCTAATTTACTTTCCAAGTCTAATCATTACTACATACTTTTTCCCCCTGCTAAGTTGCCAGAGCTCACTTCATGGGACACTTCATAGGAGAAATCTACTGTCAGTGTATTGCTGAACATTTTAAAATATAGTTTAGTTCTTGAATCACAGGTTTTCCATTGGACAACAAAAATGTTATTACCTAGATAAGGTTTCAAGACAAACTTGTGGTTTCTGAGCTTTTACAAATCTTCCCTGTAAGAGAAAATTAATATTCCAAAGCTAGTCTTCTGAGACAAAATTTTGGGAAATATGTTGTTTGTGCTAGCTTCTCCATTCAGTGATTTACAGAAGAAAGAAAACAGAACTCTGCAGTATGGTCCCTTCCCTTAATTTCTGTTTTTATTTGTGCCCACAATTATCACCTTGGGGCAATAGCTGAAAGAAGTTTATCTGAAGATGAAGGAAAACATAGTTCTTACAGAACACCGACCACCAGATCTAAATGCAAACTACGCGGCAGATGCCAGTTGCAAAGCCTTTGCCTACTGGTCACAACAATGTGAGACACTGTAGCTTCCTGCAAGTGCCTCTTCATGGTAAGGTGGCTGGAGGGAAGATGATCTGATTTCACGTCATGATGGTGTCATATAGGCAGGCCAAATGTCTGTACATGCTTCCTGAGCTCTTAAGTTCAAATATAGACAATATTAAGTTACATAGAAAGAGCATTTCCCAAGTCTTTGGTCTCTCACTCCACCTCTGTACCAGAAACATTAATGTCAGAAGACAGCTAAGCCACTGAGGATACCAATTCTTAATTTTTTAGTACCACTTATAGAGATATGGAGATGAGAGGAGGTACACTGTTTTACGTAACACAAGAAATACTATTCTAAATGTTTTTAGGGGGTGAGTTTTGTTTTGTTTTGTTTCCCACCTCCTTGGGTGCATATGTCTTACACACCTTTTCAAGACCTTCTTCCTTGAGGCTGATGACATCCAAATCAAAATCTGTCCTTAAGCCATTCGTTTTGTTGAAAGTTATCCTGCCTGTGAGGCCTTCCCAATGGGCCTGTGGAGAAAGAAAAAACAATTTTTAGAAATAAATACCTCTTCCTTTATTTTTTTTTCCCCAGAAAGGAAAAACTACTCCTGCCAAAATGAGATCAATAAAATTATTCCTTTTATGTAAATAATTTACCTTGTGGCTGATTTTTGGCTTTAAATATTTTGTATTTATTTTTTTGCTAATGAAACCAAACTTTCTTTCAGTCTTCATAAGTCTTCTTAAACTTTCCATGTCGGTTAATAGGCTCTTCTACCGAACGAGATAAAAGGCTATTTTGTTTTCATTCCTCCGTCATTCATGCATGCATTTCCCCTTCTGCTTCCCTACATACCTCCCCCTCCCCAGTCCCCAAGCTTCAATCTGTTTCATTAAAGCTGGACTTCATTTCCTTCTTAGGAAATTTCATTCAAATAAAGGCTTACTTTTGGAAGATGCTGATTCCCCTGAAACCATACTGAGACAGCAAAAATTGAGGTCAGTGAGCCAGCCTTCCTGAGCTTATTCCTCACTTTCAATAAAGTGCAATAGCCTCATTTTTTTTTTATAACTTAAAATCTACCCTAGTTCTGAAACAATACAAAGTTGGAGAGGAAAAGTGGGAAATAAAATTATCATCCTAGAAGAAAACAATATTGGAAAAAAAAATACATTCCGTTGCAAATAATTCTCATCATGATATTTTGCACATCTAGATTGAGAAACACTGTATTAGGAGTTACAGTGTGAGAGATTCAAATACTCTACAGTGTTCACCTTTAGCACCTTCAATCTCCTAGCTTTACTATCACTATCTATCAGTATCTAAACAGCATCTTGGGGAATCAAGGAGACGTATAGTAATTCACCGTAGAAAATAAAGAAAAAAAATTAGTTTAAACCAGGAAGTAAAATTAATTCCTGGTGCCTTTAAACTTATGCCAGTATTTAGTTGATGAATTTCTCATAATCAACCTATGGTTTAGAGTTTCATGTGTTTGGGTTTTTATGCCACAAATGCTCCACACAGACCTACTTATCTACAAACATAAGTTTTATTTAGAATGCAGTTATTTCACCTTTACATATACTTTTGTTCCAAGTAATACTTCAGGAAAGTAAAGAAAAGTTCTTTACTTTACTATTTTTCTTCACTTTCAAGTAAGTTTTTTCTTTACTTTCAAGTAAAGAAAAGGCAGAAGCCAAACGGAGTGAAAGCAAAAGAAAATGGGAATTGGGAGAAAAGGAAGCAGGGGAGCAGGACCCTTTATTAGTGACTTACCTCCTTAATGAGGCTCATGAAGCGGGTCCCAAAGCGCCACGGTTTGTGGCGGTTGCACTGCAGCGAGCTGACGGTCATCTGTGGGAACTGCTGGACAGCCACCGACACCACGTGGACCGCGTCGTACATCAGCGCTGCGTCCGTCTGAAACGACAGCGGCGTCAGAGCCGTGAGCACAAAGCAAACGCACGAGACAGGCCAGCAGAGAGGGAAGGAAACAACTAATTAGCACTGCTCATTCCGCTAAAATGGGGAAAAAAATGGTCCCACTGCTTGCGCAGCACTGTAAAATGTAGCCTTGTTGCCACGTCGCACATGAGTTATGTCGGGATCTTCAGCCAGTCTCAGCTTTTCTCTTTTTAATGCTGTACAAAGGGCTCAGATAGCTACTTTTCAGGATCATGGGAGTACACTAGCATCTGATGACTCATGTTACTTTAAAAAGCAGTATGTTAGGGAGATATATAAATCACTGTGTGCATATTTGATTCAAGTTGGTTATTTTCATGAGTGATGCAAAAGAAAAACAGAAACAAGTTGACGAAACCTTAACTATAAAGGGAAGTGTACAGGTTCAGGAAGTAATGTTTTTTGGTTTGAAATTACAGACAATATTCCATCCCAACAGTACTCAGTTTATTCATTAATAATTTTTAATGTGCATCAGTTCAAATTCTTATGGCAGAACTAATCAGTACCTTCAACAAATCAGAGGTAGACTAGAATTACATCAAAATGCACATTAGTTTTAATAGTTTTCATGCCCCATCCTAAATAAATAGACTTAGACGTAGTGTTTGCTAAGTAATGTTGTATTAGCAAAGGACAGAGACGGCCTCTCAGTACACAGTCACGCTGTACAAGAAAGTGATATCTCTCTCCTGTTCTCCTTGATAAACAGAGGCCTGATAAGCCTCAGAACCAAAAGCATGAGAGGACCTTAGATCCAGCTGGTGGAAATGAGTGCTACGCCATCTGCTCAGCATACCTTAGAGAAAAAGGACCTATTTCCCCTTCTCATTCACATAATTAGTGAGGTGTGAAATTAGTTCTTTAATGGATAGGAAACCTGGAGATTATTGCACTTGTCACAATACAATACAATGCAATACAAAATGAGCTTATATAGTGCCTTTCATGCAAAGGCATCCTGAGGCTCTTTACAATAAAACTAAACATAAAAATGCAAAAATATTCTACCATTATAGCCCATAAGCTACTGTTAAAGAGTAAAATACACACTCACATTTAAATGGCTCTCCCAATGAGAGATTTCAGAATTCAAACAGAAATAAATCCTAATTTTAAAAAAGCCACCATAAGAGGTTTCAATGATCTCAGGCTCCAAGCAGATCATGCAGGGACTCCAAATCAGTCAGAAAATATTTTTGCTGCCAAATTGTTCATTATCTTCAAGGCATTAAAGTGCTTTTAAGGCTAGCTGATATTTGACAAGGAGGCAGTGAAACACCAAAAAGTTGGAATGGCATGCTGAGTAAGCGTCATGCAAAGTTTAATATTCTAGAAGCAAGATTTGGCAGTAGTTGAAGTCTAGACAACAGCTTTTTAAATAAACTACACAATAAGTACAACACATAAATCTGGCTCAGAAATGCACACTGGTTTTTAAATCAGTTTAATTTCTAAAACTACAGTCCTTGTACCAATGTAGGAAAATAGAAATTGCTATGATACTTCAGCAGAAATATCCCACAAAGAAGCAATCAGAAATTCAACACCAGCACCAACTGATTAATTAGATGCAAATTTGGAAGCAGAACTGTTAAGACTCGTCAGAAGGAATCAAATGGACATTATGCCAGATGCAGAACAACATGCCTTTCTGTCAAATTCGCTAAGCCACTAAAGTGGAAATCTGTAGGATGACAAAAATACCCAAAGATGTCAAAAGCACATGATAAGCTCCAGCAAATATATGTTGTGAGGCACTGGAACAGGTTGCTCAGAGATATTGTGGATGTTCCCATCCCTGTGAGTGTTCAAAGCTAGTTTGAATGGAGCTTTGAGCAACCTGGTCCATGACAGACAGGCTGGGGTTAGATGATCTTTAAAGTTCATTCCAACCCCTTAACATCCTATGATTCTATGACTCTGAAAACATGTCAAAATCTACTCATCAAAGACAAAGCAAATGAGGAAGAAACTGCAATAGTGTCATATCCATAACTCAGCTGACAAGCCCCGTCCTATCAGATGGATAAATCTGAATCTGCATCTACCAGTTACTACTGTCATCAATATAAAGTTACAAACACATCATAAATTAAGTATATTTAGATTTTGATGCAAAGACAAATATGTTGCTAAAATTCTTTTAAAAAGTCTGAACAGTTCTTTAAATATTCTAGAAGAAAATGTCCTATTCAAACTAAAACAGAAGTAAAAAAATTAACCTTGATACATAGTATTCTTATTCTCTAATCAGTTTTGTATCAAACTGAACTGGCTCATTAAAAATTCAATGGAAGATACTGTACAGTTCATTTACTGCACAGCATGAGCCAAGCTTATTCTGGTGATTAGTAAAGCATGCATATACTTCATTACATTTTAATTCTTACGCTATCTCTACCTGCATATTATCTGAATAATACTTCTACAGTAAGTAGAATAGCTTATAATTTTCATATGCAGCTCATTATTTTCTTCAAGATCATCTTTGTCTTCCTATCTTTAGTCAGTAAACTTTTTGCGAGATAAATCCAACTACATTTAAAAGGTCAAACTGTTCATAGGGTTTTGCTTAGTGTCTGATTGTCACTAATGTATTCTGAAAAATTTTGTACATTAATTAAAATGATTCTTAAGTTCTTTCAAGTGTGACTTCCTTAGCTGCATCAAGAATGAAATGAAACTGCAAATGCTCACAAATCTATACCTGCATTTGTTTCCTAGGTGACCAAGACAAAAGTATTCAATAAATGCATAGAAGTGAAAGAACTCTTTCACATTTTATTGACATAGTCCTTGAAAAGGTGTGAACACATTAAAAGCAATTCATATAAAGTCTTTAATCCATTGTGAAGCTTATTTCATCGTATGCAATAAATAGTTTGTTACTGACTGGATTTCAGATCGTAGTATCATCTGAAACAATTCAGACAGACTGTGGTCACTGGTTTGAGTGTTAACATGCCCATTGCATACTGCAACAAGCTTTTCTTGCTAAGCTTGTATTTGTGGTGCACTTGGCCTTCCAAGACTTTAGAATGGAATGAGAATGTTGCATTCCCGTTTGGCAAAAGGAGTGTAAGCACACAAGGCCGAGCATATTCCATAAGGAATGAATTTTCCATTGGCCTTTACAAATTGTATTTTATTTCTTACACAAGAGTAATGCACTGGATGCAAAGTCAGGTTGTTGGATTTGGGTTTTTTTGATTCCCAATATATCTAGTCTATTCTTAGTCAAGTTTATGAAGGGCAGAAATGACGTAGTACAATTTGGAGAGTAAGAAGAGCAGCTGTTCATCTTTAATCTAAGAGCCTGAGCAAGCAGCAGATACTGCAGGTATAATGAACAGGACAGCTTAATCAAACCTCCTCCCTCCCCAGCATAACTGTTTTAGGGAAAAGGAACATTACTTAGTCATCACTGCACAGTAAGGCTTTACAGTGGAATACTTACTCATTTCAAAACCATCAAAAATCTCTTATAATCACCTTAGCCTATGAAGCAGTACTTCTTTGATAATTACTTACTCTTTCATATTTAGTGAGAATTTAACACACAATGCATTAGTTAGAAAACCTTGAATAAATGTCATATTTCATAAACAAACAAAACACTCCCATTTTTTTTTATTCTACCACCTGCCTTTCATTTTTCCCCATATTACTCTTGTATTTTAGGTTATTTCCATTGTGAGCACAGTGAACAGAAGTAGGCCTCTAAGGTTTTTTTTTTGTTATCATTATTTTCCTTTGAAGACTGATTCTCTTATAGAAGCTGCCTCTGACTCCTTTCTTTTGAACAACTTGAAAAAAAAGATGTGCGAAAAGTCTGACAACACTTAGAAGTCAAGAAGCAAAGACTACCTACAGTGCAGGAGAGGTCTCATTATTGGCACTATTACCTTCCTTAAAGTTTGTCCTGTTTGATAAAACATTAAAAAGTTGAATTTAAAAATTACTGGATATAAACTACAGTAACAATTATAGGTTACATATAAAAATAAGATTATTTTTACTTATAAAATTCTGTAGTTTCTTTATTATAGATTCTACTAATTCTTGATCAGAAAATTTTAAGGGCTAGATCTCAAATTTTGTTAGGACAATGTGATTTTAACCCACAAAACAGAGTAACTAGTAACATAAGAACTTTTTCCCCCAAATTCTCAAATAATGTGGTGTCAGTGGTGTTAACATCACTCTACTTAATTTACTACAAATTCTTGATCAGGTGTCTCCAAACTCTACTTTCAAATCTGCCCTACAAAGAGATTTTTCAAGGTCCAGAACAAGAGATTAATATTGAAGAAAGATTTTTTCTTTGTCTTTCCCAGCTGTGCTAAAGAACACAGAGATGAATCATGGATGAAAAATATTACAAAACAAGCAAAAAAGCTCAATATAAACCCAATAGGATTAATTTTATGTTACTGATAGATGCGTAAGTTATATTAGATTTAAATATCTTTAACAATCATTAGAAAAACTTCTGCACAAGCCCATCAACAAAAGGCATTTCAGTTAGATGATGCCTGACAAATGCAGCACTATGCACACAAATTCCAGAGACCAAACATACTACTGCTACTCACAGAAAGCTCTCCCACACTCAGGGCAATTATAACAAGTGAATGAAATTAAGAAGAAATGGCTTGCAAAACTAGTTCCTCCCCTCCTCAGCTAATAAAATCTATTGTCCCTGAAATCATTTCACTTAATTCTCACTTGCTAACACATCCCACAAAACCATTTTGCTAAGTGTGATTTAATAAATCTTTCAGCCTGGGATTAAATTTTACTGTTTTATGAACTGTTAAATTGCATTGTATGCTTATTAATGCTCATGTTTTCTTACTTCTTGACACATTCCTAACTCCACTCTGGGGTACAATTAAGAAAAGAGTACAGATATGTTTTTTCACCCCCAAAAATGCATTCCAATAGGGAACAAGATATGAGCTTTATAGTAAGCTATAAGCAATGTTCATCTATCTTAAAAAAAAAAGTTAGCTTTTCTTTCAAAATACTCTAGTATGTTAAACAATACATAGCTGCTTAAATTATTTTTTTAACATTTAGTGATATAGTAAATTTTAACAGGGTTTACAGTGGTGTGTATGTGGTTTTATGTAGAAACAAAACAGATGCATATTATTTTCCCCATCATCAAAATACTTAGCATCCAAAGCAAATTGTTTATTTCATATATTATCAAAAAAAGACTTTACACTAACAAAAATTCTTTACTATTTTTTAATCCAGAAAAAGTGAACTAGTCAGGTATTTTTATGTTTTAAAATGTAATTTTTTCTTACACAAAAAGGCAAAAGAAAATTTTTGCCTTTTGCCTCAATGTCTCCTAGTTTCATGTCCAATTTGAAGAGAAATAGCTAAGTGGAACATGAACAATGACAAATTTTTAGAAAATGCCAAGAGAAAAAAGGAGTAGGAAAAACACTCCAAATGATAGTGATATGGTTTCCACATGTCTTGTCATTGCATTATCATTGTATAGGAAAGAATATACATTATTTTATTCACAGAATAAACATGTATTTTCTGATAGAAAATCTGAAGTGGTAGAACTTTTTTTCATCTCTCAGAACATTCTTAGATAATAATGTAATTTAATAGAATATTTAGGTGTTAAGGAACTGAAAGTATATGAAAATGAGTTAGGTAAGTAGCCACTTATTGTAGCTTGATTTTAACTTATTACAGGTGAAACTTTCAGAGAACTTGAATTTTGTCAGAAACAGACACAGAAAATCTGTTTAGCAAGTAGTTTAAACATGTTTCTCTGAAATAACAAGAGCAGAAGTATTTCTCCCATCTGCTTGATCTTTGATTGAAGACCAGAATTTCATTTTAGCAAATAAAATGTTAAAGATTTAAAATACAACCTGAAGTGTGGGAAAATTTTGAGGTTTTTTTTTCTGACAAGGACAGCTTGTCATTCTTGTGAAGCAAGAGCTTAAATCTTAATTATGAGATAAAATTCCATTTAAGGGAATAAGTACTGTTAAGGAAACTCCCCTGTCTGACCAGTCACTCACATCACCTGAGCCACACCATAAATCATTCAGCCTATATTGTGATCTGCATTAGTCTGGAATAGTGGAAAAAATACTAACAGGATGGTGATGGGGGGCTGGGAGAGGTGGAGTAGAAAAAATAGATTTCTAATTATATTATTTTGAAATGCATTTCTTACGTATTCTGTTTTCTGTAATTTGATCCTGTAGATGTCTCATCATGTCATAAACTCTACTAATTCAAGAATAAAATTACCTTCAGTGTATTGCTTGCAATAGCAAAAGTCAACTGACTGCATAAACCTTTGCAGAATGTGCTGATAATATACAATTAGGAACAAGATGTTATGATGTTTTTATTTAAGTTCTATAGTTTTATATATATATATAAGTTTCTACATATCCTTAATATCCTTATATATATAAGGATATGTAGGATATCCTACATATCCTTATATATATAAGTTTCTACATATCCTTAAAAACAAATGTAACGTTTCCAGGTGAAAGATATTCTGAAATACTTTCTCAACCTTCCTTCTGAACTTTAGAATTATGGTATCAGCTATGATTTTTTTTCCAATAAAATACCCCATCACACTCTTATATACCTTAGGGACAGATAGCAAAAACCTAATTACAAGGAACAATGGGTCATAATTTGGTCTTTGGTAGTCTATTTCCTTTCATCTGTTCTCACATTCAAAAAATCAATATGGTTGTGATCACTGCAACTCCATCAGCCACATCCACAATAAAGACCTGTCTGCTACTATTATATTAGCTCAGTATTCAAGACTTATCACACCACATGAAAAGTCCTTCTGCATGAGCAGTTCGTAACTAATTACAGAAATATCCTACTCAGCATACACAGTGAATACCTTTGTACCCACACGCAACAAGAAAGTACACCTGGCAGTGGAAATCAGAGGCATAAAGCTACTATAACACAGAGATTAAATGTAAATCTGATCAAAAATAGAGAGAAAACCCCACACATTCCAAAGAACTAGTCTCTAAATATTCTATTTTTGTATCCTTTAAAAATAGCACAATGTTTGAGGATTTCAGATCTTCTACATCTTCAAATTTGGTAGGAAGAATGACAAAAATAAATGTATATTGATGATTTTGAATGCAGATAAAAGAGTTATGAGTATTCATAATAAATTTCCTTCTCCTGCTTTAAATGTCTCTTCTTTTAGGAAGGACAAATGATACAAACTTTAATACCTTCAGTAAAAGAGATGATTGTATGTACAGCATTGCAAAGTTAATCTTTGCAGAAGAAAACAAATTGTTAAGCAGTATAAAACATAAGTAACTCATAAAAGAATATACATTTATTTCAAAATAGAATTCTGCTTTATGTCAGTCTTTTATAATTCTTTTATTAATTTATGTCCTATGGCTCTGTTCTAAATAAATAATGTTTTTTTTCTTTTGAACTAATATTCCCTTAAAATCAGTAATACCTAAAGAAAAAGGTATTAAAAGACACACTGCTGGCCTGTGACTTAGAAAATCAATCTTTTTTAAATTTTTAAAGTAGATATTTTATGTGGGGATATTTTCGTCTGAGATTGTTTAGAGGTTTGGAGTTTTTTTGGTTTTGTTTTGTTTTGTTTCGTTTGACAAGCGTATCTATTTTTAGATTCCTCATTGTCTTTTTCATAAATCTTTGATCAACTTGTCTGTTATATGCAGATGATAGTCTAGACAGATGACAGAAAATCAAATTGATCTTGCAATATTACTCTTCTTTGCCACTGTGCCTCCACCAACTGCCTTTCAGTGTATAATTACTTTTTAATTCCAAATAAGTTCTCTGTTAATTAATATTTATTTCAGAGAAAAAAACCTTTTCATCATGTTATGATATTAATTCTAATAATCAGATTCTCATAAATTGTTTATTCCGCTTCACAGAGTAGACACAGAATTAAATACATTGACATATTTGCATTAGACACATTTTGTTTCAATTAAAATCTGTTTACAGTAAGACAATTTATTCAGTGATTGAAAAGCTGCATTCTGATTTGTGACACTACTTTTCTGGGCTATCTTCTAAAATTGCCCTCATAAAAGTAGCTATCATTGACTATTATTCTAATATATTAGCCCACAAAAAATTACCCAATTTAAGAACAGTTTCAAACTGTGTTTGTTCAAGCAAAGCTGAGTAACTTTCAATGGGATCCTCCATGGCTAATAAAGAGAGGTGCCTTGACAATGAAATCTTATTTGAAATTTTGGATACTTAGGTATGCTTGAATAGCAAAGAACACAGGCATTAAAAGTATTTTAAAAATCAGGCTATACAAATAAACAAAGTAAGATAAAGAAAAGCTGTTGTGTGGGGTTCATGTATATGAACTTGTACAAAACTTACAATTCACTTATAGTAATTCAGTGCTAGAAGGAATACAAGCTCATTAATCAGAACTCAAACTGATATTGCTATCATGTTACATAGATGCTCTTCTGGTGAATAAAAGAACCAACTACAGTCTTCATAGTAATCAGATTTTTTTAATATATATTTGAAACTTGGTATGTTCAATAAAATTTGTAGCAGTATACAGAACTCAAATTCATTCAGTGATCCATCCTGAAAATTTTGGAACTCTAAGTGCAGTTCACTTTCAAAGGGATATTTATATCATAAAGCCAACTGATAGTATATAATTTTCATAATTACTAAACCAAAAATAGGAATTGAAAAAACTGAATATTCTTCCAGCTTTTTCAATACTCCATCAGGATTCCATCCATCAGGGTAACAGTCAAATTACTTCACTGCATCTAAATCTATATTTAAAAATAAAAATGTGTCCAAGTTTATGCAGAAGTTTTAAGAACTTCTTTGTATGTCTCTGACTAGTCTGGTGATAATTTATTTTTCCTGAAATGTACATGTACCTCTGAACTAGGCTTACACAAAATTTAAAAACATATTTTTCATACCATTTATCTTATTTTTCAGAACATTGTCTATGTCTGAAATTGCAGACTGTAAGAAACAAGAAAGAAGAGAGAAGAGAAAGAAAATCGAGCAAATATAGAAGTATTTAACCTCAGTATCACAAGGATTCCTAGTTTTCTCATTCATACTCACAAACAATTCTTCTAACCAAATGGCCTTTGACAGATAAAGCAATACATAAGTCTTGTCTTTAAAAATAAATGGAAGAGATTATTGATCAGGTAAAGAAAATGTACAGGAAATAATATAATATTTTTATGTTCCCTGGATAGGGAGCAAACTCAAAATATTGTGTCACAAAATTAAAATCACAAAGCATCAGGTTCACCTCAATGCCTGATGTAATGGTCTTATTGAAACAGGATGTTGTGCAAAGACTCCTACACAGAAATAAACCAAATCAGGTTAAAAAATTTATCATCTTATTTTCTTCATCTCCTATTTCCTGTAAAATTTTTCATGGACAGTGGAAAGATGCATATTCATAGAAGGAAAATTGTTTCTCCTGAAGCTGTTAAACTAAAATGTTAACTTCTGCCCTTGATAAAAATATTCCAGATATCATAGAGTGCAGTAAATGTCATGGTTGTTTAGAAAAACCTTTCCTGACTGGTCATGAATAGCTCAAGGCAGCAGGCAGCATACAAATGATATCTGCAAGACAGTAGTTTCTTCTTTTTAATGTGATTATCTATTTCATCTCCTAGTCTAATGAAATTGGGAAGGCCTGAGTAATCTAAAGCTAAAAAGGTAGATATTTTGAAGCCTCGAAGTTATCAGCAGTTGATTTCTTTACAATTTTTAATCTAATATTTAATTAAAAGTTCAACAAAAAATTATTCAGTTATAAAATTCACAAAAAGTCTTTGAGTTTCAAGGAGATACAACTATTTCCAATTTGTCAGAAAGAAAGCAATGTCAGAGAATTTTTTCTGCAGATAATTATTTCTGCATGAGCTCTTTATATTGAAATATCTGAGAAGAACCAGTCTATCCATACAGTGTCCACAAGTAGTAACTTAAGAACCTCAGTCTCACAGAGCTCTAGTTCACAAAAAACACTGACACAGGAACAGTGAAGTTTGACACCAGAGCCATTAGTAGGACAAGACTGCCAAATCATAGCTAGGAAGCACCTTTTAATCACTTCTCAATTCTCATAACTTCTTATGTTTTCAGTAGAACTGCTGACTTTCTAAATAATGTGGAAGAGTTTTCCTCTTGCAAGTGTTTCCACAAAGAAGTTGATGTATGAGTCTGCTTCCATAAACATTTAGCTAAATAAATTTGATTGAAGCCAAATGCTTTTAACAGCATTTAATATGCTTTGATATTTTAAACAAGTATTAATCTATTTTTTTTACATCCTTTTCTCTATATGGCTTTTTCTATGTCTATTTTTGCTTTAGTCTGTCACCAAAACAAAAACAACACTTGCCCACTCATTTCCCTCTCATTAAGATTTGTTTTCACAACAATTTTTGAAGGCTTCATTACTGTGAAATATTTGCCACAGATTTTACTTTTGAACAGCAGTAAGCTTTTGAAGTGACTCTCCTGATGCGCGACACCACAGAGCAGTGCTCTGGTGCACATCATGAAGAGGTCTCATAATGCACAGGCTCTCCTAAAATAAAATTCACCGAAAGATGTAATTGAGGGCTGTACTTTATGTGCTCCATCTGCTAATTGGCTTTGTCCAAAGGAATGGACTAGCAAGAGTCTGAAGCAAAGTAGCTGGCAATAAAAGAGTATGACATAAGAAGTGTCAGGTTTTTGGCACCAACAGCTTTGCCTTATGAGGCTGCCTCCAATGGGCCTTTTCATGTGCTGTTGTAGCCATGTCATAACTAAATTCCAGTGATCGCTTGAGAAAATCTGGTGCCATCTTCAGGTTTATTCTCTTTTGTTACTCTTCTGAAAATATTAGTCTTATCTTCACGTCATCTTTGGAAATCCTGACCCTGTTTACTCAAGGAACCGAAACACCTCTGATTTGAAACAAACAAAGAAAAAATTTCTGCGCTGAAAGGATGATGGCTACTCATTTAAAGTATGAGGAAATGAAAAATAATAAAGCATTTTCAATGCTACAAATATGAAGAATGGAGAAGCAACGTGTATGTGCATTTTATTTATAGAAGATAATAGCTTTTTATAGTAGTCAATAGAGGGTGGAGTTGAAAGTCATTTGTCAGACTGCACAAATGCATAAGAATTGAAGATGGGAATGGTTGCCTTTGGCTCTAACTGTTAAAAACCAGTTATCAATCTTCTTCTACGTCTTGAAGGAGCTTCTCTTGGTGAGCAATCGATACTGCATTTGCCACAACAGCTCATTTAATTATTTTCATCCTAAATATCCTGTCAGCAGGGGGAAGTCTTCCTGATTTTAATTAATTTTGAGATCATTGATTTTTTGCCTTTTCCTTTCCTGTGGTTACACATGCAGACACAAAGGCACAGACACACACTTTTAGCCTGCAGGCTACGTAAGATGTATGACAAGTCCTTGGTGAAAACCCTGCATATAACTGTAGTATACCTAGGTGACATGCAGCTTTACTTTTAAATCTTTAACCTTCGACTGCTGCAAATGAGCCTCTGGCATCTAAACCTAGTTGGGCAAAACAGTAAATTGAAAAGCATGTTTGCTGAATAGTTTTCAATTAAAGAATCCTTAAATCAATAGGCAGTAAGGCTATCACAGCCACAAGCCTACTATAACTTCCAGAGAAACACAAAGACAGAAAACGGAAGTCAGAGAACTGAAAATAGTAGTGGAAATCATTAGCTTACATTATAAGTAAATAAATAAAGATATTGTATTGATAGATATCATTAACACCCAAAATAAAAGTGCTTTAGGCTCTAGAGTGCTATGTCGCATTTCTCCTATGCTAAATAGTAGAAACAAACAAGACAGAATGTGAGTCACTCAGAACACAGTCTTAAAATTTGTAAAACACAAGCTCATAAGAGAAGTTAAAGAAAAAAGGTTTGGTCTGTACCCCTTAAGAGAATAATGCATCTTCTACATGAGAATCCTTGCTTCCCATTCTCAGAGAAAACTGTTAACCCTGTTGATCTCTACATTGTAAATGGGTGAGATGATTGCTCTTGGGACCCCCAGCAAAAGCCTGGGAAT
The DNA here is from genome assembly GCA_013399835.1 of Leptocoma aspasia. NCBI lineage: Eukaryota > Metazoa > Chordata > Aves > Passeriformes > Nectariniidae > Leptocoma > Leptocoma aspasia. The sequence continues at coordinate 612,438 of VXAX01005152.1, forward strand.
CAGGAAATGGAATTCAGACAGAAGCCTGCTTTTTCCCTTAGAACAACATTAGTATTTCTGCATAAAAAGTGTTGACAATCAGGTAACAAAATCTTTTTTTGAACCCCCCAAAAAGTTTAATTGCTTCTTGGTCTGCATATAGATCTACCTGTATCAGGGATACTCCTGCATAAGTAAACAGATTCGTTAAGAAAATTGAAGTTTCCATTTAAAAAAACACTCAAAAATATGAATAGATGAAAAATTGTATATGTGGTGTTTAAAAGATGAGATGGATTCATTTCAATTATATGTATAGCTTGTAATCCCATTTGTGCCACTTCCAATTTTTTAGAAAAAGGAGAGAGATAAAAAACACCAATCTGTAGTAAATAAATTGACAACTACATTAATGAAGAATAATTAAAATCGACATACATTCTAGAGTGGTTAGAAACCTCTTCATTCATAGCTCAACTGCCAGAGATGACATTTTATTTGTAGCTAATAATAAAGCAGGTATATATGATTATTCTTATTTAACATGGCATGGAATAATTGTGGAATTTCTTCCCTTAACAAAAAGAATATAATTTCACAAGATGCCAATACATCAGAAACAAGGCAAAGTGACATGTTCAGTTTTAATGCCACCGTACAAAGGACAGAATTTCCTGGATCAACGAATGTCAGAAAAGATACAGTATTGCAGAAGAGAAATTAGAGCAACATTAAAGGAATATATAATATCATTAATTACCCTGATTCTAGATGCAGTCTTGAAAAGAAAGGCTGCTCCTAAGTAGAGCAGTCAGTTATATATGTTTTCCATCAACATTCTTAGCTTAGACCTTAGGCAGTGTCTCTATGTGCAGCTCTTCATCACAAAATGGTTTTCTCCACTTTCCTTATCTTTCCTTATCTTTCCCTGGAAATGATAATAATTGCCTCTAGAATGAATCCAGTAAGTTCTTTCTCTAAATCCATGAAGCTTAAATACATTAAGTTTAAATCTGAGAAGCAAGTGGCATTAGTTATTTTTTCATTACAAATTAAAAAAAAAAAGAGCATTTAAGATTATTTCAGTTGTTAAAATCAGAACAAAATTATCAGATTAAAATACTACTAAAACACCATCACTGTATTCTCCTTGGATGAGCTAGTGTTGTATAAATAGCTAGGTATTAAAATTCTGAGAAAGTCACTCTCTCTGCCACAATCCATTAAGCACTGTATAGTATTAACACAACTGAAAGAATTTGGAAAGTAGATGTTTGTTTGAAAAATGAAAGGTGGGAAAAACAAGACTAGGAAGCAGTTCTGTACTTCAGAGACAAATGCAGTTCCTCTCACAGATGTTCCTCAGGGAAATAAACAGCAGCAGCAAGGCCAAGTCAAGAAAGCTCTCTGAGAAGAAAAGCAAGATTGTAAAGTACTCCACCACATGCTCACATTCCTCTGGGAACTGTTATCTTGCTCAAACAAATCCAACTCACTAAAACTGACAGTTGTGCACTGCTGTTTATTCTTAAAGGATTAACATTAGGGAAAAAATATGAAATGGAAGTATCTTTCAAGATGCAAACTACGTGAGAGACTATCTAATCACTGCTGCTGAAGAAGGGAGTATGTGCTGAGACTCCAGTCTCTTTTTCTTGTGCATGACTGGCACAAGAGATCTGCTGAGAAACTGCTTTTCAAACTGGTTTACATTTTTAAGAGGAAAAAAATAGGAAATGGAGCCACCAAATTATCCTTAGAGAGCAGTAAATATATGAAAAAACCTCTTAGAGACTGAACACCAGTTTACATGCACATTTATGAATATTTCAGAGCTATTATTTAGATGTACATAATACACATGGCTTTGTCTATGGATATTTTCCAAGTGTACCACCTTTTAAAAATTTCATCCCAGTGAACTGTAGCTTTACAGAACAAATTGTTGTAGAATTCATTTCTATAGCTTCAGCCATCTAAAACCTACTAGGACACCCATGAATTAAAAACTGTGATTGATCTGGTTGTCCTGAGATTAGAGGAAGCCTAGACTTATATCTTATGTTGTATACCCTACTTTGTAAAACTCTCTTGACAGATTTCAAGCACTTCATGTTATAAAAACCCAAGATCTGAATGGAAACTGTACTGTGCAGTTTCTATGAAACAAATCAAATATCATTATATAATTATAATAAACTCTAATCCACCCAAGTTAAATCCAAGGGAGTAAACCATTTCATTGGATAACACTGTATCATTTTAGAAGTTAGACAGGATGCTTCACAGCTGTGGTGATCCACAAATATGGATCCCTGTCTCTGCTAAGCAAATGACTCTCTAGGTAAGCTGCAGCAATTCTGTTCCTAAAAGGATTGAAAATATGTTGTTGATTTATCTAAAGGGTGACTTCAGATATACAAATGAGAAGCAACAGATCAAAAATATCACAAAAATAGTACTGTGAATAAAGCGTAGCTGAACACAATGCTACTTTTCTTAAACCCATTCAATCTTTACTGTGAGAAGGGGGAAAGGGAACAGATGTCCCACATTTAGCATTTATCTGAAGTACTTGGATAATAAATAAAACATATTTTGTTAATTGTAACAGACCAGACAGAACAGAAAACATCCTTGTGCTTATTAATCTAATTCAAGCAGTAGAAGTAAAATATTTTTGCCTCAAAACTTTGTGTTTTCCTGTTTAATTCAAGATTATGCAAAACAAAAAGAAGATTCAGGATATACCTTAAGAAATGCGGAAACTAATTAGACTTCTAAAACTGAAGATGCAAAGCCCATTGAGACCAGTCTATCTTTGCTTATAATTATTTTCATTTTTAATAGGAGTTAGACAGTATTTCACAGGTAGTATTTCACTAATTTTAGCATGCACATTGGCTGCCTCATCAGTCATAAACTCATAAACATTCCTTGCACCTACTCAAAGTACAATCGCAGGAGAGTTTTACACATTTCCTAAATGTATTTTGCTGCCCTGACCTCCCTAATTCTGAACAATCAGCAGTTCAGATTGTTCCAGTCCAGTAATTCAAAGCGCTGTACAGTAGCTTATTGAAAAATTTTAGCAATATTTTGAAATTAGCACCTGTACAGAGGCTTGTTTCCTTGGACATTCTTCCACATGTTTATTTAAGCCCAATGTCTTAATCCTAATCTTGAAGGGACCTGCCACTAGGATCACACAGAAACCCTAAAGTTACAGGCAACTGCCTTAGGAAATGGATACTATACACATTCACTGGCGCTAGAGGTCTTTGAAACAACTGATTAGGATGCACAAAGGTCAAGTGCAAGAGAAAAAGCTTTTCTAGAAAGGGAGGATGGAGAATGAGAATCCATTATCTCCGCTTGAAGTGCAAATGCATTTCTCTCTCCAACCTCAACAGTACCCTGCCCCACTCTCCCCACCGCCCCCGATTACTTTTACTTACTGAAACACTACTAAAATAGTTTACCACTAAGGATTATAAGAGTAATATGCGAAACATACAAAGTAAGGAACTCTATCAATAATGCAATTTAAATGGGTTCAAGCTATGCTAAGCAAACATCGTGATAGCAATACACACACAAATGCACAATAAATAAGATACAGAGCTCAAGAAAAACTAAAAGGACTCAAGGAGATTATCTTTTCTATTTATACTGGAAACCTTTCTTACAATAATACTAAAAGAAAAAAGAAATTATTAGAAGGGTTATTCTAATCTGGCTACTTTTCTAGTAGCTCCTCAGGGTGAGTGCAGTAGAGATGCTTATGTACCTAAACTTATTTCAGCTGCAGGTACAAATAAAGCGGCAAAATACATGATCTTCATATTAAGGAAATTTCAAACAGCAACACAAACATGCAACACTTGTGAAATGTATCCAGTGTGGTTTTTCTATCTTATCAAGTTCACATTGTGAACAATATTTGTGAACAACACAGATATTAACCACTGCAAAAAAAAAAAGGATAAAAAATTAAGCCAATTTCAAGTTCTTCAAAAACAGATTACATAGAGGAAATTTAGTAAATCCAGATTACAAAGGGAAAAAGCTTGCACTTTTCTAATTAAATGCATAATCATAGATGCAGATTCATGTTAGCAATGCTAAATGTCTTCTGTTTTAATGAGCCATTTGAAATGAAATGGTTGCCTGCAATTAGACATCTGCAGTCCAAGGACAGCAAGCCAACTGTGTAGTCTGTCTGCCAGAATTACAGTTGCATTCCTCAGCAGGACAATAAGGAGAATGGATAATTGTAATTATAACATATACATCCCTTAGTGTTCTGTGGTTAAAAGAGTGTGAACAACAAGGGTTCTTAATACATTTAATTGCTGGCTGCTAATAAAGGGTTGTCAAAAAAAGAACCATTTTTAAAATGCATCCCAATTCCACTACGAATTACAAACCAAGGTCACTAACTACCCACCTGAGGACAAATCTCCCAGAAAACTGTCTCAGACCCTGCAACTGTCTAGTCACACAGGCCTAGTGTTCAGAAAATTTCAAGCTCATATGAAAGCAAGTTGAAGAGATGGGAAACAACTGAGATATTCTAGAGGTTTTAGCACATGTTGCAAATTCTCTATTCACATTCACTTTGCAAATATCTTTGCAAGTTTTTTCATGAAAACTTGAATGAAGATCTTAAATACTTTTTAGATATGTGCATTTCTGTCTCTTTCCTTATACACTTGATATATCTGGATATTTCACCTATCAAAATGTTTCCATTCCCTTATAGGAATAAGAGAAAAAAAGAAATTGAAATTTATCTGTTCTACTCCGAGCAGAAATCATAGCTGCATTCCCTGAGAGAATGCTTCTCTCATTTTGCCACATTATAAAAAAAGAAAAATAGAATTTAATTACGTTCAGATTTTATCTTTCGTTCAGTGCTGCAAAACTTTGCACTTTACTGTGAGGATTCAAGAGTAAAGACCTTATTATTTCTTCTGTCTTTGCTATATATTCTGAACACGGATTGAAAATTCACTGTGATATTACAATAAGTTCTTCTGCAGCAAGCAGCCACCTGAACTGCTCTATTCTGTGAAATCACACTGATTTTTAAAAATATAATTCATTAATAGTATCAACAAAATAAGTGAGAGCATTGTACAGAAATAAGAGTTCTTCCAAACTTATACACAGGCTATCATGTTTAAGTAAGATTTCACGTTGTGTAAGATTTCTTTAATACAATTGCTTTCTTCCATTTTTATTTTCATCACTTCCTAGAGAAAGCTGAAAATGAGATTTTACACTTCTTGAATTGAATAGATTCAATTTTCCAAATGTGACACTTGACTAATTCATTGTACCCTCTTAAATACTTCTCTCAGATCAACCAACCAACTTGCTGAATTTCTTTAATTTTTGAAACCGTGAAAAAGATCTTTATTCTAATACTCAGTATTGTTACACTGAACCTTTATGAACCCAGACCTCTGAATTCAATCCACATGCCTTATGTAAATCCATACCCAATGCACAGGACATTTCAGAACACAATTCATCTTAGCCAGCACCCTAATTCAGCTAGCCAGTAGCAACTGCTCAGCATAAAATAAAATCTCTTTCTTTTTTAGATATTTGAGAATGTGTCAAACCTCCATAACACAGGCACCTAAAGGCTGCAAACCTCTCCTCCTCAGCAGGCCTCATACACTGATTTGTAAAGAGACAGACAACCCAGTCATATCGAAAACCTTTCCTCCATTTAATCAGAATATAGAGAAAACTCACATTCTTCTTTGACTGGCAGATGGGAAGCCTGCTGGAGTACAACAAATTAGGGAAGAAATTACTAGATATCTAGCTGTAGATAAAAAAATAAGTTACTAGACTCAAGTCTTCTAAAAACATAAAACCAAAGTTGGTTTCCAAGTGCTACCTAGGAATGGTTGAGATAGCCATCCTGCTCTTCTCTGAGAACTGTCTTCAAAGTAAAGAAAGTCAAATAAAAGATAAAGCAACATAGGAGAAAAAGGATTTAATATTATAAGATTCTGAACAGAAACAACTAACATTTTATAGATCTCACCTTTTTCTGCTTTCAGTGGAGGGAAAGAGTCCTCATATGAGGACATCAAGTTGTAAGTCAAAATCTAACTGGGCTTAAAAATGCTAAATTTAATACATTATACTGGGCATAAAACACAAAAAATAATTAATATTTGTGTAATTATAGGTTCTCCTTAAACTTGATGTTCAAAAAATTCTGCAAATTTCTGTATACTATTTATTACTTTCAGTGCCCTTGTCAATTTTTCCAGTTAAAAACCTCTCATCTTCTTCTACAGTAATCACTACAAACTGTGATTCTCATGCTGTCTACACAAGCAATTAGAGATGTTTACACTCTAAGCTGTCATACTTCATTCCTTATTTGTATGTTCCAATGAACGACATGGCTCCAAGCAATTAATGAGGACATGATTCAGCTAGTTCTTTTTAAAACACACAAAAAAAGCATTACTTACAAAAGCCATCGCTATTCATCAACTTTCACTAAACTTTTGGATTATCACTAACATTTTGTTACAAAGCCAACCAACAGTTTATTTCACACAGTTGCTCTTCATTTTCTATTAAAAGTACAGAGCAGCCAAGCAGAACTATATTTAATGAGGACTGGATCTCTTCTTTGGACATTGTCATCATGAGGTGTTATTCAGCGTACAAAAGTTATTTCTTTTATCTGCCCATAGAGTAGAAAAGTGCTGTAGTAAGTAAAGAAATGCTTTGCTTCACAGAATCACAAAATTGTTTGGGTTGGAAGACACCTTAAAAATACTCTGCTTCCAAAACCCTCTGCTATGGACAGGACACCTTCCATTAGACCAGGTTTCTCAATGCCCCATCCAACGTGGCCTTGAACACTTCCAGGCATGAGGCAACTTCTCTGGGCAAACTGTCCCTGTGTTTCACACCCTCACAGACAAAAATTTCTTGCTAATATCTAATCTAAACCTACTGTCCTTTCAGTGTGAAGCCATTCCCCCTTGTCTATCACTACATGCCCTTGTGAAAAGTCCCCCTTCCAGCTTTCTTGTAGGCTCCCTTCAGGTGCTGAATGGCTCCTCAGAGGTCACCCCAGAGCTTTCTATTCTCAATGCTGAATAGTCACAGTTATCTCAGCCTTTCCTTATAGGAGAGGTGTTTTATTCCTCTGATCATCACTGTGGTACTCTTCTGGACTTGGTCCAACGTGTCTATGTCTTTCCTGCTCTGGGAACACCAGAACTGGACCTCAGAACTCCAGATGGGGTCTCAAGAAAGAAGCATGGTGGGGGAAAATCACCTCCATCAACCTGTTGGTCACAATTCTTGAGATGCAGCTCAGCATACAGTTGGCTTTCTGGGCTGCGTTGCTTGGATCAATGGGACAAGGCATATTGTATGAAGTTCAACAAGGTGAAGTGCTGGATCCCACACTTCAGTCACCACAGCCCCATGCAACAATACAGACTGTGGGAACAGTGGCTGGAAGGCTGCCCAGTGGAAAAGGACATGGGGTTGCTGGTCAACAGCTGCTGAACATGAGCCAGCATGTGCCCAGCTGGCCAATAAGGCGAAAGGCATGCTGTGCCAGTGGAAGTAGGGTAGAAATTGTCCCCCTGTACTTGTCACTTGTAGGTTAGACTCTGTATCTTGGAGGCCTTTTCCATTCGTAATGATTCCATTGCCAGCTCATCTCCAGCCTCTCATTCACCAGCAGCCCAAGTCCTTCTCAGCAGGTCTGCTCTCAATCCCTTCATCCTCCAGCCTGTATTGGTAGCAGAGTTGCTCACACCCAGGTGCAGCACCTTGCACTTGGTCTTGTTAAATCCCATGAGGTTCCCATGGGCCCACTTCTTGAGCTTGTCCAGGTCCCTCTGTATGGCAACATGTTCTTCAGGTGTGTCAACTGCACCACTCAGTTCAGTGTCATCTGAGAATCTGCGACGGGTGTATCGAAGGACACCGCTTGCCATTGATGTCCATTGGGCTCTGAGTCATTGGCCTTTACCCTCTGGATGTGACCATGCAATCAGCTCCTTATTCCACCGAACCATCCACCCATCAAATCTCTCTCTCATCAATTTAGAGAGAAGGATGTGTTGGGGGACTGGGTCAATATAATAAAGGCATTATAAAAGTCCAGACAGATGACATTTGTAGCCTTTCCCAAGTCCAGTGATGTATTACTCCATTGTAGAAGGCCACTAGTTGGCCAGGCAGGGCTCACCCTTGGTGAAACTGCTGGTTGTCTTGAATCACATCCCTGTCCTTAATGGCTCAAAGTAAAATAGTTACGTCTGAGTAAAGCAGAATAAGAAAAATAATATCTTCAAAAATTAAAAGTTATACAGATAGTGTAAAACTTCTTCTTTTTTCCATTTCTTTTTTCCCCCCAGCATTCATTAAACCTAATCAGAATGGGTTCACAAGAGAAAAATTAAAATTCTAATGCCAATTGCATTAGAGATTTGTCTGCAAAAGATTTCTACTTTCCTAGCATTTCCTAGCATACTTTCCTAGCATCATTAAGAATACTTGTCATATATCAGACAGAAGAAAAAATATTACTCCAAATTTGGGTTTAACTTTTTTTTTGGTTTTTCACTGAAATTCTTGAAAAAACAATCCCAGCCAGACACACAAGATTTAACTCTCCTGTTAACAATGATCAAATTAGTAGATAAACTTTTCTGATTATATACTAATGGATTTTTTAATATATTTCTATTTTTAGACATCAGAAGAAAATATTTCCTCTTTTCTGAACAGTATTAGCCTTTGAAGTGTATCTACATCTACACCAGATAGATATCTAAAAATGGACTGAAAAAGGTAAATAGAGAAATAATTTAATCATACAGAACTCTGGACCAACAGAGGGGTTATATTCTCTGCTAAAACAAGGTAAATAATGTTTTATGCTAGATTGAAAGATATTCCATTGGAATCCATGGAATTAAAATTTTAGCCTTTTGAAAAGGACATTCATGCAGAGCTTCAGCTATCTACTTAATTTTTCAAAGCTCAATCTGAAGAAAAACCTACCAGCCTATTAAAAAAAAAGCCTTCATTCTATGATTCTGTTAGATATCCACTCTACACCTAGGCATAATTATTCATAGGTTTGAATAACAGCTTTTTGCACTGTCTTTAGGGGGGTTGTGTCTACAGAGGATAGCTGACTTCTATTAGTAATTTCTAATTTAATTTCTATAATGAACTAAACAAATGAGAATTCCACACATGAATAATACATATTCCAAGTAAAAACCTATCTCTACTCTCATAAAAGCAGCAGCCAATCACTCTTTTCTCCTTTTTGCTTCTCATCTCTTCCAGGTAAAATTATATTTTAATAATAGATTATTTATGGCTGAGGCAAAAATAATTTTAAAAGTCTTTGGAAAATTAATAAATTAAATACTGGTTTAGTTTCAGAGCCTATAGCAAAAATGAAAAACAATCACAGGGTGGTTTATAAATGTCTACAAAGAGAATATCATTAAAATTCAGGACTTGTTGACAATTACAGACTTGTGCCTAAAGAACTAAGTACATACCTGGACCTTATACATAGCCATAAGCCATGTTTTAGGATACCATAACCAGAGTAATACAGAACTGAATTTAGAAAAAAAAAAAGCTTGGACACTTAAGTTAACATGTAGTTCTAGCTTTCTCAGGAGAAACTTAAAGTTAATGTGCAGTTCTAGCTTTCTCAGGTATCAATATTTTTTACCACTCTCCAGAAATCCACCAGTCTTTAAGCTTGTTCATTCAAGTTAGTCTGTTAAATATTAATTCTGATTTTTAAAAGTATGCCCCTCAGAAATACAGAGTAAAAACGGAAAATATACATTCAACTTAATTTCACAAAAAATGGACCCAAATCCTAATATACCTTTAACATACAGATTAATTCCTACAAATAAATCATATTTGTGTTCCAAATGTTTCTTATTCCACATTTTAGGTCTTAAAATAGGTATATATCAACATCAGTAATATTTTTACAAAATTTCAGCCTTTATTTCTCTCTGTTTTCAGCCACTGTCAGGTTCTTTAGGGCAAAGTCATTAGTTTAGTGATCAAATGATTGAGAGGTCATACATCTACACTGTTCCTCTCTGAACACAAAAAAATCTGATCTTGCAAAGGCAGCTTTCTTCAAATCACGGCATGCCAGAAAGCAGTCAAGTCCTATTTGAAGTCAATTTCTGAAAACTCCAGTTTCAGACATAGTTTTGAGACATTTTGAGACTCCACCGATAAATCATGTCTGCATAGTCGCGTCTATACCACTTTTTTGTGTTCTCTGATTCAATTTCATATTCATCAATCACATACCAAAGGGGGTTACAAGTTCACAGCAAGCAAGGAAGCTGGATAGCACATGTTAAGGGTATGGAAGAAAACAGTTTCATAACCAATGGGCATTAAACAGTAAACTCCTGTCCTAGGGTGACAGCCTCATAAATCCAGTAAAAAAAAATTCACTAATTAAATTTTGTATGTTCTGGTTCTGGGTTGTGAGTGGGTGGTGTTTTCATTAATAGATAAACCCCAAATTTTAAAGGAAAGTATGACCCTTCTGACCATTAACTGCTATATGAAACATTAAAAGTTCAGCAGTAAACAGTAACAGAAGGTATAGAATTTACTCCTATGTAGAAAAATAGTATTTAACTCTCATTTCTAACTTTTTTGAAATGTTAAATGTGGACTTCTAGTGATCAATAGCCTGTAAAAAATATTATTCCTCAATATCTGTATAATAGGTGAAAAATTACAGCACATCTACAGGATCACAGAATGGTTTGGGTTGCAAAGGATATTCAAGATAATCTAGTTCCAACACACCTGTTGGGGGGACATTTCTGGGGGAAGTATCAGGGACACTTCTCACTAGACTGGGTTTCTCAAAGCCCCATCCAACCTGTCCTTAAACACTGCCATGGATGGGACATCCACAACTTCTCTGAACAACTTGTTCCAGTGCCTCACCAACCTCACCATCAGTAAACAATTTCTCCTCTATATTGAAAATAAATGTCCCCTCTTTCATTTTAAACCTATTACTGTTTGTCCTATCAGTACAGTTCCTGAGGAAGTCTTTCTCTGGCTTCTTTGTAAGCCCCCATGAAGTACTACATGGCTGCTATGAGGTGCCCCCTTACTATCAGTTACGGCACATTTGCTAAGAACCAAAATTATATTTATCTTCTCTGAGAAGGTATTAGGTCATTTACAAGACTGAGTGAAGATATAAATCAATACTAACACTAAACATGTGGTAGCTGTTAGGAAATAAATAATAAAATAAAAATTATGTTTTCAAGTCAGAAGATACTAGAACAGATCTTAGTATGTGGAAAAGTATTGAAAACACTAGAAAAAATTCTTAATTGAGCCAATCAAAATGTGCATGTGTTCTTCTAAGGCTTAACATTTCAGTTTATTTACTGTTAGTAATTTTACTGGTTCAGTTTCTTAGGTGGAAAAAACATAAAAAGTTTCACAGTATAAACATTTAACATCTAAATAATCAATCTCTCTCTGCACTCCTACCCCACTTCTCTCTTCCAACTGTAATAGAAATGTTCAAGAAATGCCTCTCACAGTAGACAGTTGGAAAGAAATTTTAATGGCTTTATATAGAACATAAAAATATTTGCCATCACTATTTAAAGCACACCAAAAAAAAAGCAAAAAGAGGAAAATATGGATAAACACTCGGCATTAGCTCTTACATGATCAGCCATCAAGAGTTGGATTGAAAGGAGAAACAGTAACAGTATTGGAGGGGCACGTGTTAGAAAAGAGGGTTACACTTTCTTCCAGATGTGGTATTAGGAGAGATTTCACACATAAGAAAGTCCTAGATGAAAAGAGGGAAATAAGAGAAGTCTGTCAGAATAACTCACCGAGGCAAAGGCTGACTCATTAGTCTTGACTTCACAGGAGAAATGCCTTAATTCTGTTGTAAAAATTCACTGATAACTGTCACTGCCTCACATACGTAAAAGACATAAATCCATAAGAAACAAGCTTTTCTTACAGTTAATGCTCAAGTTTCTGCTTATACTGTTGTAACAATGAAATGAAGTAAAATCAATCAAGCAACCAGGGTCACACTACTGGCAGCAAAACAAGTACAGCCATTGTATTATTTCAGTGCCAACTCATAATGGTCTTAGCAGAACATAAGAAATACAGTCATTTTCTATGTTATTTTTGGAATTTGAAGCACATTTACTTATTACTAGAAGTACAATGGTTCATAAAATCTAAAACTTGCTGTAGGGCAAAGAAAGTTCAGTTCATGCAAAATTCAAGCTGCGAATATATATAGTGACAAATACTACTCAGTGTTACTACCACTACAGGCAATTCTCTGTCTGAACTTCCACCAAGAATTATGTAAGCTCAATATAGTCATAAAACAGAATTAGTTTTCAGTATAATAAACATTCATAAAATACAGGCTGTGTTTTTAGCTTTAGGATGGACAAATGTGTAGGGACCCTTTTCTGCTGGTATTTTAATTACAGAAAGCATCTTCTTCCCCAAGACGATTATAACACTTTCATATGCATTTCCAAGTATTCAAGTATTTTTAATATAATACACTTTTATTTTACCTAAAATATTCCCAGTGAGAAGAAAATATTTCCTCAGTGAGAATGGGTTTTAATGCTTCAAAAACCAAACCTTTCTCATACTTTTTTGAGTTGAAACTGTTTAGGATTTGCATTCCTATTATTAATACTTAGATACTTAGATATGGATTTGCTGTGGCAATTTTTGCTTATTCAGATAAAGGGGAGTCATTAGAATCTTATTTCAATGATCCTGGTGAAATGATCCTAGTGATCATGGTGAAAAATCAGATCGTCTGTGGTGATCCATTAATTGCCACAGGTATTTTTACTGTGTCTATCAAAATAATATTGCTAAGAGGGCAATGCATTATAGGAAATGCATACAACAGAATTCTGACACTTCTAACTGCCACTCCACCAGGAGGAAGTGAAAAGTTAATTCTGAGTCTGCTTTATTCCTTTATTTTCTCTTTATCTCATGAGAAACATCTGCCTCATGAGAAACAGTTCCCTCTTGTTTGTAGAAAATGGGAATCTGAAGAAAAGCCAAAGCAATTATTAGTAACACAAGCATTTAAATCCAAAAACATGATGAAATTCAGCTCTCCAAGGAGGAAGAGTACATATGCTATATACTACAGTCTTTTTTATCTTCAATTCCTTGCTTAAGTGTATGATGCTAGGTTCATACTGAGTGAATGCTTAGAACTTAAATCTACTGCTATTCTAGCCATTTTCTGAAAGACCGTGCGTAGATCTCCATTTCATGAGCATCATTTTATTTTAAAAAATCAATTTAAAAAATCATGATGTCTAAGAGAAACCAAATTATCAATTCCAACAAAAAGAACATTAAAAAAAAGTAGCTTAAGTAGTAAATTCATTCTAATTAAACCTTCATTTGGAGATTTTTCAAAATTTTCTCCAAGCCATCATGAAAATATAAATTTGATTTCTGCATCCTTAATCCATACTAATGGGTGGTGGATTGATACCCATTAAAGTTCCATGAATGATTGTTGCTTCATGCTCATTTAAGTACAAATTAATTAACTTCTCAGCACATTGTTTATATTTATCAGATAGACATATAAATAGTTTATCTACCAATCAAGTATTCCCAAATTATTTCCATTTCTCCAAAGTAAAATTACTAGTTTTCACAACAACCAAAAGATTGTTCATAAAGGCAACACTAACATAACTGAAGATTTACTTCCAATAAAAAGTCTATTATCTACTGAGTATTTTTCTTTGTGAAAACAGTTAACCTCTTTAGTGCTACAAGAAATCATTGAATCTACACTGCCAAAGAGACAAATTATACTGTTCAAAGACCTCTTCTGAGTATTTAAAAGTTACATTTTTTTGAAGTAGGTATGATCTAAAACTAGATCTAAATACTGGCATGAGAAACATACTAAAGAGAGGGTATAGAACAAAAATAATATATAGATACTAAAGGAGATAAATGTTTTAGCTGGTTTACAATCTCAAGACGGAGAAGCATCCCAAATGTAGCACTGAAAATCAAAAAGAACTTACGCAGATTATACTGATTATACTCTATCAGGTTCTATAATACAGTTCTATGTTCCAAAGTACTTTTTCTCTAGTGAGAAATTCACAGTCAAAAAGAGAGTTGCACACCTGCTCTTTTCTTCTTATCCAGTTTAAAGTTCTGCAGACACCAAAAGGAAACACAGCTGGTATGCCCAGATACCAGAATTAAAACTGTATGGACTGCAAAGGGATACACATCTCACGTTTCTGAAAGTACTTTGCACTTTATGATTGTTTCCATTCAAATTTTTATGTATGACCTATTATACACATATATAACACAATTAGACTTTAGAATTTAGAATACCTGTATATGTTTAGAAGGCAGGTTTCTCACATCAATTTTTAAGACAATTATTTAGACTGGATATAAGGAAGAATTTCTGTACAATGAAGTTGTTCAGACACTGGAATGTTTCCTAGGAATGTTCTGGATGCCCCGCCACTGGAAGTGTTCAAGGGCAAGTTAGAGGGTGCTTGGAGCAACGTGCTCTACCGAAAGATATTTCTGCCTATGGAACCATTTGATCATTCTATGGATTTATGTTTACTAAAGTGCTGTTATCTACTTATTATGCTACCCAAGATACAATCCTTTCCTCACTATGGAAACTTCTATTCTGAAACTTACAGAGTCTTAACCACAGTTTTTCCTACATTGTAAACCAACGTAAATCTGACTTTACAATAAAATATCAGTTAGTGATTCATGGGTAGATTTTATAAAGAAACTGGGGTAGAAAGTTTAGCATGCACCACAGACAGAGAATATCTATTCCACTCACTCTGGACAACATCTATTTTCCTATATTATTTGATACATTCAGATTATTTATGCCTTTCACTCCAAGCATCTTTTATGGATGGATAGAATGAATTTTTTTTTTGCAGAATAGGGCTTTCTAAGAAAGGAGAGCTTTTGCTATTGTAGTTGAGAGAAAAATAGGAAAATTATTTTTCTGGTCAGAAATATCGGCAGAAAAGTAAGAAAGTTAGCACTGCAAAGCAAACATCTTAATCAGATTTTATTTTTCATTTTTGAAAATAGTATATCAGCTCACCTTACACCATAAACAGTAATAATTTGATGCAGTTTCAGAAGCAACATTAATGTGTTTATCCTTCTACAAGCTCAACAATAATTCACAACAAAAAAAAATTGTGAATGCCCTTCTTGTAGAGTCACATAATAGAACTATCCAGGGAATATTAAATATTTGGATACACAAGTGGATATCAGAAGATACTGAAACTTATACAGAAGACAAGGTGGGATTTACAGATGACCAAACTGGATAAAACAATTGCATGTATAACACAATTATACAATAATCTTCCCAAGTCAGATTAAAACAGCTTGAGCTTGATTAGGAAATGAAAATAAAGACCATAGTAGTCAGGCTAGGGAAAACAGCTCTAGGAGGAAAGTCAATGGACTATTAAATAGGAAAGAATCTGTTTTCAAATTTTACTTCACCACTAATACATTCCTCTAGTGAGCCATTGTCTGGTAGAGGGGGCCTTAATTCTCTGTCAGAAAATGGCCATGCATTGAGCACACCTATTCATATCATAACGTGCAATCACCTCTTCATAAGAAATTCCAAAGAAAATGTATGTTTTCATTAGTACATTCAGCTACCTAGTGAACTCAGAAGACTTAATGCTGTTCCATTACTGGCTGTTGAAGGCCTCATATCTAATCTTGGCCCATTTAATGGATCACACTTACTCTTAAAAATTTTTTCTCCCCTTGCTTGCCTTCCCACAGGGCACTACTTGAATGGACTAAATCACTAATAGATGTATGTAAATAATATTATCTTGCTAGCTAGAGACCTACAGGTCACATGAAGTTAATAAACTAGTATTAGAATATATATGGGTTTTTTTTTTCCTTTTGCTGTTTTTGTTTTTAGTTGGTTTGGGTCTTTTGTGGGTTTGTTTGGTAAAAATAAAAAAACAACCAATGTTGGGATTCTTGTTGTTGTCCAGACAATGAAAAGACATATTGAAGGACTAGCATCACAATAAATTGACCCATGAAGATTCAGTTTACTGGTTTCTGCAAAACAGGCCCTGGCTAATCTGAAAATGCTAAGGAACTTCATAAACATTTTTAGTACTCTATACAATTAGGGACTTATCAACCCCAAAGTTCTGGAGGTTTGTCTGGTTTTCTGACATACAGCACTGCTATATCTATTTTAAGAATTCAAACTTCCTTCCTCCCTCTTTACATCTCTATTAAGAACTAAACTGTTCAGGTTTACAGAATTCAACATGGAGATAATTTCATCAAGTCTCTGAAAAATATGGTCAGGTTGGTCTGAACAGGTAAGGAATGACAGTCTTCACTAAATGTCATCAGGAAGAAAGTAGTGTAGAGTGACATAGTTCTTGATATGGTTATTAATTTTGCTGCCTGACCCCTATCCAAACAGATAAATTGTTAAGAAGTTCCTTCAGGGGGGTAAAATCTGCACAAGTTCACAACAATGAAAACACCTTCTTGGATAGGTTGAGACAGTTCTGACAGCTGACATTCTGTGACCAGCCTTAAAAGCAGCAATGTTCTTGTGCTTTGGGCACAAAACAAGCAATGCTATTTACTTACAGATTCTACTGTATTCTTAGTGCATTTTTAGTTATTTTATCAAAATACATCACCACCTTGGTGTGTATGTAATAACTGATTCAAGATAGGGCACCAAGGTAATATGGTCCATATTAAATAGTGTCTCCTTAAAACTGCAGGCAAGGCAGATTAGAACTGTAAACACAATTTCAAATGTCAAAGAACAATAAAATAAAAACTGTGGTGATATCTGTATGTGCAAAACTCACATACATCAGAAAGGAATAGTTTCTTCTGAGTTCAGCCATTTAAAATGGCTAGTTAATAATCTAGGCTCCCTATAGACTCCTCTTCAGTAAAAAAATCTATGCCGCTTTTTTAGGACAAATTTCTCTATTCTTCCTGTACTGACTGAAAAGGTAATATAAGCAATTACTAGACATTTGAATTTTACATGGATTAAGTTAGGAGAGGCAAATCCCACACATACTGTTTAGGCATCTTCTTCATTAGGAGGTATGTATGTACAGCTCACTCTCAAGCACAGGCAAAGGATATTAAACTTGCTCTCTGGGCAGTTTATCTGCAAACAGAAACAAATGAAGCCTAAGACATGGCCACCACCATGAAAGAATATGTCTGAATATGCCAAGTCACTGCTGGGGATCTTAGCAGACTACTAGTCATTCCTGGAAAGGTTCCACGTGGTTTGCCACCAAGCTTTCTGGAAGGTTGCCAATTCAACAGCTGCAAAAAGGAGACAAGTACATTGACCACTACACCTATGTCTGTGCAGCATAGACAAGCTGAATTCATGATTCTCCTTACCCTAAAACACAGCAAACCAGTCATGTTCTGACCAGAACCTGTAATTATTAGGTTTCTCATTGTTTCTTTTAATTGTGTGCTCATCATTTTAAATGCTGGACCCTTTTAAATTCTCAGCACTTTTAAAGTTTATTTGTTTGGGACATAATCACATCTGTGTGAATTGATAGCTGTAATGATCACCAACTCTGACATTCTTAAAAACCTCACCAACATGCCTTATAAACTCCTAGAAAAAGCACATTTTAAGGGCTTCTAGGAGAGATACAATTATCACTGTATTGTATCCTTTACTGGATGGGTTCACTAAGTATTTAGGTATTAGCATTAGTCTGATAATATCTTGACTGATATATTCTAACACACCTCCTGTGATTGTGTAAGCTTAAAAATTGTATTTGAGACCACACTATACTAGATGAGGTTTTGTAGGAATTTGAAAAATTCACATGCCCCTTAAGATTAAAATGAATAAAACCTGCAGGAAGCAATGCAGATACTTCTCCCAAAATAGGAGGGTAATTTCTAGAAGAAAATTGGGCATTGGTACTCTGGTTTATAAACTATATTGTGTCTGTGTGATCAAGCTACAATTCTTCATGAATATGAGGAGAGTTTTCAATTTCATGACTCTTAACTGCTGTTCTTTATGAACAGGCTCCCTCAGATCTAACAGTGCTCTTCAGAGATAATGGACATTAACCTCTCAGAGGACAGCCACAGTTGTTGTGTAAAATAAAGATCATAAGGCAATTCAAGATGAAGAGACCACAGGACTTCCCTAGTCTGACACCTTGCACCTCTTACATTGCTTTCAGTGTCCCCTCCAAGAATAGACATGCTGTTCAGAGCGTTATCAGGTTTTGAAAACCTGCATGGATGAAAACCATAACAACCTCTCTGAGCAATCCTTTCCACTGCTTTACTTTTCTTACAGTGAAAACATTTTTCCTTAAATCCAGTCAAAATCTCTCTCCTTTCAGTTCATGCCTTTGCTCTCATGCTTATGCCAGGGAATAGCTTGTCCCTGTCGTCTTGACAATCTCCCTGCAGATGTTACGGGGATGCTGTTAGGTCCTTAAGAGGCCTTCCTTTCCCCAGACTTGCTCCCTCAACCTCTCCTCATTGTACAGGTGCTCCAACCCCTCAGTTCTGACAATATCGGTTACTGCTAATTTATATTCCCAGAAAAAGATCTTCAATACTTTTTTTTAACAAATATGATACCAAGTGTTCAGATAGTAAAGAGTCTCTCCTGATGGTGCTTTATCTCCCACTGCTCTTCTGATGGATTTTCTCCCTTGATCTTACTTGAAAATCAATACAGGTCCCTGACATTCAGATTCTATCCAACAGCATTGAATAAACTCAATGTAGAACATGCAACCATTTAACTCAGAAAAGATCTTTAACACCAATAAGTCCAGCCATTAATGTAGTGCTGCCAAGTCCACCACTAAACCATGTCCCTTAACACCAGATTTACATTTTTAAATACCTCCAGGTATGGTGACTCAACCACTTCCCTCAGAAGCCTGTTCCAATGCTTGACAACCATTTTCTGACCAAATGTAAAAGGAACATGTGCTGGTATCCACAAGATAAAGAAAACCCAACACACACACACACACACATATATATATATATATAAAAAACTCACTGAATTTCTACCAATATATTTTTCCTGATTTTTTTAATGTCCAAACTAGACTTCAGTATACATACACTTTATTATGACATTCCACACTTTACAGTTTAACTATATTCATCTTTCATTTGTATATTTCCAAGTATATCCCATCTGAGTTTTGTTGAGTTTTTATTTTTAGGAATGAACCCTAAATGATTATCTGATTTTATCAAGTTCAGACTAACTTTTATATAATTAACAAAAAATTCTATTTTTAACCTAACACTGCTGATTTTGTTAAATGAACACACTCACTACTTTATGTTGGTGCAGAAAATTATGTGGTTCCCATTTTTCCTGTCTTTCTCCAGACAAATTGTATTCACAATTTACTTTTTTTTACATTAATTTAAAAATTTCCTTATAAATGCTAATAAATTTTTCCTAACTAAATAAAATATTTTTTCTTAACTTGAGCTTTATGTTCAGTTTCACAAAGCTACCTGTAAAGCCCCTTATTTTCCAATTTATAAATAAATAAAATGAAAATTTTTTATGACACAGCTGCACTTGAGGCCTTATGACTTACTTTTCATCTAAAGAGACCTTCTTTCAAAATCTTCACATTTAAATTGTTTCAAAGCAATTTTCTAATGTTGCTGGTGTCTGTCTCTAAATGATCTTTATTTAAGACATGTATTTAGTAAATTAATAGGTCAAATGTGGAACAGTAAAGTCAAAAAAAATATAAGCATGTTCATTGCTAAAAGAAACACAGAGACAGCACTCTTGATGCAACCTAACATAAATTTCGGTTTTTTCCTCTAGAATATTGCATCAAGACTAAACCCAGGAATCTAAGGCAGAGAACCCTACTTGTATAAACATTAAAAGAAAAACGTTCAATTTTAAAGAATAAGTTTGTGTTATTATTTTCCTAGGTAATTTCAAAACTGTGGCGAATCTAGGCTAATCAAAATAATTAAGCACATCTTTGCTTCGGACCATGATATGACGACCTAACTGTGCCAAATAAAATGAAGCCTTTTTAATTGCTCACAGATGTTGCTATAAATCTTTCACCCAAGACAGAAATGTCTCCTTCCATGAATATTGATTTTAGTTTTGCAATTTGTGACCATACAACAAACCTTAGGCTGAGTATTTCTCATGAATGACAGTGGTCTTTGAACAGAAAGTTTTATGCCAGTGTTTAAGTTTCTATATTCAGGTAAATGTTGAAAACAAATTTACCCAACTCAATTTACCATGCAATTTAAGAAATAGTGGAAAGATGACATAATCAAAGAAGCCAGTACTGGTTAGAATCTTCATGAATGGGGAGCAGCATTGCTGAAAGGGGCTTGGAGGTACTTGTGGACAAGTAGCGGAAGATGAGCCAGCCATGAGATGTTGCAGTAGCAGAGGAAAACTGGATCCTGGGCTGTATTCACAGGATCATTACTAAGAGACAGAGTTGTGATCATCCCACCCTACTCAACATCTGTCAAGCCTCATCCAAAGTACTCTGTGCAGTTATGATCTCCATAATTCAAAATCTAAAAATATCATCGTGGTCCATACAGTGAAGAAAGGACTCGACAATAAATTCAGAAGGCTAATATGATTTATTAAAATGACTCTATAATTCTAGTATTTTTCTATATCTGCTCAGCAGAGAGCATTCTCCATGCTCCTGCTGCTGCTTCGTCTAGCAAATGTTTGAATAGTTTACAATATCAGAAAGATAAAGTAATTTCAGCTCTTTCTCTTCATAGGTAGGAGGAGGCTAACTAATTCTATGTTCTTGAAGAACAGACACAGATATTTTGTTTACAGAAAGCTTATACAGAGTAAAAGACAGCAAAAGGATGTTCTCCCATGGGAAAATGATTAGAAGGCTTACACACAGAGAAACTTATAATATGTTCATAGCAACATAAAAACATACTCAAGCACACTGGATAGAGTCCAAAGGATCACCACAAAAATGATTAGAGGACTGGAAACCTGCACTCTGAGGAAAGACTGAAGGATTTAGGTCTTTTCTCCGTAGGAAGACGGAAGGCTTAGGAGGGACCTCATCGCAGTGTTTCAGTACTAAAGGGGCAGCTACAAAGGGGACAGAGATTCTCTCTTGGCAAAGACCCACATGAGGAGGACAAAGGACAATGGGTAGAAGGTACATTGGAAGAGGTTTCATCTTGAGAAAGAATTTGTTTACAGCAAGAACAATCATGGGAACGACCTCCCCAGGGATATGATGAAGTTCTCACCACTGAAGATTTTCAAGACACAGTTGGACAGAGTGCATCTTAGCTCCTTTTCCCATGAAAAGTTAGACAAGATATTTCAAAGTCCCTTCAAACCTGGGCTGTTCTGTGACTTTACAAAATTCATCGTTGGCCAAAAGGTGTCTATAGGTTTCCAATTTTCGCAAAGGAGTTTGGAATAGAGAGTCAGGAAATATTGTGGACATCATCTTCTACGTTAGTCTATCAACTTCATGAAATAACTAGCCAGCAGTCCTCCAGCTGCAAAGATAATGTTCCCTGACTTCAATTCTAGATGTATGCTACTGCGAAACTGTCCACTCAGGAAGACCTACTTCCAGCACTCATGGTAAAATGAATCCCACTGTGTGAAGGACCCAAAGGACTATAACAGAAATAATGAGCACCATAACAAAAAAAAAAAAAAAAAAGCTTGTTTTTTTTAATTATCATTTGAGGATTAACAAGTGAAAAAAAAATGCTTATTTTCAGTAATCTTGCAGATAAGATTATTCCTATAAATAGAGAGTTATTTTTATTTGGATTCTACCCACAGTCTTACTCAAACTTTGGAATTACATCAGAATAACCATCCTGAATTTTAAGCAAATAGAAAGTGAAGAAATCCAAAATAGTCTAAAGCTATCTAAAGTCTAATTCTGTTTCTTTTATGTAGACAACACTGAGAACAATCATGCCATCAGGGATCCGTAATTTGAAAAACAGTGCTTTCTGAACTGTGTCTGCTATCATGAAGACACTGAAAAAGAATTGCCCCTTGTGATCAGAAATACCTTGAAATTCTCTCTCATTCTTTCCTCAAAATACAAAAGTGAAGAGGTGCAACAAAGTAACTTACATAAAACTTTTTTTATGAGTGACCTCTGAAGTCCCATTTAAACAAATTATATACTTTCTGTTAAGTGTCAAAGTAGTCCACTTGACTTCAGCAGAACTACTTGACAAGCCTTGTATTACTTTTTCAGCAAGAAAACACAGTGAACATTTCGTTGAAGTGAGGTCTTAATCAACAGCTCAATAAACAGACAGAATGGTTAACACATCCATTGCTACATATGACAAACAGCCAAAATGAGATTTTGTTTTTACAAGCAATATAGATGGAAACCCCATGCACAGAATATACTTTACGAAATAATGCTTTCCCAGTAGCATTTCACCATAAGGCTCGAATAAATTATACTACAGGATCGAAATAAGGAAATTCTGAAATTTTAGTATTTATTTCCAGGACATTATAGAGATTGTCATCATCTGAATTAGGTTACAGCATTATCACTGATATTAAAATACCATGCATATATTCAGGCCTTGGGAAGTGGGAGTATTAAATCTGAAATCTCTGTTTCACAACATCATGACACTTAATTCTCTTTAGTGCATCCAGTACACGTTTCTCACCTATCTCCTAAGCTGAATGTGACTTTGGAGAGTAGAGGCCTCATGTTCACAGAGAAAATATATAAATGAAAGCATGCTAATTTTGTTTCCAGCCTGACATAAAGGTATTCTGATGCAGATTTGGGTGGATGCTTGCATTTTCCTAGCACTGTTTAACAGCTCTGTATGTGTGCTTGTGGCAATTGCATTCCCTCTAGACCCCTTAAGTGGAAAGTATATTTACTACTTCAATTCTACTTAAAGCTTGACTATGTCAAGCATACAACATAATTTGAAATATGAAGAAGAGATAAAACATTCACCAAAGGTGGGCAGACATGAATTTGGACTTTCAGGAGATCTTTGATCTTCTGAAGGGTCAGAAGGGTGGAGGCCAAGCAAAATATCCTGTGAATTTCTAAAGCTCTAAAATGGAGTCCATGATGTTCTGGACAGGAAATAATGTTACCCTTAGGAAAATTAATTTAAGAAATAACTACATATCTGGTTTTTATAAAAGTCCACATGAAGTCAATATGTACTATATGAACCCCTTTAAAAGCAGGAAGGTGTGCTGTGACTTAAGGAGATAAGCAAAAATTAGGGAAGTAATATATCTTATCAGAGATAAATCTATAAGTATCTGGAAATGGGGAAAAAAAGAAAAAGGCAAAAATTCAAGGAGATACAGGTCTTCAGCAGAGAACATGGTATCCCCAGAAGTTTGTTTATTTCTACCAGCTATGTCAACTAGTCCAGTAATTAACAAGTAACAATTAGTAACAGACAGAAATAGCATATTCTTGGTTTTAATATATGAGAAGCATATAATGAATGAAGACTATTCCAGCCTACCAAACAACATCCAAAATAACCACTTGAATATTCAGAGACAAATATTTACATATGATTTTCACTCTTTTCCGCCCCATTGCAGTATGTAGTGTTTAATACTCCACTTTAAAATTAAACAAAAAATTAAAAGTGGTAGCTCTCCATCTGCTTACCCTATCTGAGCCTGGAATGCATGTAGCAAACTAAAGGTTAGCCAAATTACCCATACACTGATTTCCAGAGGACCAGGATTGTACCCAGAGCATACACCTAAGTGTCACTATCAAGTGTATTACATTGCCAGTCCTAACAAGCAGTGCCACTGTGAAGCTGATAAGCACACAGTAAAGGCTAAATTGGTGGTCCCATTTCTCCACAAATTATATTATTTACATTGCTGCTTAACCTAGCATGCCTACACTGTCACCACTCCACATATTACAATGGTAGCCATAATGACTCTTAGAGTTATTAATTCCTGCAGATAAGTCCACTGATTATCAGTTCTAGTTATGCTGCCCCTCAAGGCAAGTTCTAAAAATAACAGCAAAGAAAGAGAATGAAAGAAATCTTCCTTTTGGTTCATTTTTCCTGAAAATTTATAATAAATATAGTATATACATAAGCCATTAAAATTAATTTCAGAATGCATATACTAAGAAAAATGTCTTCATAGTATCATGGAATTGCTTAGGATGGAAAAGACCTTTAACATCATTCAGTCATTAATCCAGCACTGCCAATTCCACCACTAAACCAGGCCCCTAAGTGCCATATTTACAAGACTCTTAAATGCCTCCAGGGATTTAAATGCCTCCAGTTGTCTCCACCACTCCTCTAAGCAGGCTGTTCCATTGCTTGATCACCCTTTATGGGAAAAAACTTTTCCTAATATGCAATATTAACCTCCCCTGGGATGACTTGAAGCCATTTCCTGTTGTTCTGTCACTTGTTACTTGGCAAAAGAGACCAACACCCACCTCTCTACAACCTCCTTTCAGGCAGTTGTAGAGAGCAATAAGGTCTCCCCTGAGCCTCTTTCCTTCCAGGCTAAACAACTCCAGCTCCCTCATACACTCCTCATAAAACTCGTGCTCCAGACCCTTCACCAGCCTCATTGCCCTTCTTTAGAAACATAATCTTTGACAGATTACAGTTCCTTAATTGCAGTCCTCGGACTAAATTTCATGCAGTGCAGACATGTGCATATTTCCTGAGACAAGGCACTCAAGTTCCTATCTCAAAAAACAACCTATGCCTCAGCTCCACTTCTACCCTGTGTAGGAGATCCTGCAGGTTGCACAAGCTCTGCCATTTCCCTACTTGCTGTTACATTAAGTTCCCTCTATTGCTTCGTAAAGACATAGCAGCCATTCAGATTTCTAACGCAGACATTCAGATTTCTAACGCGGAAGCATGATACGAATCAATGGTAATCTTAGTATATTTATAAATATAAAATATATAAATATATACATACATCCTCAAACCACATCTAGAAGAATTCAATGAAATCTCCCATAGAAGAGAAACTGCAATTTCTGCTAAATGCTATGCAGCATTTGGACATAGTTTTGCTTTGGGGTAGGATCATAGGTTTCTGATCTATCCTGTCTCTTAAAATTCTAAAAGTTACTGTATACAGTACTCACATTTTAATAATGCAATTAATTCCCAAAATAGCTGACAAATCATTTCTAAAACATCTTACAGCATGAAATCCTGTATAGTCCCTAAACTCACAAAATTAACTGTGCCTAGGGGAGATTCTTAGCTTGTAATGCAGTAATGAGTAATTGTTTAGTATTTCCTTTGAAGTACACATTTGCTGCTACACTGTTACTAAACACATCTCATCAGCAAATCCAGAAAATTCTTTTAGCTAAAGGGATAATTATAAAGCTGTCTACATAAGAAGATATCCTCTTTGAAGCTCTAAATCAGAATCCAAGACTGTATTTCTGTAATAAGTATTTCTTTTTATTTTTATTGATCTTTTCACCCTCAGGAACCTTAACAGCACCTTCTTCTCATAAAATTCTCCTGTCCAGTCATAGTGCCTGATAGCAGTTACTATATTATTATTAAAGTAGCTATTCCAAACATTACTGTTATTTCCATATTGTCATGTGCAGATAAGAGATTGAAGTTTTACAAATATCCTTTTATC
Organism: Leptocoma aspasia; assembly: GCA_013399835.1. Lineage (NCBI taxonomy): Eukaryota > Metazoa > Chordata > Aves > Passeriformes > Nectariniidae > Leptocoma > Leptocoma aspasia. The sequence continues at coordinate 638,323 of VXAX01005152.1, forward strand.
ATTAGGAAATTGAAATTATTAATTTGTATCAAGATATTCAACAGCTCATACTGTCACTGAAAATACTGACATCAAGGATACATAAAGTCAGACAAGTTCCAGAAAGAAAACCCTGAATTACACCACAATTTTTTTTCTTCCTTTATAAGTTATGCAAAAAAAAATGGATTTTGGAGACCACAGATCAGAAATGATGAAATTAATGTAGAAAAAAATAGGTTAAAAATATATTGAACTAAACATAAAAAATAATAATAATGCTAATAGAGTATATTTCCAGTTTTGCATCTCTCTGATTTCTTGAGTCAGTAATTAAGAGCATAATTTTAACTCTATTTGGTTAAATTCTAATACCTACACTTATCATAGTTTCACCTTTTTTTAAAGTCATGCTTTTCCTTGGCTTGTGCTGTTTACCTAAACCTTTATTAAAATGGATTAGTGACAGATAGATTAAAATTACTGGGATGTGGGGGGGGTGGGGTTAATTTTGTTTTGGATGGTTTGACTGGGTTTTTGGTTGGGGTCTTTTGACATTGTTTCCTTGTTTTTAAGTAGAGTAAAGAACCTGGGAAATTTACACTTAGCTTTCAGAGCAGTATAACAGTGTCCTCAGTATTATTTATGTCCAATTATCTGACATGGGAGTTATTTATTTCTTTCATGAAAAACATTATTAAGCCTTGGTTATATCATGATAGAAGAACTGAATCCCTTTTTGTAAATTTTTGATTTTTATGTTTCAGGCAATTCTTTCAACTTCAGTAGTCCTGGTTTCAGTGCCATTACTCTCTTAATCTTTCCAAACTTTATATGCAGAAAAAGGTACCCCTTCCAACATTAGTAGCTTAACCAAGCTAGTTTAACCAAAAATAAGCCAGAGAAATCTGTTGATTAATATGCTCTTTCACCTGATTACAGGTGGCCATTTAACATGGTCTTCGTGCATTGGTCCTATTCCTCACAAGGTTTTAGGGTTTTAAAACACATTGATTTATTGCAGCTGAAAATACATCATTATTCTCCATCTATACTCACTGTCTGACCATATTTTTTTAGCAATGCTTTGGCTTGACCTTGGATTCAACAATACTTCTGAGAATATTAAACTACCATACCCACAAAAGCTAAGAAAGAGAAAATTCAGAAAAATTAGATTTTACAAAACAGTCATAAGGTTTAGACATAGAGAGGTTGCTTACTGGAAGCTTTCTTGCAATAAGGGGAAAAAGAGAACAAACAAAGAATATATTATATAAATGCATCCCCCCAGTCTTTAGCTGTGCAAATATAGAGAGCTAATTAGGGAAAAATATCTACAAATATACAAATCCAACATTATTCTCTCTTTCATTTCCATTCTCAAATACCAAAGGAATTATAACTTCAAGATTTTTACTGTATCCCTTAAAATGGCTAGTTTCAAAATTAATTTCCTAGGCAGCTCTGTGAGTAAATGCATTTGTACATTCCTTCAATTATGGACAATTTATGGAGGTATTAGAATGTCTCCTCATGATCTTTGCATCTTCTTTACAGTTACATACTTAAAGAAAATACCATTAAATCTATTTTTCTTATCTGAGGAAGTCCACACACCAGCTTTAAAAATTTCAATACTTTATTAATAAAATTCCATCTCCCTTTTTTTGAAGCAAATGAAAATCCCATGCACAGAAATTAATCAGAAATCCATTCTGCATATGCAAAAAATCTCTAGGATTTTGCCAACAATGTTGAATATCATTCTAAATTTCAGGGTTTTTTTTTTCAACTATCATTTTCATTTACTGAAAAGCTAACAATAAAAAGGCAAAAATAATTAGGAGTAAAAAGAGAAAATGCTCAACTTAATAATGCTCCATTCCACCAGGTAGTACACAAAATGTATCAGCTGAAAACTGTGATTTTTCTGAGGCAAACACCTAAATATTGACCTTGGCTCTCACATTCAAGAAGCACCACAATACGTCTTTGCACCACTCACATATAGCTACTAAAGTGGGCATTAAAGAATAGAATTAATAGTCAGAATAGAAAAAAAAAGAACACTCTTTTCTATATAAGAGGAAAGCAGAGAGCTGAATTGGATGAGAGGCAAAAGCAATTAGTAAGGAAAACTTTATGTTAATTAAGCAGCAGGGTTTGTTAGGTCATCTTAATTATGCATGCTAAATTCTGACTTGAGGCACAGAAAACTGTGAAGATTAATAGTAGAAGAGTAAAAGAATTCTGAACTCATAGCACTTTATTTATGCTCTATTTTGCTTGGTGTGAGTCATGGTTGTCATATATAAATGTGGAAGTGTATTTATTCTCAGAGTTTTGTGGATTTTTCTTCTTTCTGTGTAATACCTTTACAGACTTGGTAAATAAAGTATACCAAAGTAAAGTTTCTTGAAAATGATATGCTGCCCCTCTGTTTTCCAGAATATTATTCTACTTATACAGTACAGATGCCAATATCGTTAGAATTTAATAAAAATATTGTCATAATAATTAAGTATCATTTTTCCATTTTGCAGGAAAGTTCAAAATTCATTTCTTTACTCCAGGCTAAAATAAGGATGCACCTCTGCAAATCAAAACTTTTTAAGAAAAAAAAAAACCAGCTGAAGTTACATTAATTAAATATTTTTTATTTCATTATGGTATGTTTGGGGGTTTTATTAACTTATAAGTTCATTTTTCCAGAAGAAATCATAATCTGGTTGAATAATACTCCGGTTTTATTAATGCCAAGTCATTCACTTTCAAATTTCAGAATCCAGTATAAAGTTGGTATATCAGTATAAATGAGTATATCATATATCAGAGAATTGTTTAAAGAGCTTCGATCTAGTTAGAAATTCTTTAATACTGGGATAACACAAGGTCCAAATGCTAACAACCCACCCTGTCAGGAGTCTAACTTCCTAAAAATGCTTTTAGAGCTGCTAACAAGTAGAGCAACAGGGAAATGCATTAATGGATCAATGTTTGCCCATTTCATTTTGGCAGAGTAGGCATTCTGGGTTTTACTCAGAAATATATAGAAGCCAAATTTTTAAAAAACTTGCTTATATGTATTGCTGAATTAAGTCAGGAAGTGCAGGATCGAGAATTAATTAAAAGCTTTTCCTAGTCTAAAAAAAACCACCAGATTTGGATTTAAAACGGACAAAAATGCATTTTTAGTTTCCTTTGTCCTTTTCCACCCAAGTAACAAGAAGAAACAGGAAGACAATGATAAATAGATACTGAAATGTTAGATACAGTTAATTCCACTAGCAAGAAAGATAAGGTACTGCAGCAGTTTGATCTTTGACTCTTCTTTTCTTCTGCAATTTTCTAAAGATATGGTTTATTACCTCTGGCAAAATTATTATTACTGTACAAATTCCTGTAATTTTATTATTAGAAAAAAATAGCCATGGCACATCCCAGTTTCAAGTGATGTTTAGTTTTATAAGCACTATATTTTCTTTATTTCTGGTTAGCAAGAGTATAGTGGTACAAAAACAATGATAAAAGCAAATACCAGACTGCTGAGAATGCTTAAAATAAAAAGGAAATTACAAATTGAAGAAATAAATATAACTATTTAAGTAGCTTAGTAAGCTATACCACGTGTGCACATGCACATCTGCACAAGTGGATACAAATATAATTGAATAACAACACATTTTGATTATTATTCCTATGTTGTGAGGACAAGTATCATTTTTATTATCCTCAGACATTAAGAAATATGAAAGAACCATCAAATGCACAAATTAGGTCTATTAGTATATGAATGATGATAGAAAAACGTCTTCAATCAGAGTAGACCAGTGACACTTCCACAGGACTTTTATGTATCATATTAAAAGCATATTCACATTTTTCTTTAATAGAAATTAGTTTAGATTTTAAAAGAAACCATTTCTTATAAACATTTACAGAAGCACAACTTTTATCTCAAGAAGACTGCAAAGAAAGTGTGAATAGTCTGAAACAATACAGCAAGTGATTTTCAACATTTCTACAGATTTTCTGGGGCCATGGAAAAAACAAAGCCAATTGTACTGTAGTTACTCTCCTAAATCATAGAATGCATTTAGTTTCTTTGCTGTACTGATAGGTAAGCATTTATTACTAGAATTGTTCAATATGGTAGCATTGATTAAATAGTTTAATTTTTTTTTCCAAAGTCCATACAAAGAAATACTTAAGAAATCCTAATAGGAGAGTGAAATGTGATTGAAAATTTTGATTTTGATCACTTTTCCCCTCAGATGTGCTGAACCATCACCTTTTTCAGAGCTGTGCTGAGGAACAGCCTAGAAACAAAGGAAAAACCGTCATAATGGAACTCAATGGGATTCACACTTGCAAATTTGACTTGGAACATTCCAAGGAGATGAGATGAAATTTTATACCAACTTTGTATTCCATTAGGATACTAGAAGGTAAAATAATTATGAGGAAAATTATATACTAGTTAGAGAGTTATACAAGCCTACAGAAAACACCTTGAAACAACAATTAATAGTGGGAACTCTATGAATCATAAATAAGGAAAAGCAATGTCAAAATTATATTGATAGTTCTAACTGTCATAAGGGCAAAGTCAACATGGTGAAAAAGTCTGGGCTAGAAGTGCTTTACACAAACACCACCGAAGCTTAAAAATTTTGCAATTCATAACTTCCTGCTTTTACACCACCAGAAAAATGTTAGTCTTCACTGACGTCTCTAAATGCTTTATACAAACTTCAGATTTTTATTTGGAATGAGTTTTATGTATTTTAAACCTGATTAAGTGGCATTTAGCTGTGTGGTTCAAGATAAATGCATTCCCATAAAGCAGTCTTCTTGCTAATTTTTTCTGATTAAGCTGTAGCCATTATCAACCAGTGAAAATAAAACACATTTCCAGTCCACCCCAGGCCATATCAGTTAGAGTACTCCACAGCACAAATATCTAAGATTGATTTCTAAGTCCATTTTTGACTTTAAATATATGTGAACAACAGTGACATGAAAGTCAAATTTTACACACTTAACTGATTTTACAACTTCCCTGATAATAAGTCAATAAAATGGCTTATTTTATTCTGAGCACAGAAAGAACATTGCAATGACATCATGATTTGACTTTCCTTCACACCGCCCAAATGGACACAAAAAAAAATCTGTAATCTCATAATGCTTGCCAAGACTATTAGCCCTTTAAATATAATTTAAATACTATCTGCATCTCTCAGGTATTTAAAACCCAGGTAATCAAAGCACATTTAAATGCTTAATCAACAAAAAGAATGGCCATAAAATATTCATCACAGTCTATATGAACACTTGGTTCCACTTGGAGCATAGAGGGCTCTCCAGGGTCCAGAAGAGAAGCCACTATGTTTTTCATGCACTTTTTTATATTTTGTATCCTGAGGCAAAGTAATGATGTAAAGTATTATTCTTACAGAGTCATATAATAGCAATTTTCGGGTTCTGCCTCACATCAGAAGGTTTTCTGAGAAAAGCACTTTCTTTACAGCACCACAGGAGATGAAAAACATGCAACTGCCCCACTGAATTCTATTCCAATATTTATTATTCTATTATTTTTCACCATGTCCCTATGTTCTCATAAAATAGCTATCACTACTGATCTTGGTAAATATCCAAAGGTCTGACATCAGTTACATCTTTGATCAGTACATAAAAAATACAACTACAGTGAATGAGAAGAAGTGATGCAAATTTTAAATTCAAAAAGGTAAAAATAAAAGAATTGAAAGTATTAATGCAAACAAAGAATCATGAAATAATGACTTGCAGTAATTAGTAGCAGCTATATATAAATCAGATGCAGGCTTCACATAATTTTCAGATTTTTTCATTTGTTTGTTTGGAATTATTTAGAGAAATGAACAATATAAGTTTTAAACTACAGTGTGATGCAACCTGTAAAGTGCAGTGCAAGGAAATCAGTAAACAAATTAAATTTAAAATGGTTCAAATTATCATGTTTAAATTATTATATACAGTAAGTACATTTAAAAAGTATTTTTCCCTAAAAAGGATAATTTTCTAGAAAAAAATTAAACTAACTTGTTAAAATATTGATTGTAATTTAGTACCTAATATCTATAAGATCATTAAATCTTATCAGCAGAGAAAAAATTGTTGATTAGTTGCGTTATGTGGAAAAATTAACACAATCTAAGCATCTGATAGATTACTAAGATACCTGTCTTCAAGAAATAGAATTTTCTATTTTTCAAATGGAAGATCAAAAGCCTAAAAAACCAAACAAAAAACCACCTAACAACAACAACAATCCCCAAAAAACAAGAAACAAAGCCAAACAAAACCCAACTACCTAAATCGCTAAGGGGCCAAAGTGGAAAATCTTTCTACAAATTTGAAGACTAAAGCAAACCTAATGTAGGATATCCTTTAAAATAATTTCCTTCCTGACATTACAATTCCAGACTGAATTCCAAATAATGAGCAGAAACTCACCAAAACCTAGCAATGAAAGTTTGTTTGCAGGAATATAGTTGTGATTTTTATTAACTGAAGTGAGGCCAAAGACTAGCGGCAGTGGAAGGAAAAAAGATGAAAATAAACCACCAGATTAATTAATCAGATTTATCTGAAAGCACAGAAAGTAGTTTATCTGAAAGCACAGAAAAGATTGTAATGAGGTCCTGTTAATAATATTAATAAAATATTTAAAAACAAGATTTATGTAAAAATTAAAAAGTACACGTTATTCATGAATGAATTTTAAATGAGTAAGACACAAAATGCACAGAAAGAGACAATTTTCATTAGTTTGATTTTTGTCCCATAAAAAATTTTCACCGACAAATTAGGGAAATTAGTTCAATTTGACATTTAGAATACGGCATTATAATCTGAAAAAAAATACAGTATATGTAATCTTGAAATAAAGTTAATATACTCATGCATTCAATCTGCACAGTATTAACAGAAACACCACAGTTTCTCTCTGACTCATGTTTACTATAATATCTGGTTACATACCGCTAAACACTTCTAATAACAAACAAAAAGTTAATTTTTTTTTTTTTAGCTTCACAAACATAGAAGAAAAGGGAACCAAATACTGGTATTCATACCGTCATAAATCCATCCAGCAAACCTGAATCGGGCTTCGGGGGTGCTTGCAAGCGCTCCATAGACCACTTCTCGATGATAGATGACACCTGGGTGTTCTCCGTGTTCAGAATTCTGAATCCAGTCATGTTAACACCACTGTACCGATAGGGTTCCACATCCAAGGCAAACAGGTCCTGAAAAAATTACCATTGCATAAATTCTGTAATGCACTGCAATTGCTGTTTCGGTTGTGGGACCATTGTCCCAGATGAGAGCATGGTAACTTTTCAGCGCCATTTATGCTAGGAAACGTGTTCTGCTTGTCTGGGGGCCTGTGTCTGTGAGCAAGCAACTTGGCTGCCCTTATGGTGGGAGTAATCTGGTTTTCAGAGGGAGAACAGGCTTTCAGAAAATGTTAGTCCAATTACAAAACTGCACCTACTACTTGGTAGGCTAAAATACTACAGTAAGCTTAAATATTATTTTCAATTCCTAAATACTACTAATAATTGCTAGATCTTGAACTTACCAGAAATCAAAGGGACATCACATAATAATATAAACTGGACAAGAGTTTCCTTGAGCTTTCACTCTCAGTGAATCTTAAAAGTGTTAATCTTAGGAGGATAAATTGGTGGAGGCGGGTAGGCAGGGAGTGGGAGTGGTGGTGAGCAGGGACAAGGAGAAATGTACATGGCTTTGAATTTAATCAAAAGCATTTTTCACTTTCATCAACATACTTCCAAATATGGACATATCTTTGATTAGGAATTCATCTTTGCAAGAATAACTTTTGCCACTTTATACGTTTTCAGTATATCTGTATGTGTGCGCGTACAGTTAGCCCTCAAACATACACAGGGGGAAATAAAATTAATAAAAAGTAAAACAATTCAAATTTTAGCTCAAGAAAGTAAATTCAAGGTTATCCTAGTGCTTTGATCAAATCTTACGAAGCAATGTAGAAACACTACTTGATTTCAGAAAACTCAGATCTAAGATCAAGTTTTGAACAGGGGAAAAGAAAAAAGATGGAATCAAGGTTGTATGTAATATATTACCCTATAACATAATTTTAATTTATTGAACATAGAAATTTTCCTCATAATTCATAGGTATTCATTCATCTAATGTTTAATTTAATTTTTGTTGTCAGGTAACTTTAGATGTAACACTTGCCTGAACTCATTTTGTTTACTGGCTAGAGCTGAAGATTAAATATTGTACTATGGAAAACCCAGATAGGGAAAACCCATTGTTAACATCACAGAGCCCACAAAAATGTCAACCAGTTATCAATCACTACCCATTTTTAATTCTGTAGCTAGTAATATGATATACTTTCCCATACACGATTTCTTAAGATATGCAGGTTTCAAAATTAATTTAAAATAACCTAACTCACATCCTCTTTGCAAAGAAATAAAACATTTTATTGCAAAGGAAACATTGGACACAACTAGAATTATGTTACATTTTTCTCTTTAAAAAATTCCCTCGGTTTTTACTGTGCAAGAAGTCAAAACCTTAAATGTAATTTTTTAATCCAAACACATTCATGTTTACACTGGAATATAATAAATATACAATATTATTATGTGTTTATTACAAATGCACATGGGTCAGTATATTAATGAGCCAGTGCATTGCATGCTGAATCAATCAAGAGGAGATTGCACAGAAGACTACTGTAAACACTGTCACTGGAAAATATATTTGACAGGATTTTCACCATGTCAGGTAAGAAGCAATTAATATATATAAACAACTAAATTCTGATGCTGGTTCCAGAGCTACATTGCAAAATCAAAACCTATGATATGTTTGTGCACAGTAAATGATCTCTTGATAGTTCCAAGTCAATGTAATACTCTTGTCTCCATAGAAAATCTAATGTTTTAATAAGTAAATAAGAATGACAGAAAATTCTGATTTTTATGCAGAGCTTTAAGAGTGAAAATTCAATGCTGAAGGACAGCATAGTACTCAAAGAAATAATTTTCATCAATAGCAAAATAAAAAATTTAAAATTAAGAAAAAGCCTTCAAAACATCTATAATCCATTTTTATGGAGGGAAATCTATTTAGTGAGGGAAATTCTACTGCATGAAATCCTGAATCTATAAGTGACAGAACAATTTACCCTTCAAAAATAAGATAGGCATTTGTGCAGGGTGTGCCTTTGAACTTCAGAAATTATTTTGCTTTCTATCCAACTACTCATTTCATGTTAATACTTTACATTAACTTCTGTTTTATGATTCTGAGGTGGACTCCTACCCTACCACAAAGGATTAATTTTCATAAGAACTTAAACATGTATGTGACATTAAACATGGGTAATTTCAAGCATGGTTTTGCCAAAGCACATCTGTCTCCTGTTTGCATCATGCTTTTCTTTTAAAAACGTTAATGAACTTCAATCTCATTAGACAAAATTGAACGCAAATTGAGGATGGAGAAATGTTCACAACCCTGGAGACTCTGTAGTCTCTAGAATAATATTTTACCAACTTTTTAACTGTTTCTTAGTTAGGCTGTGGTGAGCAGGGAAAAGGTCTTCGCATACTTGTTTGTTTTGTAAAAGCATTCATATTTTAAATGTTCATTTATTGCAAATTAAAGATCCAAATGATCAAATTCCTTCTAAGTTACATTTACAGTGGACACCAAAGAATATTGCATAATTCATGTGCCTAAAAAGCTTATATGAATTGTTAAATAAAGTGCTGCTAAGATTCACACCAAATTATTCATGAATCATATGACAGAGAAGAAGCACCTTGTAAAATGTTGGATTAAAAATATGGAATATATGAGTAAATTTTAAAACGTCTTAATCTTCACATACAAACAGCTAAAAGACAAAAACGACAAAAAGCATAAAATAAACAATGAATTATGAATTCTACATTTAACCCTCTTTGATAATTAAAAGCTGCAGTGCTACAGCCAGATGTTTTTTCAGGTTTATCAGTTTCCAGGGCACACTGTTGAACAATAATTAAACCATCCTGATGAGTTTTCACTGAAAGTAAGAAAACTCAGCAAAGAAAACCTCTTGCACGCACACCCCATTCCAGAGAGACCTTTCCCACTTTGTTAAGTAATATAATTAGGAAAGAAACATCTTTGTTGGGTGTCATCACTATGTTTTCACAAGCCACTTACCAGTGTGGTAAAGATATAGTGATAGTATTCTGTCATCATCCCCATAGCTAAAGCCTTGAAAAAAATAAACAAAAGATTAATGTTTCTGAGGCCACATAATACAATTTTATCACACTCACCGGCAAATGAAACACTGCAAAAGAACACTACTAAGATGAGACTATAGGGTTGGAATTATGCTAAAATTAGGTCAAGCAAGTCATTTCTTAGCAGTTAGAGAAGATTACTGACTATTAAAGGAATTTATGAACCAGATCTTCTGATAGAAAGAATATTATTAGACTGTTTAGTGCAGTAAATGTGAAAGAGGCTTGTATTTTTACATACTAATGGATACATTAAGTTACAGCACATAATTTGAGTCGACAATATTTTCATTCATTATTGAACCCTTCCTTTAAAATGAATTACCTAAAAGGATTTTTTTCTATTTTGATGAACAATACCATGCTTTTAAAAGAAGCAAAGCTTATATTATACACGTGCACATTTTTCCAACCATGGAAGAAAATTCTCTTGAGTCAAACTTTGAACAGCAAGAGAGATATTACTTAAATAAAAATGAACAAATATTCATAGAAATACTTTATGAATTCAGGTATCTCTCAAGTACCTTCATCGCTCTTGCTAACTATGTAGTAGTTTTTGATAAACTGTGCATTTTAAAAGTTCATGCTTTCCTCTCAACTGCATAAAAAAATATTTGTAGATAAAAACTACATTTCATCATGTTTATTCATTAGGGGAATTTTCTCCTGAAAAGCATTTATCTTCACGCTCTGCACAAAAATTGCCTTAGTATTTTCTTCCTTTCCAGGAACCATCAAAGGAATTCTTTGTCAAGTTGCTACCAGATGGACTCCTTAAAGATGCTGAAGGCCACAATTATACTACTGTGACAATACCAGAATTTGTATTAAAAAGAATTGTCAGCATTCTGAAGGCTGTGGGAGCCTTTTTACTTGTGACATTGTCCGAAAAAATGACGAAATTAATAGTCTACGTGATATTTTCCAAAGAAAAAAATCTAAAACTAATCCAAATATCACTTGTAAATCAGATTTTATAATATTTTATTTTGAAAAAGATTTTGGAAAAAACCACACCACTTTTCCAAAGAATGCCTGTACTTGTGTACATATAATTTTAGAATTATAGAGAGAACACTAGTGTAGAGAACACTACACTCTAGTATTTAGAACTAGAGTGTAGTGTTCCAGTAGCAATTAAATTCTCAAACACATGAAAACCACATTCCCATAAGAAATATTTGTAATGTACTCCATTAGGAGTACATTACAAACATTCTTTGCTTTTATAAATTTTTTTGGTTTTTTAATAAAACCAAAGTATCTTCCTCTCTATATGTAACACATTTGCAGTTGCCTATATCATAGCTGCTTCTAAGTCTTTCATACTCCAAAGGATCCCTACACAACATCCTACACATATTCCTTATTCTGCTATGCAGTCTCTTTTCCAGGTCTTCCTTCTTTCACCTTCTCACTTTTCTAAAGACCTCACTTCTTTTTCCTCTCCAAATATGGTAATTTCTCTGTTCTCATTATTACAGTGCTTCCCTAACCTTTTCAATTATGTATGGTTTCCCTGGTTGCCTGGTGATGCAGATAACAATGAGATTCACCTTAATTTAAGTATGTTTGTCTGATTGATGGGATTTTTTTTTTTTTACTTTTCATTAAGTATTTTTAGCCAGCAAAAATTAGTTGCTGCTTCACTACATTCTCAAGGTATTTTGTTTTCTTTACTTTCAACTTGTGTTGTCTTCCACCAGCTTCACTGTTAATCTTTACAATCATCCTCTCAAACTAAAACTACTTGTCATGTCTCCCAAGATTCATCCCTCCATTACCAGGAAAAAAAACTGATTAGTCAAGAATTCAGAAATGGATATATAATGATTTTCTTTCAATAATCACTTATAAGCACTATATTTGGAATATTAACATTAAATAATAAATATATTCTCAACATCCCTTGTGACAATTTCAACAGCAAGTGCTCACATTCAGCTTCAAAGCTACAAAATTTGGGCATATTTAAAGCATTGCAGTATAGGACCTGAATGGAAAAGTAAAAAATCTACAGAATCCATAAAAAGATCTAAAGAGTCATTAAAGGACTTTTTCTATATATTCCTTCTATAATCTTTAGGATGAGCATTGTACTTTGATGAAACAGTTCACAGTTCAATTTAAAGAGGCTTAATGCTCACTCTTGGGTCCTGGGACATGATTAAAGATACAATGCTTTTAATTTTGTTCCCATTTCCCTCTATTCATACATTTTTCACAATGTTGTATACTGTGAAATAAAAGGGTTTTTTCACCTAAAAACTTCTAGCTACTGTATAAGTAATGTATCTCAATAGAGTTATTGTTAGCATTGTGGCTTAATATTGCCATCAACACATTTTCCATCTGCATTGTTTAGATTTTAAATAGTTAAAATAATTAAATGTACATTCAGTGATTTGGTCTAAACTACTAGAATTACTAGGCTGGCTTATGTTTAGAAAAAAATACTAGCAGAGGTTTAAAATTACTAGGAACTAATAAAAGTTTTTTAAATTAATGAACAATAAAGAAAAGAAATTATATTATATATGTAGGCTTACTAGCAATTTTAATTATACCTGCAATAATTCCTCTAAGTACCTCTAACGAGATGCATATTTCCAACTCTTAAATACATTTTGTTTTCAATTTAGACCCTAATTTTTCTAGAAAATATAATATAAACATGAATTAAAGTCACTAAAAGTTATGCATTAGTGTAGAGTACCGTTTCGGTTTAGGTATTCTTCCTATCTTCTTCATTGGAAGTCATAGCTTAATTAAAAAACTATGGGGAAGATGGTCTCTGAGCCAGTTAAGTATTTGGAATTCTGCTGTATCTCACCTACTCATCTCACTTGCACACAGTATTTTCAAAGCATCAACCCAAATGTACTTGGGTGTTTTGCAATTCCACCATTAGTGCAAAGAGAATAAGAGGCTCTAAGATATTAATTCTGTCCTCACAATGAAAGACATTAATGCAGTCTGTTGGTAACATACTATTCAGATATCACTACCTGATTAGGAAAACACATCTGAGAGGCCTCAAATAAAAACAAACATATAAATAAATAAATAAATAAATATGTACATAAAGGTTTCATATATAAAATAACATTAAGAAAGCATTTAAGACCATCCTTAAAGCATCAATTCCCCAAAGTACCAGTTCTTCATAGCTGAAAGACTAATATGCCTTCATGTTCCTCTTGGGCATAAATTAATTAAACTCTTTCATTATAAAAGCATAATTAAAGCACCTACCTTTTGTGTCACCAATAAAACTGCCTCTGAAATCCTTGGCTGATTTTCAGTAAGGCCTCAGTAAACCTGACATACAATTTCCCTGCTTGTTAAATACCATTAGGTCTAGATAATACTTTTATTTATTAGGGATGAAAAAGATTAAGACATCTAAAGCAGAATGAGGATTACCTGTTTCAAGATGCCTGCTGCCATTTCATGGCTGCAGTCAAAGATTACATGGAATTCTTTGCCTCTTTTCATCTCCTTTAGCAATGGCTTTGCATCTTTTGTGTCAGCTGGTAACTGACGGATTTTTAGTCTTAAGTTGTATCGTGACGGAGCCTTGATGAGCTCTTGTAATCGAATGAGACCTTAAAGAAAACAGGAGTTGGGAAAAAAGAAAATTATCAAAACAAGAACCTGAATTGCTAGCAGCAGAACATACTATAAGCATTCAAAGGTTCCTAATTTTTTTTTCTTCTCTGTTGGTTGGAACCGGTACACAAAAATGTTATTAAAAAGAAAAATTAAGAAGTATCTGTACTCCCAACACTTTAGAAAAAGTCTCTTTTCCCTTAATATTAATGGAGAGTAAGCAGCCTCATTTAGGATTACATTAAGACAGACAAATCTTCCTTCAGCTTTATCATGCAACTATGACATTCCTCTTCGAAGAACATATTCTCTAATTCAATTAAAGCCATATCCCAGACTAATAGTTTTTAATCAGACTAGACAGTCTTTCAAATAATAAATCAAGTTTACATACAAAGTTGTGAATCTTTTCAGCACTATAGAACACTCTCACATGAATCTGTTCTCATATTTCTATACTGAACCACTCTTCAAGAATACAACAGACAAAAGCAACTTTACACAACTCTGCCAGTTTTGGAATTAAAACCAGTCCAGAACAAAACTTACTATGTTTGTGAAAGTGACTTTGAAATTAATTTGATTGTGTGAAACATTACAATGATTCATGATGTTCAAGTTTTCTGTACAAGTACTGAGTATTTTTAATACATCAAATGTTTAAGGGGAGACTGACTGTTCTTTCTTGACTGCAAACTTTTCTTTCAAACCATTCTTTACTCAAAAGGGCAGAGTCCCTAATATGCATGTTTTAAGCATATTTTCAGGTGCTACACCAATCACCTTTGTTAAAATTTTGGAGATGGGATGGACAGTTAAGCTGTCAAGGAACATTGAAATGGGATAGAAAGAAGGGGAAAAGGGATGCTGCTTTTTTCTGCAGCAAGCTTAAATTACAAAATTTTGGTAAACAAATGTAGTAAACTACAAATTGACAGGTCCCTTGATCGGTCCCCATTGCTTGCACCAATATAATACAGTTTTGGTCTTTTACTGTAGGTCCAAGATTTGTTACAGAATGGCAAGAAGTGTTTTCTTGCCTACAGGAGTTTTTGAAATAAATGTTTTCCAATACCCTGGTGAATTAAACATATAGTTTAATTAGTTTGAGAATCACAGAATATTCTGAGTTGGAAGGAACGTGCAAACACCACCGAGTCCAGCTCTTAACTGAATGGCCCATACAGGGGTTGAACCCACAACCTTGGTGCTATTAGCTCCATGCTCTAACCAAGATAACCTCAAGAAATGGCAGTGGGTGAAACCCAAGAATTCCAAAACTTCCACACTTGTTCTGTTCCAGAGCATTACCCAAGAACATAAGTCCTTAAAGGTCCTAAATGGGATGCTCAAGAATTAAAAAAAAACAATAAATTTACAATCTTCATAAGTCTTATCATTATTGCATTACCTCAAAGAAAGAAAAAATCACACCAAAATTTGAAATAGGAGATTTACAGATGCAGGAACTAGAGCAATTAAAGGCTGACAAGGAGAATACCATGATAGTGTCTGCCTTCTGGGTTACTTATTTACCTGATAGAGAAGTGATGAGCAATAAACAAAGTACTGTATTGGAAGGCAGTACAAAAGGTAGAAAGCTACCAAAGAAACCTGAGCATGAGAATATGGGGAAGAAAACCTGCAAATGCACATCTCCTCAATGCACTGACTGGACCTCAGTGCTGGGGCAGTACAGATGTGCAGGCAAGTACATGAAGAAGTATTTATGCCTTCAATAATTGTCAATTACAAATAGTAACCAGTGAGATCTCTCAAAATATATTTTAAGGTAGATTAAATCTGAGACACAAGCAAATTCCAGGATTTTCAAAGCTATGTTTTTTCTTCTGCCCTCATCAATGTGAAATAAAAAAGCAACCTCAAACTTTTAATGTGTGATATTGTTCATAGCTTCTACATGTAGCAGAATATTTAATTTGAGTAATAGTTACAGTGAGTATATACTTACATATAGTTACAGTGAGTATATACTTCCATTTTTAAGATTTTAACATATATATTTCACCATGTTTCCAGGCACCAGTAAAGTTGTAAAGTTGAGATGGATTATGGCAGGTAACAAAACATGTTCCAGTCTACTAAATGACTCACTTCAGTGGTCCACTTGGCCACCCGCTATAAGGAATAAATTCTTTACTGGCATATGTTAAACAGCTTCCAGCTTGCTGGGCTCTCAACAGAATGATTTTGGAAGAAAAAAAACCCTCACTTGCAAAGGAGTGACAGCATGTGACTGTGGAGAGTGCATGGTGTGAAGGTGTGTCACAGGTGACAAGTACCACTGCCTCAGTTACCCTACAGCTCATTGCTGCAGAAAAACACCTCGCAGAACAAAAATATGCCAGACAGTGCAGAGCATACCTTACTCTGGTACTTTTTATTTCTCTGGTAAAATGCTGAGAAGCAGGATTTCCTCATTCAGGCATTAGTGGGAATGGAGAGCAAGTAAAGGTTTTCCAGTTCTGGATTACACTTCAAAAGCTGGCTCTTTTAAATACTAATTAAAGGTATAGGTTTCCTTCTACACTATATGCTACATTTGGGATGTAGAATTTGTGTTTTTAAAAGTGTGCAAGGAATAAATTAGTTTTACTGAAAAGTAAAACCCACCAAAATAATTTCCTGAGGAAGAGCAGAATAATTTATCCAAAACCAGACAAACAAAAACACCACTCTACACAAAATCTTTTCTAGATTAAATATTGAACAGTGGGTCATTATTTGCAACCAAATTAAAAATTAAGCACTGGAAAGATATAAAGCAAAACAACAAGGTCCTGCATGTAAACTGCAGCTACTTGGATTTGTCTATGGACAGTAACTGCTTCCCAGCTCCTGGCTGCCACTGATCTTCTCTTCCCTGAACACCCTAACATCCTGCCTTCTGCAGGAGTGATTTCTGCAGTAGCAATGGCCATAAAAGTTCCAGGGGATCAGAACATTACACAGTTGAGGACTAACCAGGCAATACAGGCAGGATATAAATAAATTGTGCTGCTATCTTTATAGTAACAATCTCTTTGGAGTTCAATTTTTCTCAGCTATCAGGTATCATATGTTAAAGGCTTTTTACAGTAAAACTAATGCCTTGGAGTGACAAAAAATGAGCTCTACCTTATTTAGTCTCTTTAACATTTAGTCCTGAATACATCAGGTGAAGTCAGACAAATTATTGCTTGCTTTCATTTTTAGATGTTACCAAAATTTTTCTATTTTTTAACCTTCTCCATTTGGGTGATTGAGATTCCTAAGACTCAAAGAAGATTGCTTGTTCCTACTGTGTGCAGTTTGTCTGGGGGATTCAATGTCTACCCTTCCATCCTTTGTGCATATTGGTAGTTTCAGGTCAAACAAACATATTCACACATTGACTAAGATTCTTGAGCTACTGATAATACCAAAGTAAGTTTCATTGCTGTTGTCTGACATTAGAGGAAAAGTCATAACAAGCTGGTTATGCAGGATAAAAGTAACAAGCTGTCATGTACTGAGAAATAAAAGTTTCTGAATCAGTAAGGGGCAGTTTCAAAAGGACACGTATGTAGCTTATCAGAGGAAGAGGAATCAGAACCTCCAATGAAGGGAGGAGTATAATTCAAGAACTACAAGGACTATGAAGCTAAGAACAAAACCAGTCCTTTCTTCACCACGATTTTGAGGAGATCTAGAATATTTTTAATTGAACTCTTGTCTAGAATAACTTTAAAATAATTGGTTTAAAATATAATAGGAATTGCAGGCCTCAGATGAAAAGGTGACATCTTATTTTAGTAGGATTTACAAGATCTGAGTGTATTAAAAAAAAAAAGCAAACCAAAACAAACAAAAAAACCTAACAAAAAACCAGAAACAAACCAACAAAAACAAAAACAAAACCAGAAAAAACCAAAACAAACAAAAAAAACCCAAAGCCAAAGCAAACAGAATACAACCATTTGTGTATATAAGCCCCTAAAAAAATCTATTTTACAACAGTATAGAAATAATAGCTGCATTTTGGGAATGTACTTCCTGCATTTTCTTTCACTAGGGACACCTTTTTCCTGTCCCTTCAAACTCTCAATTCCTTCTTTTAGCAGCCACTGTGATAGAGCCCTACCTCTGAATGGCTGGGAAGAATGCGGTGTGAGTAACTCTTTTCAGAAGCTGCCATCAATTCATCGTTAAGGAGAATCCTGAAGGAGCAGTTTGTGAGCTCTCCAGCTGGCATCTTCCTCCGAAGAGATCAATCACATTACCTCCTCGACATGTTCAACTTCAACCAGTCCAGGAAGCAAGAGCCCCAAGTTTGTTTTAAAACCTGTCTCCAGCTCAGCAGTCTTGCGGGCCATTGCTACGCCACCTGGCCTGCTCATCAAACTATTAATCATTTCCATTAATGCTGCCTTTGTGCTGCACAGGAAGAATGCAACCAAATGCACTTTGCAATAGGCTGAACACATCAACCTTTTTCTGTAAGAAAACACTAATGCTCTTTTAAAGGCTACTCCTTATCTTAACCACATCAAAAATTTCAAAACTAGTAATATACTGCTTTGCAAAACCACCAGAAAGCAGTCTTTCTATTTTTAGCAAGTTGTTTCTTCTCACACCTCTCTGTATGCTTCTCCTTCCCTGACAGCCCCCTGCCCAGGTTTTTTGTTTATGTCTCAGAAAAATCTCATTGTGTATTGGGCTTTGAAAGGGGTATGGGTAGAAGGGAGGAGAATGCCAGTTTATTGGCATTGATAGAATGTTTCACATCAACTGGAACAGTTAATTGCTGCAAAATGGCTCAGAGAGATTAACCACAAACTCTAAAGTTTAGTTTTAGCACCTTCAACTAAAAAAAAAACCACCTCAAGAGAAAGGATTAAAAAGAAATTGCACTAGCTAGTAGGGGTTCTTGAACAGTGGCCTGTTCTGTGTTCTTTGTGCTGTTATATCTAATACAGCAACACCATTAAGAAAAACACAGAGGAAATAGAGACAAAGGGAAAAAGGCAGCTTGATGGGCCTTTCATATTTATTCATATTAAGGTTTTTTTACTACATTAAGATCATTTCACTCAATTCCAGCAATGTGAAGAATCCTTAAAATGATCAGCAGTTATATTTGATCCCATTTGAATACAGGAGCAATGGTGTCTTTAATGGAAAAAGTTCTAAGATATGTAGTGCAGAAAAAAAATTGTCATTCCGCTGTAAACATAATTAATGCAGCTTCTGATTAGTGGCTTTAGAGTCCAACATTTTAGCAGGATTTTTCAATCTTGCAGTTAAAGGATAGGAGAGCAATCAGAATAATGTGTGTATGCATGTATATATTTTACAAATATTAATGCATTAGAGTCTGATGCCATTTGCAAATTGCAATATTTAAAATGTACTATGATTAGTGACAGTGACATGGAGTTCAAGGATATCTAGTATTATGTTGACTTATGTTGCTGTTAAATGTGACTTCTGGAAGGGAAACAATAGTACTGTATCAGTAAAAAGAAGGAAATGTGTCTGGCAACTGACTTCAAAAGAATTTTTGATAAAGAAAATTTTATTTAACAAGCCCTTTGTCAAAAGTATAGCTGTTCTGTTTCAAATGTCTTTAGCTGAAAATTTAAAAATTAGATTCATGAGGGCGAGGCAATATACAAGAGTCATCCATGATACTAGTAGTATTTGCTCAAATTCTGAAGGTGTATTTGTATGATGTAATTTTCTTCTGGGGGAAAAAGTGCAGATGTATAAAGTGAGTACAGTGTCCAACTACCTATACCTGTTTCCTATCTCCTTATCAAACCATACAGTGTGACTACTCGCCAAACTCTTCCTCAGAGACACAAAAGAACCACTGTTGCATATCAGAAAAACCTTAGAATATATAGACATGTTCTATCATTTCTTAAGGAATTCATTCCAAGTTCCACATTGCCCATAGCTGGCCTTTCAGCTATACAAACACATTTAAAGAATTTACACTGCAGCAGTTTATGCTTTAGGAAAAAAAAAATTTGACCATCAAGTTGCAATTCTTGAGGAGAGGGGAAGGAAAGGGTGGGGGGTTTAGGAAATACACTTTTTTTGAGCATATCACTAACTTAAAGTTTTAATCACCCTGAAAAGCCAGTTCTGGACCACTGGACCACCAGTTCTGGAGTATGATAGGGCAAATAAAAGTTACATTATTTCCTACTTAAAATATTTTCAAAAACTATCTCTTGGATGGTAGCCATGCCAGCAATCAGAGAAAATGTTCCAGGCTAGGTGGTTTTCTTCTGACTTTTTTTTTCCCAGACAGTGTAATAGAATAGAATCAGAGAGACATTATCCAAGATCATAGAGCCCAACCTTTGACCAAAGACCACCATGCCAACTCAAGCACAGCACTAAGTTCCAAGTAATTTCTTTGAAAACTTCCAGGAATGGTGACTCCACCACCTCCCTGGGCAGCCTGTTCCAATTCTCAACATCTGAGAAAAATTCTCCCTTCTAAAACAAACAAAAACCCAAGAATGATATTTTTAATTACACATGTCTGTGCAGGTATGTATATGCATTTGTAATACAAACCTCATTATTGCGAAAAAATGTATAAGTGTCTAGACTAGGCCAGAAAAAAAAAACCAACCCTAACTAAAATCCCAATCCCCCTTTCTTTTAGACTTAAAAAAATAATAATTTTTAAACAATTACTTAGTACAAGAAAGGAGAAGTGTTTAAAATTATATTCATGACTAATATTGAAGCTGCAATTACTAGAATAGCATATATAGAACAGACTAGCTTTAGGGTTAAAAAAAAATCACTGAACAAGAAAACCATGGATCCAGGTTTAACTCCATAGACAGTCAAAATTTCTATTCTGATACTGTGCATATCACTTAATTTTTCTGCATATTGGGTCTAAGCATCAGAATGTTAAATCCATCATACTGCTGTTTCAGCATAACCAGCTGTAACTGAAGAGCTAGGCAATAATCAGCTTTATTGTTTTCCTTAAATATGCTAAGCAAGCACACCAGAGCATGGGTGTGAACATCTTTTATAGTTGCAAATAGCCAATCCCTATTCAGCTTATTTCCAGTAACAATTCTTTTCTAATAAAGGCTTTGCAGTACTGCAATGAAAAAAGCCCTCTACCCCACCCTCACAGTTCCACAATCAATGTGCTGCTAAAGTTCAGAAAAGACCTTCAGTTTGTGGAACAGTTTTGATCTTGAAGATCACCATACCAGGATGAAGAAAACTTTTTTTTCATGCCATCTGAGTACTTATCAGATGCAGAATACAGCAGCTAGGAAAAAAAAAAAACTCAGAGTCCTGTCCATCCTTTCCTCACCTTTAAATCTAATGTGTGAAAATATATGTGTGTTAATGTATTAGATTATTGTATATATTAATGTGTGTTAATATATTAGATTTTCCATCTTTTTCTATTCTCCAGCTACATTTGACATTTATATATGTCAAATGCTCTGATATGCCTGATTTGAAATGTTGTTATTCTGTTTTCTAAACATGCTTTTTTTAACATTTTCAAAAGGTTTTATCATTAATTCAGTATTATGATGGTGACAGCAATAAGAATTAATAGTCCTGGGCATTTCAAAATAATCATAATTGTATGAAATATGATCTCTCAAGTGGCTGATCTATGAGTAGTACAGTATAATGAGAAGGAAGAGTGAAAAAAAGAGCTATACTACAGTCAAAGGATAAAAGATTTTGTCAAAGATGTCAGAAGCAATGATAAAAGAAGCAGTAGAAGAAGTTAGCAATTCCTAGACATACAACACAAGTATTACTATTGTATCAAACTATACAAAGCTAAATAAAAAACACTGTCTCTTATAAATCAAAATGGACTTAGCTTGAAATGACTCATAAATGAACATCCTCAGGTGGAATTTACACCAGCTTAGCACACTTATTCTTGGAAACAAAAGCAGTTTAATTTTTGATTAAAAAAGAAGGAATTGGTAAGAATGAAAGAGAGAAGAAAACTCTAATTGAAGCTGAAACAAATTATGACAGTAATATTTGAACTGAGAGTGACACAGAGCAATTCACAAAAGGACTGACATCACAAGTATATTTCAGAGTGTTCTTCCAACCAGAGGGTAAAATATATAATACTGAAATAAGAGTAAAATTGTGCTTCAGTTTGGATAAACCTTAAATGTATACCCCATACAAGAATGCGTAACTTGTGTCAGTTTTCCTCTTTTCATTTTTCACTTAGTTTTCCTATCACATATTTCTGTATTTGGACATAATAAAAAATTTTCCAGTTTTCATGAAAGAAACAATTCTTTTGATCAGAAGTTCCCAAGGCAATTTTCTGTAAGATTTAAATTCTTATGCTTATTCAAACCTATTTGGAATATGTTCATTGTTATAACTTATGGAAATATTACCTCCACCTCTGTTCCTTAGGCTTATAGAAAAATACTACAAAGTACTTTATGGATTTTTAAAATTTATTTGTTTTAAATCCATAGATTTGTTTTCGTAATACAAGTCTTATTGCAGTAAGTCCAAACTCAATTATTGGCCAAAATATGGGTGAGAGCTGTAGCAACATGTTTTCCTGAAAGATGGGCTAGAATAATGCATTTTGTAAACTTGCTAACATTTACCTTGCTTTTCAAAAAATTAATTAAAATGTGTATAGAATTATTCTCAAAGAACAATTACAGGCCCGTTTACCAGGAAAGAATAACAGAATTTAACACTTTTCGTCAGACAACTAGCTAAAGTAATTGAGAACATCTGCATAAAGACCAAAAGTGTTTGAAGTTGAAATTTCAACTTCACAACGTTCTCCACACTACTGATATATTCATATAACACTGGAAAAATATCTCTGGACTTTATAGAATTAATGTGCAATAATGGCGTTAGTAAACAAATACACCATCCAGCTACATCCAAATACCACAATTAGGTTTAGTATGTAACTACTAATTGAATCTTCTCTTGAAACTACTGTGCACAGCACTTGAAACACTCTGTATTAAAAGATACCATGGAATATGTGGATATTCATTCAGGATAACATTTCTTCACTGTCCCAATTATTAGTGCTATGAATTATAATTTTACCAAATTTGAATTTATTAAAAAAGGCTTAAAAGTCTATTGTCTTCAACAAAAATATTCAATAAGAGTGTTACAAATGCTGTAACCTCTCTGAACTGGTGACTGAAAAGATGTGGAACAGAACTACATGCCATGCCAGCTGATATGCATGGGGAGCTTCAAGTCTGCTTTTTTCACATTGGTAACTATAACCTTCCTTTAGATACTCATTTCATTCATTCCACTAAAGCAACACAGAATAACTATTAATTGATAATGCACAAATTAGAAATGAATAAACATAGTTCCATTTAACATTCTGTGCTAAGCTATACCACCCCAATCTCTATCTTTTATATGATTTATACACAAATTTATTTATTTGCAGAAAAGGTACCCACCTAGCCCTTCATAAGCAACCAGTACTCTGAATTCTGGATCTGTTTCTATGAAACAGATGCAGAAATGCTAGCTAAAACTGCAAAAGTCAAAACATTATAAATATACAAAAGTACACATAGATGCAGTTTTCATCTATACATAATATAAATATAAATCCAATTTGAGAAATCAGTATCAATGGCAGTGGAGTAACTTAATATTAATTTATAATTTAATGTTTCTACACATTTGATAGAGATATTAGTCAGCACCAATGGTAGTTAGTAGTCCTGATAGACACCTCTGAAGGGCACCTTTACCTCTCTTTTCTTTTTCTGTTCTGTCTTGGAAGATCAGTATGAAAACATTGATGTTGAAAAAAAAAAATGATAATAAAAAAAAAAAACCCACAAAAAACACCACCCAGAAAAAACACCAACAAACCACCAAACTCATGAGGAGGATTTTCCATACTCTTTCACGGACACCTGTTATTTTGTTCTAACCTAAATATTACTAGCTGAATCCTTTCTGCTACAATTTTAAATATGTGCCTAACTATTCTCTAACGTAAAGGATAGTTTATTTCTTTCCTTTCGCAAGACTTTTTTGTCCACTTCCCCTACAGAAAAGTAACACTCTGAGAGTCTTCTACTCCCAGATCATATTTTCCTTAACCTCTGATCTTGAGAACCCTCATCTTTCTTGAGATATGCTGCAAAGAGCAATGTAATAAAATGTGACACTTTTTTTCATGCAGACGGAATTTTAATTACCTAGGCATTTCTTACACGTGGAATTTCAGATCAGACACCTGAGTTCAATGTTATGTTTACTTTTTCATAATGCCATTGTTGGCTTATCCACAATGTGACCAAGTCTTATGCTTGAGAGAGAACTACTGAAATACTTTAACACAAATGATATTTTCTAGAGTATTGTAACTTCTGAGATTGCCACCTGCATTTGTAATTTATATGCTCTTCACACCAGAAAATTAAACTTGCAAGTCTATCTTTTCAGTAAGCCATAACCAATTCATTTATGTTTATTACTCTTTGTTTGCATCTCTTTGACACTAGCATAAAGTACCTATGGCTCTAATTTGCATATATGAATGTCAACTTGAACAGTTTGGCTTTCTTAACTCAATATGTATCACATCAATTGATTTTTTTCCCTTGCCCACAAGGCACACTTACCTAGCAAAGAAGAAAGTTTTATATTTTTTGCTCTGGATAAAGGAAACCTCACAGTTTCAGCAAACTTAACACTTTGAGACTTTTTTAGTGCTTACAAGTAAACATGGTTCTTTTTCCCAGGAATAGAAATTCAGTTAAGCGGCCTATTTAAAACAACAACAACAACAACAAAAAAACCAAAACAACAAAAAAAAAACCTAACAACAAAACCTCAACCCAATCAACCAAAAAAAACCCACAAAAAACCCAAACAAAACAAAGCAAAACAAAAATCCCCAAACCAACAACAACAAAAACAAACCAAAACCATCAAAACAAAACCCAACTAACAAATTCATACTATAACTTTACTTTATTCTACCAAACTTTAAGCAGGTTCCAAGTTAGGAAGGAAGTTGTTTGGAATACGTAGATGATTTACATGTTAATTAAACATAAGGAACCAGGATAAGTGTACTTCAAAATCTGGACAAATATCAAAGTTGGGATGGACCTGAGCTTGCCCACCTTACCCAAACTTCTCAAACTTTGTCTACCATCCATATGTTCTCAAAGGTAATTATTAAATGAAGATCACCTCATTTTAAATTTTTTCAGAAGTGTCTTGCTCCAATGATTTGAAAACTTAGGTTCCTTGATAATTGTTGGTCCTTTTTAACCAACTCTTTATTTACTCTTCATTTTAGACTACAACTAGTTCTGTTGGGAGAAATTACAGTTTTAACAATATTCACTTAATCATCATAGAATCATAGAGTACTCTCTTGGAAGGGACCCACAAGGATCATTGAAGTCCAGCTCCTGGCCCTACACAGGACAACCCTAAAATCTCACCACTTTCTTGAATTCTGTTTAGCACATTTTGCAGATTTGCACTTTCCTAATTATAAACCATTATTTTTCATTCCCAAGCATTGAGTCAGTATTAGAAATACCACAAGTATTTTCAGTATTTAAAAAGTCAACATATATTATAACCTCTTTCTAAGACTGTTTTAACAGCTGCGTCCTTCTAGACTTCCTTTCCTAGCAAACACCTAGTTTGAGATATTTGTTGATATTAAAACACTGCCTGTGCTTAATTTTGTTAGATGGTTCTAGGAGGGTGGGAAGCAAAAGCCTTGTCTGCTTAGTTTTAATGGCTTAGTGATTGTTTTGAATCTTGGTCCACAGCAGTGCATATCACAATAATAAGGCTCCTTTGTGCTTTCTGTCATCTGCTCCCAGCAGATGTCTCCTGTATACTGCAGACTGATCACCCCCAATTACCTTTAAGAAATTTCATATTATTTCTGTCTGTCATTTATTCTTGAACAAACTTTGCCCTTCAAAAATATCGGAATTTCAAAACTGAAATATATTCTACTCCATGCCAGCCCTGTCAGTTTATAAGTTTCTGTCATAGATCACCAAAACTTAAGTCTTGTCTTCTAAATTGGGGTGAAATGCACTCTTATTACACCAGTTTCAAACCTTCAAATACAGCATTCTCAACTCCCATTCCTTCTCTCTCAGAACAGACCACGGTTATATAGATGTGTTTATAAAGGAGAACAACTTTTCACATAAATTGAGATGTTGCTTAATTAATGTATCTAGAAGCAGAGACAACCAGGCCTTTTCAGACCAACTCATTTTCTTTGTCTTCTCAGTTGCCAGTTCTCTCAAATATCTGAAACACTTTTTCTCATCTTTATAGTGCACTATGTATATTCTCCTTAAAGAGAAATTTTGTCCCTAGCCAAAATTTACTTTGAATCACTTAGAAACCTTTTTTCCTTAATCTTTTAGCAATATTGCCCACCTGCCATCATCCCAAATCCATGTCACCCACAAGACATTTAATTCCCCTTAGTTTAAAACTATATTAACTGCAAAAGTGGCTGTCCTTCGGCAATCGTAGTACACAGTAAAAGAAAAAAACCCAACCATAACAAACCACAAGATGTAAGGTATCTGGAAATAAGATAATATTTCTTATTTAGAAAATTGGAATAGAATAATTCAGTTGGAAGGGACATACAGCCATCATCTTGTCCAAATAGCTGACCATTTCAGGGCTGAACAAGTTAAAGCAAGTTGAAGTCGTTGTCTAAATGCCTCTTAAACACAGACAGGCTTGGGGCATCAACCACCTCTCTAGGAAGTCTGTCACAGTGTTTGACTGACCTCTTAATAAATAAGTAAATATTTCTTAATTTCAAGTCTGAACCTCCCCTGGTGAAACTTTGAGCCATTCCCATGTGTACTGCTACTGTCACTATCAGGAGGAAGAGATTAGCACCTCTCTCTCTCTGTTTCCCCTCCTCAGGAGGCTGCAGAGGGAAAGGAAGTCACCCTTCAACCTCTTTTTCTCCAAACTACACAAGCCACAGTCCTCACAGGACATCACGCCTTCCAGCCCTTTCACCAGCTTTTTTGGCCTACTCAGGACACATCCAAGAACCTTAATAATATATTTAAATTGGGGGGGCAGAACTGCACACAAAATCAAGGTGAGGCCAAAACAACATCAAATACAGTGGGAATTAGATAACAGAAATTTTAATACTGGTGCCAAGAAAGAAATTTTCATTTTATTACAAATTAATGCGACCTGCATACTAGAGTGAATGTATCAACAAAATGACATCTTTTAACTTCCTTCATTTCAGTTAAAGCACAGGATTCAGTACTAAAGACCAACACAAAACATTTTTATTTCTGAAATAATTTTTCAGCATTTACTTTGGCTTCTGTTCATAGATGTAACAGATTTTTGGTGTTTATACTCATTCACTCAAGACCAAAACAAAAGTTAATTAAGAAAAAATATCCAGAACACTGTTTATATCAACTTGTTCTGTTGATATATAAAAGTATCAATATATTGATATCTATACAAGTGTCACTATCATTTAGAAGCTTATCATCTATACATGTATTTTTTTCCTTTTTTTTTTGTCTGAGATTCACAAACTTATTTACAGTTTGTCTAGTCTGTTTTCTTTAGCACAGAGACTAGAATATATACTTGAAATTAAGTTACTGTTTTGAGACCAATTAAATCCATTAGGACATGCAGTTGATGAACATATTGTCATTTTTCCACTTTTCTTTCTGAAAGACAATTGACTGTAGCAAATCTGTAAATCTGAAAGGACTTAATTAGTGTCCAGGGAGAGTTTAGTGGAATTTAATTAACAAAGAGACCATAAATTACTTTAAGGGGGAAAAAGATAACCAACCTCTCATTACATCCTGCTAGAATAGTTTTTGAATTTGGGTTTGTTTTGTGGGGCTGGGGAGATTTCTGGGGTTTTGTTTGTTTCTGTATTTTTTTTAACATTAAATCCTAGTTAAAAGGAATATGCTTTTCCATTTAAAATTATCAAAGGAAATTATATTTATCTCTTTTAGCAAGAAAAATGTTTTGGAGCCCCATTATAATTTTTTTGCATATACAACAGATGGACTATATTAAAAAAAAAGTCTTGAGAGAGAGAAAAAAAGGAAATTAAATCATAGAAGGAAGCAAAAACCAGCTATTATTTGATGCAAAAAAAAAATTAAAATAATGAAAGTGATTGCAGGACTATTAAAACAGAGATCCACAAAGGACACACATTTCTAATTCCCTGAAAAAAAACCTCATCTACTTAGTGCCACAATACCTACTCCATAAAATACTGCCAGGGCAGAGACTTTATTATAATATTAAAACCTTTGTCCATTCCGTGTTCATTTTTATTTCTATTACCATACCCCCACTGTAAAAACTGCATCTCTTCTTACCGAGTCAAGGTAGAATTAACCTTTCTAGTTTATTCATGTACTTCATCTTATTTGTACAGTCTTGAGTCTTCCTTATTACACTGTACCCAGCCTGATCTTTGCTCACCCCACTGTTATTGATCATATCCCTCTAGAAGCTTCTCTGTACCTATTTCAGCATGGCACAACCTCTATTTTCTCCTGTGGCAAGCTATCTTGCATTCCTCATTACGGACTCCTGAACACGAGGCAGGTCTGATCAGCACAGAGCAAACCAGTCTTCCGAGGCTCAGACTGACATGAGGAGCAATAGCTGGACTGCATAGATTCATCCTCTCTGACTTAGCCACTTCTGCATCATAAAGCATGGGCCAAGGTCTAGTTGCTGCCCATAGTGCATTAAAAACAATTTATGCCTTTTCTCAAATTAGGAGTAAGATGTACAGCTATTCCTTCTCTGAGAATATCAAGAGAATGCTTCAATGAGGGAGACAACAAACTAATGGCTGTTCTTGGTAGTAATCTCTAAGATTATTACAAAGGCAGACTGGGATTCCAAATTTTCTCTCTTTTTTTGAACTGGGCTCTAAAAAAGAGCTGACTTCCCCTGTACCAACTTCATACCACCCGATCTCAAATCAAATTAGATCCAGACCAAATACAAATATCTACCTCATACACCTCACAGAATCATAAAATAGGTTGGGTTGGAAGGAACCTTAAACGTCATCTAGTTACAATCCCGTCCTCAGAGGCAGGGACACTTCGTATTAATTTTTTGAAGGCAACTACTCTGTGGATTGAAAGGCACAAAAAAAACCAGTACAGAAGACTGCATCTACGCTTACATGGATCAGTTACATAAATGGCTTTCCTTCATTCAAGGTAGAAACCTGGGGTATGGAATAGAGTTGGACACGAAGGTGCTGTCCAGGGGCAGCTGGACTGTGCATTTGGAGTATTGGTCTCTAGCATACCTCTGAGAGGGAGGCTATAATTAAAATGGGCTTTTACTGGCTGCAGAGTGTCAAATAACCACACAGCTTTTACCATTTGTTTTTACTCTAGAAGATATATCCACACTGAGCAGATGAAGAACGTGGACACAACTGGGGTTTTTTTAGCTCTGAAGCAGATGAGATATCTCTCCTTTATTATTACAAAACTTTAACAATTACTTAGAAAATTCATAAAACTGAGCCCTAACATTTAAGGAGATAAACAAAATTTTAGAAATATAAATAGTTAAATAGATACATGAAATAATGCTTTCCCTCAGAATCAACCTACAATCTCTCAGGATCCTGACATATGGGAAAGCCCTCATAATTTATTGGAGAAGTATCCAGACCTAGTTTATGCATGCTTTATACTTTTTCTTCCTCTCTATAATAAAAGTATCGACTCCCTTTGTATCCATATTTACAATAATAGTAAAAAAACAAAAAGCAAATATGAATCTCCCAAAAATATTAGTTTTAGCAATTAAATTATCACTGTAGCTCCTTATACCAACATATTATTGTCTTGACCATGATGCCCTTTAGGGAATTATCCATTAAGATAAAGGAAATCCACAGCTCTAAAATCATCATTAAAAAAGGCATACACCATCATCCTCAACAGCCATTCAATAAAGGAATGCAAAATGCAGGTGATTAAAAGAGAAATAAAGGAGAAAGGAATTAAGAATTATATCCATCTTACATTAAGGAATCACTGATCAAATTAACAAAACAGACATAAACCATGATAAACATTTTGTCTTAATTGAAATTGTCTTAAATGGCACAAGTCATACAACACAATTTCTAAATCTTAGTTGAAACATCATATTCAGCTCCAGTTCTAGACTCACAACTGAATATTTGTCTTATCCTATGACAGGAGAGAATCTCTTCCTAAGGTCAAGTGACTACTTCCTTTCAAAAGTTTCCTCTCCTCCTGCCTCAAAACCCACCAGTTTGCACTTGAATTCCAGCAGATATAAAATCTTCTTATTTAAGACTGATAGTTTCTCATAGCTAAGAGTTGTTCCTGTATGTACTTCAAAGGCAAGTGATGCTGTGGACTTCCCAGCAGTGTCATTTGCTTTTGAAGTCCTGGAATTATCCATAGGAGCTGCTACTAACAAAGAGAAGTTGATAGGCTTTAAAAAGTAGAATTTAATTTCACTTACAGAAAACACCACCATAAAAAAAAGAGAGAGAATAACCCTTTTAAAACTGATTAATTTTTTTCTGCCTCTTCAGACCAAAATCGATTCCAAGGGAGAAACAAAAAAGATGGTGTAGATGAGATTACTGTTTATCCACGGGAACAACCAGTATTATAATATGAAGGGCCTGGCCACTCCAGAAAGAAATATCATTTTAAAGTGATTATATCCTGGAATAATTCTTTATGCTTTTCAAATAGATCACCACACCTCACTTCTTGTTGTCACCACAACTCACTTCTTTCTATCATCACATGGTTAAAATTTGAGGCTTTAGCTCCCTTTAAAAATAAAACAGAAAAATTTTGGAAAAAAAAAAAGATATTAAAAAAAAGAAATAAGCTACATATTGCTTGCCTTAGGTCTATAAATCTAAAGTTTGATTTTAAAGCTTAAATCAAAAGTTTGAGACTTTTAGTAACATCAGCCAACAAACTTGCAATGAGGCAGCCTCTAAACGTCACTGCCTTGCATTTTTTTAAAAGGCATAAAGAAAAATATCAGTTATAAAGACTTTAATGCACTGTCTTCTCTGCTCATTCCTCACCTTTTGGTAGTTATACATGCATCTCATCTGAGCTTGAACAGCAAGCAGATATTCTTTCCTGCTGTAGTAACTGCTGTTTATCTAGCAGAGTTAGTCTTCCCTACAGGTAGCCTCACATTGTTTCCTGATCTCATTTTTTTGTTGTTGTTTCAAATTTGGATAGAGAGCAGCATCATGTAATGAGCACATCAACGGCCCTCTGGTTCAATGAACCACAAAAAGAATTTGAGGCTCACTATGCTCTTTTCCTGACAATGAAGGATCAATGACCATGGAAGAAGTTAGCAGCATTTCCGATAGATTTAATGTATCTTCTTTGGCCAAGTGCCTTCCTTGTATCTTCCATTACAGTGATATTTTCCTCTTAACCAAGGCCTTATTTCTGACCACCACTAGACCTCAAATAAAATGTAAGTTTTACAGCATTTTTCAAAGATGTCACTGTCAAGGCAAAACTGAAAGGCAAAACAAATTTTAAGGTGACTAAGGGAAAGGTAATAACCTAGTATATTTCTGTTGGAAAGTCAGTTCATTTTTAACTCTTGCAATTCATCTGCAAAACAAACCTCCAAACTTCCTTTTGTTCCAACTGCTAGGAGCTGAAACCAGGGCTCCCTCTTCACTTCTATCTGAAAAAACAGATACGAAAATTCCAAACAAATATGGCATCTGTTTTCAAACTCAACCAGCACCAGAAGCAGCACCAGAATTTAGGCTTTCCACTTCACTGGGCACACTACTGTATCTTTCAAGTTCCCATATTTTTCTTCCAAGTTTAAGTAAAACCAAAAGACATAGCTGTTAGCAACTGTTAAGACACTGCAGAAAACACAGATAGAGTGTGACCAATTTATTGACAGCTGTGAGCTCAAACACACAGAATTCAGCAACTGAAGCATACTTATGAGAATACTTATGCTAATAAGTCCGCATTATTTGTTATACGCTGCCTCACCAGTAAAATTCTTGCAAACTACTAAAGGTTTCTTAAATGATGAAATTTGAGTGGTGACACTCTTCCTCCCTCTCTTTGTGTATGTGAATAGATCTGCACACAGCTTTGGCCTTACCAGTGCTGTCATCGTAAACAACAGTAACTGTTTTCCACTTGAAGAACTGCACAAGGTCAAGGATGGCGCGGCTGAGTGAAGAGAAATCTGGATAGAGGCTGACATAGAAGGAGTCCTTGTTGTCTGACACCTGATGTTTCCAGCGGGTCTGGATATGTGGAACTCCCAAAGCGTTGCAGATGGATTGCACAGCGTTAGCTGAGGAGCTGTGGGAGGGTCCGAAGATGGCTGCCACCCCGAGGGACAGCTGATCGCAGGCTGAAGAGGAGACAGAAGTCTGTCAATGATGAGAGGAAAAAAGGCAGTGTGCCAGAAGGTATTGCACAACTCATATTAAACAAAAGGCACTCCATGAAATATGACTGTCTTACTGACAGAGCTCCCTTCTTGTATAACACTTTTCACTTACACATTTCAACTTCAGAATATGCTTCCAAGCTTTCATTACTTCAAACTGATGAATATTGACTCTTAACATCTAAATAGTGCTCAGCTATGTTTATTAAACATTCCTATGTCAGTGGAAGTGACAAAGGCCAGCAATTGTGTGTCTTTTTAAAAGTACTGAAAAATAAAGCAGGTTTGTGCTTAGCTGCATCTTACAGTTGGAAAAGGGTCAAATAGGACAGCAACCTAGTCTAGGTTGTTTAAGTGATAACTTTGTCCTCAATCAATCAACACTATTTCTACTGAGGTCCTAATTACTCAGAAATTTTACATGTGAAGTAGCTCACAGTTAATTACCAGGCACAGAGTTAATTTCATTAAAATGGACATTTGAATTTCTGTATCTGAAATAGGCATGTTGGCTAGCACAATTTAAGGACCAATATTTTCCCTAAAATTAAATTGCTCTCTGTTAGTGAAAAAAAAAAAATTGTGTCCCTTCTTAAAAACTGGAAATGCTCAGTTTTGACATACTTGTATGAGTATATAAAACTGGCCCTGAGGTTCACTGACATCATACTGCTGTATTCAAGTGGCTCAGCTTCCTGTTTTCTGATACAGGGTGGCCCTACCTGTACTGTTCATTAGCAGTCTCTGGTCTGTATCATCTCCCACAGCATACTCCAGTACCATCTTGTTGAATATTTGTTAGGACATGCCAAAAAGAAGGCAGGAAAAAATAGTCAATACTGAAGACCAGAGTTTCGGCCAATGCCCTGCTCCTATCTCATTCACTACCACTACCACTCATAACTTTTACGATTATGCAGCTCTGAAAAACAGACTCTGTCTTCTAGGAAAACAACTCATTTGGTAGACAGAAGTAATGAAAACCAAACTAGACACGAGTATTTATACAGGGTTTGATTAATTCTGTTACTCCACCATCAATGTTCCTGACAACTGAGGAAACAAGCAGTAGAAACACATCTTGCTGCATTGCTTTTCTCACCAATTCAAAATTAATTGTTGTGCACGTTCTTTTCAACTTGATGAAAATATTGCTAAGTCTTTCAAGTGCATTCCAGAAACTGTGCTGGCACACCTTTTTATTGCTGCAGAACACCGGTGGTTTAAATAATCTTGTCAGACACACAGGATCTTCATTGCTATTCGATGTGTTGCCTAAATGACTAGCTCAATAAAAAAACATTTATGCTAATATTGCCCTTCCTAAGAGTAATCAACAAGCTTTATGCAAATGTCAGTAAATGGGATCACTAACAACAGCAATAGCTACCAGATGGCTTTTCAATGGACTTTTTTTTTTCCTCTTTCTGAGATTTGAATAATGCAATGCTTTCACACGTGATTTAATATGGCACTGGCTCCATCAGACGCATACCAATTCTCCTAGAACATTGAGGGATATTTTGATGCATTTACATTATTCTTCACTGGAACAGTGTCTTGGAAATATCATCTTGCCTTCAGGATGCGTATTCATGTAGTACCTTTAGAAAGACATTAATATTTCATCTATATTCAATTTCAAAAGTGTTTTAATAAGAGGTCTAAACAGGCTATTTTGATGCAGAGACTGCCTGCTCACTAATGGACATGATAATGAACCACAAAAATGAGTCAAATGCTTAAACTTTATTGTTAAAATTCTGCTTTGGATCCATCATAATAAAATGAACCATTTTGTGTTAACCTTTAGCCTTTGATTCTGAACTAAAGCACCTGTGAGCACAAATGCAGTTGTCTGTATTGTGAATTGATGATGCAAAAAAGCTATTAGTACCAGAAGATTACATAGACTTTGATATAGCCTGAGCAGTTACAAATAAAGTGTTGCACTGTCATCCAAGATGCAAGTGGGAAAAGGGAATATATGCAAATCTATTTCAGTTATTATAGTCTAACAAGAATTAGCAACATAATATTCAGGCTAGCAAACCCCAGGTAAGAGCTAAAATAGTTGCATTTTCTCAGGAAAGAGTTAAAGAATTAGAGATGTCAGGAGAAATTTATCTGCTGTCTACGTCATCCCATAGGAATGGGGTGAAACTTTCCCATTAGATTTCACAAGTCAGCGTGTGCAGGAGTCAGGAAGCAGTTGAATTTGGAAGGTGAGAAGGAAAGGAGAATGAAAGAAACAGAACTAAGATTCAGCACTTTTGTTCACTGTTGGCTGAGATGGAAAGGAAAGAGCAGTCTCTCTCAAAACCTGCTTTAATCCATCATCCAAAACACTAGAATAACAACTCAAAGATACCCTATTAAAAGTGTATTTTTGCCTCTTTCTTCTAGCATACATGCTACTCTGCAAAGAAACCATCTTGCTAGGCATAAATATTTAACCTATCATTTTTCATAAATGAAAAAGCACAAATTTTCATGACAGTTTTTCATAATCATCTTTCAATGACCAAACTGTGTGTATTTCTGTATAAATAAGGATACTCTCTTTTTATTCCTAACAAGATTATATATTTGAATTATTTATTTGTCAAATAAACAGATAAAACAGATTAGCAAGATTAACTCTGTTAATCTGTTACAGTAAAAGAAGTAAAAATTTCCCCTCAGTTCTAAACTGAACATTTAATTAGTATTAAATTCCACTTTTAAAATGTTCTTCATGTACATAAATCATGACACAGGAGCTTTCCCTTATGTATAATTTCTAATGTTGTATCAAGTGTTTTCACTCTTCTTAGACCAATATAACACCAAAAATCTTTTATTGTATAAAGCTTTTTGTCTTTAATGCTTGGGAGAGACATTGGGACCAGATCACTCAGCAGATTTAGACTAGAAACGTGCCATAAGAAACACAGGCTGACCTCCAGTTCTTTCACCTTTCTTATTGTCTTGTTACATATAGTATTCATATGAAATTGGCTCTTCAATTTATAAAAAAATGTTTTTAAAGAACATGTAATAAAGTGCAAAATTCAGCCTTGCTGGGCTTTGACATAAGGCTTTGTACTTTCTTCCATAAATACGTATTGAACTTTTTGGTGTTTGCACTTTCTAGGATACAACAATGATGCAGAAACTTGTGCCTGTTGTCCCTGACTTAAATGTAAAATAATCTGAAAATCTGAAAATTTTTTTGAGAGTCAAGGATTTTAAAATTTAGGGAAAACATTCAAAATTAATTTTTACTCTTAATTCTTCTGTAAACATATAGTTTATAGTTGGGAGAAAAGAGCTTAAGTCAGGCCGAGACATGTATCTGATAGTGGTAGCCTTAAGCACAGACTTAATATTTAGGCTTATTTTTATGCCATGTTGGCATAAGATGCACAAAATTACAACTACTACTTCTCTTTTGAAGTCCATGATTAACTCTGTAAAGGCATTAGTGAAAATGTAGTTGAAGTGATTGAACATTTAAAATTGAACCCCAGGTTCAGCAGAATTTGGGGGAACTTGGCATTTTGCTGGATAAATTTTGGAGATAGTGAGATTTCTCACTCCAAAGGAACTGGTTTCAGAAACATCCTAGCTACAATGTTCAGCAAATTTTATTTCAGATTTTAAATATTTAAGGGAATAGCTTTTAGATAGGGTTAGTGGGAGCAAAGGTGGCAATGTAATTGTCAAGCACTTACCATTACAACATTTAATAAAGCAGCTCTTTAATGTCAGTGACAATAATGTCAGTCTCATTGCATATGGCTTCACTGGATAGACTTTTTTTCAGGTAAGTAAACTAACTGAGCCTTAGTCCTTCATTAAAAAATCTAAATATGCAAAAGGTTACCTTTTTTGGATGCTTCAAAACTGTCATAGAGATTTATCTTTTGTGTGTCGTATGTTAATGTGGTGTTTGGCAGAAGAGTTCTATTTCTGTTGATTGTGTTCACAGCAAATCTGAAGGCTAATTCTTCTGCTCCCATTGGACCAGATTCCACACACTCAAAAATTCCTCCTGGTACAGAGACAAGGACAAAAGAACAAAAAAAAAAAAAAAAAAAAAAAACACAAGAAAACAAAAAGGGCAAAAAAAAAGGGCATAAAATAACATCTTTAATTATCCTTTTGGAAAAGATTCATCAGCCCAAAGTATTTAATTTCATAAATTTGATAAAGTGCAACTCATTATTTTGATGAGCTTTGAGTCAGGCAATAAATAAACCAGCAACAATTACAACTTACCTTAAGAAAAACCTGTTGCTTTTTTCCATTCAATATTCATTTTAGTATTGTGAATTAAGAAAAAGTGTAGCATTATATGTCAACCACACAATTTAGAAGCAAAATAAGAGAGGGA
The DNA here is from genome assembly GCA_013399835.1 of Leptocoma aspasia. Taxonomy (NCBI): domain Eukaryota; kingdom Metazoa; phylum Chordata; class Aves; order Passeriformes; family Nectariniidae; genus Leptocoma; species Leptocoma aspasia. Next base: position 675,214 of record VXAX01005152.1, read on the forward strand.
TAAAGTATATTTAATTATTACATAGCTACTATCACTACTGTTATTATTTTATATAGTTAAACTTGAAATTAATACATTTATCCCTTACAGGTCTTCCACGACCTATGTGTGTGTGGCAGGAGGAAGGGAGACTTATGGATTGTTGCTTTCTACTTATAATACATTAATAATTAACTCGACAGTTCACTGAAAATACAACATACAAAGGAGCATAGAATTGGGATGCCTCAAATTGCCTCCATAAATTAAAATGTAGAGATATTTTAGCATGACTGTTAGCCTGAACTGATAAATATGTTGATCACAAAGTTCAGATTTTGCTCTTTTGCCCTGCATGTGGATGCTAAATTCATTCTCAGTAAATACAGAAACCCAAGAAACTACACCCTGCATAACCTCTATCCAATGAAAGCATCCCCAAACAAGGCATGCTACCAGAGTAGGACATGTCCCAAATAATAAAGAATTTCTAGAACACTTTTGAGCCAACCTTCATCTCAAATGAAGCAATTATGTTTGTGAGAAAGTGCGGTGCATCAGCTTTTCTCATTAATGGGATATCATTGTCCATAGAATGTAAATTTATACATACTTTGGGGTAATATAATTTTTTCTTGGATCTGGAAAGGCCAAGGATACTGTGACAATAAAAGTAATTTGGAGATGTGTCCTTAGTGTGGTGAGATGGAATGCCTCAGAAAAATGACCAGCATCCTTATGGTCCCTTCAGACCTGTCAATACTAATGGACAGACAATGGCCATCATCACAGGATCACTAATTACAAGCTAAGTATTGTGCCTCTGAAAGAAATGTTACTCATTCACTCTCTCCTCGCTTGTATTTATTCATTTCCAGAGTAGTGTTGCTACCTGGACTTGTATTGTCTAAAAAAAAATCTATTCAACAATGCTATTTTCTCAGCAACAAGCTCTCAGAATCTGAATATCCAATCTGACTGGATCAAACTAAACTTCAAAAACTGCAGTCAGTTTGCAAACAGTCTTGTGAGTAACCGAGCAGATAAACTGTTGGTAAAGCAAAAAGATGTGTATTTACTGTTCACTGATAGTATTAAATATAAAAGGCTTTTTGGTTTTGCAAATCTTCTTCCTCTAGCAACCCATTTCTCACTACAAAATTGAGGTGTTAACCTTTTTTTCCTGCAGATCAGCCTTTTAATTTCTGGCAAGAGCCATAGGAGCAGATGCTCATCTAATATTACTTTAAAAGCACAAGTCCTAGCCACTGAGATAAGATATGACTAATAAATATTTAAGCATTAGTCATTTCAAACTGGAAAAGAGGCAATGGTGGGAAAGGCAGACTCTTAAGAAAAATTTAAATATCTAGGGGAATTCAAACTGATTGAGCATAGAACATATATATATATATATATACACACACATATATATGTATACATGTATACAAGCAGTAACCAATATTAACAAAACTGTAGGAGCTAAAGCCAAAGTAACTTAGAGAGTGTTCAGTAAATATATAAGCTTAGTACACTTTAAAACTCAAAAAAATGACCATGTTTATTTGCACAATAATGGAATATGAACATGAAAGGCAACCTACTGCTTTTGAAGTTAATGGAGTGCTCTTTCAGGGAAACAGATTCTAATAGACAAGGTTTTGTGCTGCTAAGACTTACAGAATCTAAACATTGCCATTCAAATGGTGACATATAGGAGGACAGTATTTTGATTTGGGGAAAATATTTTTAAATTGCTGCAGAAATCTAAAAATCAGTTAAATTATAAGTCTAGATATTCAGAGGCAATAAAAAGACATTTCCATAAACAAAACAAAAATTAAGATAGGCTATTCATAAATTCATAGGCTTTCCTAAGGCATCTGGAGGACAGTTATTCAAATATATTTGAATAAACCACTATTACACAAACAATTATTAAATCCTAATTATATCCCAAGCTAAATGGATTAATTAAAAGAAATAAACATTACAGTTTCTTGGTTCTCCTGAAGTTTTTACGTCGGAAGATTTCTTCTCTAATTTCCATGTATCTGAAGCTCAGTACAACCTTCCTTTTTTATTCTTGCATTTTTCATTATGCTGATTTCTAAGTCCTTCAAAGAGGGAATTCTCTGTCAAAGATTCAGCCACTACTCTCAGCATAAAAAAAAAAAATAGGAGAGAGAGAAATTTTATTTTGACCTTGCCTATCTAGGTAACTCCTAATGTTAGTGACAGTCCATCATACAGTAAGACAATTTTATGAAGATGACATCTGCTGTGAGTGGCCATGATGTGTAATTGCCCACATACACCATTCAGTGATTTCTTCCCTCACTCACTGACTTATTCTCTATCCCTGTGATAAAAAATCCCAAACCTGGCATCATATGGTCTGTCTGTTTCAGGGTATATTTCCACTCCTAAGAAAAAGAGAAGTAGAAGAACCTGTTTCTGTTGTTCTATGATTAGAATATTTTGCTAGGAGGAAGGGAAACTTATTTTCTGCTCCTGAATATTTTCACATTTTGCACTAGGTAGATACAGAAATTAAAAGTAAGAATCCTAGAGGAATATAAAGTAGACCATATATTTGAAGATTCCTAGCTATTTTCTAAGCTGTAGGTTGTCAAAAATCCAATAGGTTCCCTTCATTTCAGTTTAGTAAAATATATATAAAAATATGAAAATATTTTGGATGCTGGCAGGTGTAGGTTCATCGTAACCTTCACACTAAGAGACTCAAATCAACTGGTTCTCAAAAGCTCTCCATGTCCTACTAATATGCAAAATGACTGAAAATGCCAAGTTCCTCAGGAGTGAATACATCTTTGGCCAAGCTGGTAGAGCACACAGGGAAATACCATTGTTTAATTAAACATCTAAGTAGTTTAAATTGAACTCAACCACTAAGACCAGGAGCTCAGACAGACACACATCTGAATTCTGAATATCAGAATATATTAAAAAAACAGATCCTCATTCTCCAGATGGAGAAACCTTGTAAGTTTGCTTGGAAGTCTCTGTATTAGATGTTTCCAGGATGCTCAGCAAAGACACATAAATTAGTTCAAGCATTGGCAAGAGTGAGAAGTTTGAAATGGTGCTTTTCCATTGCTGCATAAGAAATAGAAATTTATTCAGTAACTTTAAATTTACTATTGTGTTCCTATATTTGTTACTGAGTATGTAAATAGTAGTAAAGAAAATAAAAATACTTTGAGTATTTTTAAAGACTATGTCATGCAATTCCACTGGCTCAATACTGGGAGACAATCCATTAATTACATTGCATTTTTTTTATAAAATGGATAGGAAAATGAAAGAATTGGCTTTCCAGTTCAGATGCATTCAATTATGAAGGGATAGTGGTATCCAGAAGCTGTCATAGCATATTGTGTCATGTTGTTCCCTCCCAAGCAGGCTTTTCTTTATTGCTGCTTTACTTTGTATTCAGGATAGCCTTATTAATAATCAAATTGAGGAATGCACTGCAAGCCTTCAGATAAGCAGACGGAAGAGTCATAAATCTTGCCATTCGTATGTGGACAAGCAGCCAAACCAATGCCTATCTCTGTCTAACAGCTTGAAAAATGCAGGTGTTAGGATTTGGGGGTTTTTTAACAGAGTTTATAGACCCATGGTAGGCAGAAACATTAGTTCTCAGATGCAACCAGCAGCACATCCTGGAGGAATAGCCTGAAATTTCACAACTACCTCAAAATAGAAAGAGAAAACTTAAAAGTGGTAAAAAAAAAACCAAAAAAACAAGACAAGCAAGTCTTAACTTGCTTCAGTGGTCTCATACACAGCTTCTTCATTTACAGTGTTAATGATAAGGCAGTTTGTCTCTGCCCTGTAATAGTGACACCAGGGAATATGGGATCACGTATCTACAGCTCAATCTGCAGCCCATGAAGTTTTATAGGCTGTGTACAGTAGGTGATAGCTCTATAGCTGAGCACTTCCAGTTTTTACTGTCACAGTAATCACTTAGATAAAGCTCACTCGATTTTTAGGAGTGATCAACACCTGAGGAATCATAGTGATGAGGAATATTTCAGACATGCCAATCCAAGCCAGATAAACCAGAGCAATTAAAAAATATTCTTTAAATACTGTATCTTTGAAGTGACATCTGGGGTAATTCAAATTTCCTATTAATGTTGATGTGAAAGAGCTGCTTTTAATGTACCTGAAATCCACGGGATTTTTTCATCAATTGTCTCTATTGAAAAAACCTTTATATGACGAAGTTTTTTTACCATAATGAATAGGAAAAAAATCAATGTAGTACTGATGGAACAACTGTTTCTTCACAAACCATTGAAGAAAAAGAATAGTAATATTTTACCAAAAAGGATATAATGTAGACATCTTTACTATTTTCCAAGGAAAATGAAAATCTAAAATAGTTTATAATTATACAAGTCCAAAAAAACTTGTCCTGAAATTGTTCAAATGAAAAAGTCCGCATTTTCCATCAAAAACCTGCAGTAGAATTGACATTTATTGTTTAAAAGTCATTCTGTTTTCTCCAGTTTTCAAATAATTTTCTTAAACACAAAATCCAGAGGAAAAAAAAGTCAGCTTGCTAGACATCTTGGCAAAAATTATCCCCCCCAAAAAATTTCCAATTCTAAAGTACCCAATTTCAAAAATAATAGGTTAACCCTCTGACTGATTCAATTTTCCATTTCCATTCCACAACAGGGTCCCCTTTGAAGATCACCATCTTGTGTGTTTTGTATTATCATCTCCATGTAACACCTGACAAAACCTAGCAGAAAGAACAAAACTGCCTAACTGCATGAATCACTAGATAACCTGAAGTTCCAGAACGAATTATTAGGAAATCTCTCCTCTTACATGTAGAGAACTTTTGAAATAGCAGCATACCATGAAACCTGAGCTACTGTTACCTACTTGAAAAAATCCTCATTCAAGCAAGCTTCAGAAGTCCAAGTAGGACTCCAAACAAGCTAATAGCAAATCTGGCTAATATTAAATCAAAGAATTTCTCTTTTGTTTCTGGCACAGTCACAATCACCTGTTTGTTTCATGAGAAATTAATGCCATCTAATTACAGCTACAGGCTAGTTTCTAATCTGTGCCCTCTGAAAAATTAAACCCTTAAACATGTAACAGATATTAGCTCATGTCATAGTATATCAAACCAGACAAAATGAAGCTTGCAGACTACTTGAAATTACTTAGCCTAAAATAACTGGTCCTAATGATATTGCAAATGCATGAACTATATACACAGAATTAAAACTCCCATGGTTTTTAAATGTGAACCCAGGATACAAAAATTCAAACATCATCCACACATAACATTTTTCACATTAACAAAGTTATGGAAACAGTAACATTAATCTAAATTTTCATTTTAACTTCCTTGATTGAAGATATAAAACTAGGTTTCTTTTTTTCTAATATCAAACCAACTGAGTAGAGGACTTGCACATACACACACTAGTTTTTAATAGCTATATGTTTTTTAACATTTTAGCCATATTATCAACACGCACCAACCTGCACAAATTTACTGACAGTTATCAAGGTCTTTATTAATATGTTATAAAAATTGGCATCAGTCACATGTGACATGAACACTATTTTTTTAATGATACAGTAACTCTTTAACTATAGCAATGTAAACCTCTTTCTTAACTAACTTTAAAAATGGGACTGAGAGCCTGGAGAAAAATTTATTTTAAAGCCCAGTAACATTTTTTCCCACCATTTTACTTTGAAATCATACAAATATATTTAAATTTTACTACTAAATTTATATGACGTTTTCTAGGAATGATTTTTTTTTTCTTTTTCCTCGCCTCAGGTCGATACTTTGAATCTAAGATAATTATGCTGCCCAGATCTAATCCTGATGTGACAAATCACAATCTCTTTTTTTGATCGATTATTTCATGTTCAGAAAACATGAACTCTCAGACAGGCTTTGTTCAATTACCCTCGAAATTTGGGAGAAAGGAGTAACTGGCATCCGTGATAAACAACTTTTCTCAAAAGTGTTTCAAGACAGAATGCAAGCAATTCTGTCAGGTATTATACTATTAAAATACATGCTTTTATCTGACATGTTCCAATTTCTAAGTTGGCCATTTGGTAATTGGAGCCAATGACTGCAAGGAGGTACCACATGGAGAAGATAATAAGTCAAAAGCACACTATAGAGACCTCAAAGGATGATATTACACTATACACATTTACAGAGAGGGGAATGATGGCTTTTTGGAAGTGTGAATGGACTACACTTCTCCAGAAGAGGTACAGCCAGAAGCCACTGAAGAGGCTCATCCCAAAAACCCGCTATCACTGGCATGTACAGTGCTGCGAGGAGGAGGCACAGCAGGTGCTGAGCCACAGTGACTGACAGAGGCTGCTGGCTGAAGGCATTTCAGTCCTAATCAAGTGTGCTATGCACTGTACTGATAATTCCCTTTCAGGTCCTGCTATGGATTTGAAAGCTACAGAGGTGGCTCAAAGAACTCCTTAAAGGTTGACAGCTTAGACTTGTGCTTCCTACAAATACAGAACAAAATTACGTCTTAGCCACGTTTTTCTGTCTGGAACAGGATTTAAGAAATTGAATCACTTTCAAACAAGACGTTAAAAATTAATGAAAAATTTTCTTCTTTACAATGTTTTCCATAAAGCAATGTAGTTTATGGAATTACAGACTTCGAATACAGTTGTGTGAATCTGAACAATACAACGTTTTTATTACTTCTTTTCAAAATTATATTGAAAGATTTCTGAATCTCACAACAGGAAAAAGTTAAAAGGGATTACTTGACAAAGCAAATGCTGGTTATTCGACTTTGAAGCTGGTTTTATGTGGATACAGCACTGCAGAAAAAGATAGCACACTTCAGCAGAAACCTTTATCCATTCTGAGTGCACATATGGTTTAGAGGAAGGAAACAGAACCTGGAATTTCAGGGGTTTACTTTTATTGCTACTATTTCCTGCACAAAATTGGACAAGAACATTTTCTTAAAAATAAATATCTCATCACAAAACATCTCAACATTGCAATACAGGCACAATTATTGGAAAATCTAACATGTTTTGAAATGAGATATAATTTCTGTTAAAGGCATTCATGGAATCAGTGTATGAAGCCATGATCACAGGATCCTTCAAATTTTGCTGTATAAAATGCATAGAACTATTAGCTTCATCATCTAAGTTATACTTGGATTGACATCTTGATGCAGCTGCATGAAACTGACAGCTTTTAGGCATGTTCAAACCCTAAAATACTAGTGAAAAAGGTTTTAAAAGCTAAGTGCATAAAGTATCTTCAAGGTTGTTTTAAATGCAACTGGATGGATTCTAACATCTTCAAGTCAGATGTGACAAATAACACATATCAGAATCTTCCCTTTCATGAGCACAAATATGCTTTGAAAATTTATAAATGAAATACAGTTTAAAAATATTACTAGGCTGAAATATGTAGCATACTTATAAAATACTGGTTTTGATGACATCTCTATGAATATTACTCCTTTCAGTCAGAATATCAATAGAGCACAAGTAAGGATGACAGATAAAATAACAATACCTGAACACATTCATCTACAGTGTTAGAATGTACTATCCATAAGATTTCTTCCCCCTTTAAGGTATGTACATTAGCTTTCTCTGACATGCTAAGCAATGTATTACAGAATACACTTGATAATATCAATGTAATTATCACACTCACATAATAATTAGCCTCTCATGATTCACAGTAACAAAAGGAAACAAAGTAATAAATTAAGTCTGACTACAAAAATGGCCTCGGGAGATTTTGCTAAAATGTGCTTTTCCTTACTTTGGTAACAAAATGTTTTGAACTGCCTTAAAACAACATGTTTGTTTCTTTCCCTTGTTTTTTTCTAGAGACAGTCAATATCCAGACGAAAAGCTTCTCAACATCCATGAAGAAAACTTTTTTCTCCAAAACTTCTTTAAAGATAATAGGCAAACTAAAATTCCTAAATTTTACAGAAATAGTCTTAAGCAGCTTTTCATGAAAGTTTTACATCTGCTTATAGGCTACTTAGGGGGCAGTTACTGTCTTCTAACTTCCCTGCTTATAGGTCTAAATATAGACAAATCATAAACCACTTAATTTCATTCTAGAAAGGGTGATAAAATGTATTAGAACACTGACACAACCAGTTCTCTAACCTCATCATAAAGACCATAGCAAAATGCTAATAATATCGCAGCCAGGCCAGGATTTTTATTTTCCATTATGCTGCATGCTATTTGTTTTCTTAAATGTTAGTTTGTGTCTGGAATCTCACTTGAGAAGCCAAACATACACAGACAATGAAGGAAATTGTATCCAGGTTTTCACTTGCTTTTAAAATAAAAGTGACCCACTTATAAGAAATAAGTTAACATTAAAAAAGTAAATGCATTTTGAACTCAACTCCTACAATATTGTAGCATATACTACTAATATGTCCATATGCAAAAGCTGGAGAAAAATGTGGAGATTTTTTGTTTTAGTTTGGGTTTTTGTGTTTTGTGGGTTTGAGGGGTTTTTTTTCAGTTTTGCTTTAATAAGGTAAACAAGTGTCAGGAAAGAATGTCAAATATTACCACAACCTTTCAAGCAGAGCTTAGAAAAGCCACATAGCTAGTTTCTCGGAAGAAATTCACAGAGACATTGGTTCAACAGTTACCGGAAGTCACTTCAAAATTCCTGGAAAACAGAAAGGTTTTCCAGGAACTAAGGACATCCAAGCGGATAGAAATTATACTTCTTACACTGCATTGTAAGAAGCTCATGCTTGGATCTCTCAGCATCTAAAGATGAAACAGAAAAGGGCTTAAACTTCAAAGAAGTCAGAAGACAATTAGTAAAAGCTAAATGTGCAGCTTACATGGAAGGACAACTTCAAGAAAATATACTGCTTATGATTAAGTGATTATTCATTTTTTTTTTCAAGCAAACTTGTTAAAGCATTTGCCTATAAAGCAGAAAACAAAATCCATTATACACAGTGTTCAGAATGATGTCCTAATCAGCAGAGAGCACACTTACATATAACGTAATTTTCAATTTTGACTGAAGATAGGCTACCACGTATGAATTTTCAGTTTTCAAGATCCAAAAAACAAGAGTAACCCTGAAATTATCATATATTTCCATATGCCTCTGCTAGTTATAAAAGAGGAACCAGCCCACATTTTCTAGACTATTTGCTTCTTATCCAATCAATTTCTTGTAGAAATTGCTTAAACAGGAGAGAAATTCAGGGCCAGGAGTCAGGTTTTCTTCCTGAGTAATCGACAGCGCCAGCCTGCAGCGTCCAACTTGCTTTCTTACTTAATTCTTTGATTCCTGCCACAATACCAGTGCACCTCAACAGACTGGTGTCATATGGTCAGGTCTCCTTCTGCTTGCCCTTTCTGGTTAGATAATTTCTAATGCATCTTCAACATCAAATATCAGCATGTGCTAGCCAGAAGTACCTTCAGGGTCAAATCCCAGTTATCCAGATAATTTGACTCACCCTGCTAAGATCAAGGAAGTAATTTAAAAGCAACAAACCAAACACTGCTGGATCCAGCAAATGAGAATCACAATATAAGCAATTTTTTTTCAATAGGAAAAAAAAACAAAACCCAAATTCTCACACTTAAGCCTATCTAAAAGCTCAAAATAAATAAGGTCCATTTCCTCTTTCCAAAAATATCAAGAAACAAGAACTTTCTTAAAAGTGTGCACAAAAGCTTAGAATTGGAAGATGCCATAAAAAGTCCATTTGTTTTTTAAACTAAACTTTGAGAATACTCATTGCCATGATTTTGGACATTAAAGAAATCCAATATAAAGTTCATTTGCAGTCACGAAAGACTAAAATTTGAATCTTGCAAATGGATAAACAAAAAAAAAAAAAGAAATGCTAACNGAATTTTTTTTTTATTATATTTCAGGAAAATACTTTCCAAATTTTAGTTTGCTGTATCGTGTTTCCCCTACTTAATAGCAACTCATTACTACTTCCTACTACTGCTGTATTACAATGCATTAACTGGAACTGTTTATTGTTTCCATTTTGCCCTTAAAACCACTGAAACATAGATTTTCTTCAGTACTGCCTGAGGCATTTCTGCTTCTTTCCAAAGTGTTTTGACTATATTACAATTGAACTGTTTGAAATCATGGCTATAGAAATGCTGTGAAACAGCAGGAAAAAATATAATAATCTTCAAATATAAAAAAAAAACCCAAAGGAAAACAAAAGAAAACCCTTCAAAATCAGACTGATGGATGAGTTTTAAATGTGAAAAACACTGTTAAAATTACTAATGTTTCACTTCAGTATGCAAATGTTCCGTTTCCAAAAACTGTTTACATTAGACAGTTGCTTAGAAATTAAGTCATTTTCTTTTCATCTTATCAACAATCTCATCAAAATCACTTTTGTCAACAGTACTACTACCCTGGTTAAAATATGGTTGTGCTACCATGAGCATAAGGTTCTAGACACTTAGAAGCTATTTTCAGAAGACCAAAATGAGTTATTAAATGTTACTTAGAAAAATCTTCACTATTTCTGCCCCCGATGTATGAACTTGGACTGCAAAAAATGGGTATTCTTGTATTCTCTNCCTAAGACCTGCCAGATGCTGTGACCATCATTAAAGTAAGTGAAATTTTAGTAACTGGACCCCTGTGCAGAATCTTCTTCAGAAATTAAATGTTTAAATGGTCATTGCCTGCTTTAGGAGAATTTTTTTTTTCTTTTAATGTTTAATATTTAAATGTTCAGGAGTTTGTAGATATTTGAGTGATTTAAGCAAGTTCAAAAACTTGATTTTCATATTTTTCTTCCATCTCTCAAGATTTCCATGCATAGAATCCTTGAGTAAGCTGAAGAAATTCTTATTATTTAATTTAATTAAACGGAAAAGAAAAAGGACAAAAGACATATCTAGACTATATATNACTGCCTGAGGCATTTCTGCTTCTTTCCAAAGTGTTTTGACTATATTACAATTGAACTGTTTGAAATCATGGCTATAGAAATGCTGTGAAACAGCAGGAAAAAATATAATAATCTTCAAATATAAAAAAAAAACCCAAAGGAAAACAAAAGAAAACCCTTCAAAATCAGACTGATGGATGAGTTTTAAATGTGAAAAACACTGTTAAAATTACTAATGTTTCACTTCAGTATGCAAATGTTCCGTTTCCAAAAACTGTTTACATTAGACAGTTGCTTAGAAATTAAGTCATTTTCTTTTCATCTTATCAACAATCTCATCAAAATCACTTTTGTCAACAGTACTACTACCCTGGTTAAAATATGGTTGTGCTACCATGAGCATAAGGTTCTAGACACTTAGAAGCTATTTTCAGAAGACCAAAATGAGTTATTAAATGTTACTTAGAAAAATCTTCACTATTTCTGCCCCCGATGTATGAACTTGGACTGCAAAAAATGGGTATTCTTGTATTCTCTCAATGAATACCTTTTTGATTCTTCAGCCGTGGAAGGAAAAATAAATTTTTCTCCGGGGGCAGGGGAAAGTGCTCTGAATGCAGAAACAAGCAGGTAGTATGACCAAATAAATAATATTAGGTGCGGATGATAAAAATGCCAAGGAAGAAAGAGATGGATCTTCAGTGTTATTGTAAAGTGTTAGTGTTGATAAAAGAGAAAATTGAAAACCAAAGTCTCCTTTCAAAAGCAGTGATATTAGGTGCTTCTGCCGCTAAATTGAGCAGATTTAAAGTTTTAAAAATACGTTGGTTTAGATTCCTTGAACGTGCCTATTTCATAAGTTACAGCAATAGTGAAGCTTACACACTTTGTAATGTGACCCAAGATAAATAAAATTTCATTATGACTTATGCAAACAAGCCTAGCAAAAGAAATTTAGACATGGCTCTCCAAAAAAAAGAAGGAAATTTACTATATCAATTCCATAAATAAAAGAAATACAAATTTAAATTCTCTTCTAAATCTTAATCAAATGCACAAATTTTGCTACATATTCATATTTCAAAAGTAATTTAGTTAATGTGATAAACATAAATAAAAAGCATGCCAATGTATATGAAATTTCAGTGCTTCAGAAACTAATAATTTATGGCACACTCCTGTGAAGAACAAATTCCAGTGGGCCCCTGAAGTAAAGAAGCAAAATATTTAATGAGGCAGAGGAGGGTCTGTTTCAGTAAGCTGCATATCACAGATACTGATTCACATCTGCAGTGATAAACCATCAGTGTTTGATTCACAGCCTGCAGTATTATTATTGGAGGGTCTGGGGGAAAGTGTCATGCACAAGCAGAAGGTAAAAATATTTGATCTAAAGCACAGAGATACTGAATACCTTACACTCTCCTCTAATTTGCAATAAATTTGGCTGTCACTTGCATTTCTTAATAATTACTCAATTAATCTTTTCCATGAGAGGGAAGGTGTTTATGTTCCTAATGACTGAAATGCAACGTGCAAATGATTCTTCCACAGTATACACTTTCACTCTGTTTCCACCTACATGTGGAAATTTAGCACTAGAGGTATCCAGAGTCTGGGTTTAGATTGATCTTCAATTATACACAGACATTTTGTTTTATTAAGAGTCTAGATGCTAAGAAGTTATTAGTTAATATGATAATTATGCTCTAAAGTGTTGTTCGCTAATTTGATAATTACATCTTAATTACTGAATTAGAAACCTCTTGAGAAAAAATGAAAAGTTGTTTTGGCAGAAAACAAGAGTTATGCACCCTACCTTATCTGAACCCTGTATTTGGATTAAATATTAATTGTTATACAAAGAAACTCTTACTTTTTATTCCCTCTTCTATATATATTTCTAGTGCCTGGTCCAACAGGTACATCTTTGACCAGAATACCATAATCCATGACCAGAGTATTCACTTTACTTTTTTTATTTACAATATCCTTAAAAACAATCTAAAATGCTTTAAACTATGTTGACGACAGTGAAGGTTTGTATTTGTAACAGTAGACCAGGCAGTATCACAGAATTACACAGAATATTCTGAGTTGAAAGGACCCACAATATCGAGTCCAACTTTTAAGTGAATGGCCTACACAGCGATTTACACAGGAACCCACAACCTTGGCCTAATTAGCACCATGTTCCCACCAACTGAATTAATCTCAGTGGCTATGTTTTTTTCTAATTTACATGGCTCAAACAGAATTTTTTCCATCCAGTACAATCAGTGTCTCCCCATGCTGAGACCTTTTTTCTTTCTTTCTCCAAACACCTCCGCAGAAAACACAAGTTTTTTAAAAGGAAAAAAAAGTTCCATTAATTATTCATATGATAAATAATAATCATATTTTTATTTATCATAAATAAAAAATGTGTTCTCAATGAATCTATGTCTTACAACCGGATTTATTAGTGCCTAACAAAAAGTAGTACCTTCACTGACGATCATTCTGGTTTAGGCATATGAGCATATAGATATGAATATTTAGCCACCTTTTTCACAACCTCTTTCAAGTATTCAAGCAAGGAAGCACACTTAGACAGGAGGCAGAGTATTGACAGGATCACTCCAACTATTTCCATAAGGAAAACAGTCTAAATATCAGCAATTAAACAGGGGAGAAAAGGTTAAAACAGTAAACAGAGATAAACTCTGTAAGGTGGAAGCTTTACTTTCATGACAATATCTTGCACACTGCACATAGTTTTAATCCCTTCCGCTGGGGAGGGGGTTTGGGCAGGGCAGGGAGGGAACAGCTGAAGTTCAAGATTTAGACAGTGATGTGTAGAAGGCAACAGCTGTGGAAGCCAATGGGTGCAGAAGCCGGTAGGTGTGCCAGGAGGACAAGTTCCCATTGCACTCATTTGATCTGGCAGGACAGCTGACCTGAGCACAGTCAATACTCATGCTCACATATGGGCTACCTGACCTTGTTGAAGCTACCCCTCCCGGCCTCTGGCACAGAAAAGGAATGTGTCTTTCCCAGGTCTCCTGTCTTATCTACACGGGAGTCTCTGAAATGCAAATAGATCTCAATTTTAATCAGTCCTTCTCAGCTTATCATTTTGCCTGTTTTGTCTGCTAATTTCCTTTGACTGAAAGGAGAGTTTGGGTACTTGGCACCCATATGTATCTGAACCTTGAACCAAATCCTGCTCATTTCAAAAGTTATGTAATAGATCTGGAAAAAGTAAAGAGGATGGCAACAAATTGTATGATAAATTTCACATAATGAGTGAAGAGGAAAAGATAACTCAACCTGGTAAAGAGACAGCTTGAAGTAAGGTAGAATTCTGCAAAAACATATATGTCGTGCAGATGGTGGGTACCATTTTCTTATTCACTGTTTCCTCACTCACAAGAACTAGAGGGCCTTACTTGATGCAAGTGTTAAAGTATTCAGTGCTAATTGTCACTTTTTTTTTGCAGAGGTATGAATTGAGGAAAACAAACAAGAAGGAGATTGCAGTGCTGCAGACTGGATATAGGTTGCCATCACCTGAGGTGGCTTAAAATCCAGTAGCATTACAAGATATATATGTCTTCTTTCTGGAGCTGGGGAATTTTTCTTCTTTCTGTTGGTGTGAACTTGTGATATTTGCATGAGACAGCTTCATGTAATACAGGTGGTTTGTATGCTGAGAGAGGATCTCTCTGAATCTGGTATTTAAATTTTCTCCATTTCATGTTTATTGTGAAAAGATGTATTTGCTCACTAGTTATATAGTTTGTGTAAAATATTTAGTATTTCTCAACACAGCTGACAGATAAAGGTCTTAATAAATTCGCCTTTAGTGCCACACAGTACAGCTGAAATATGTTATTAAAATTAATGGAATAAAAAGGTCAAAGAAAATTATATTTAATATTTTGGTGGTCAAAACACAGCTATATTTTCACATTTCTAGGCCCCGTAAACATTTCTTCTATATCAAAGAGCAACATGATTGACCTTCTTTGGTTTTTTTTCAATTTAGGTCTTTATATGACCATGAGTTTTGCTGTTTTGAAGCATCCTTTTTTGCCCATCCTTTTAAAATATTGAAAAACTTTAAATAATGTTTATATTTGAACAAAGCAACAGATTATTGATGTTAAAAAAAACACCTCATTACTAGTTTTTACTTACAATGTAACTTTTGGGTAGTACTTCAGACCAAAAACAATCAGCTTTAGGAGTATTAAACTCTTGTGCAACAGTTGGTCATAGAACAGAAGTACAACCTCAGTGACAATTATGAGTCAAGGGGTCAGTTATATTGCACTGGTTTCATTGATTTTTTTTTAATTGTCTTTTATGTTTGGCTTGGTTTTTATTCTTGGGCACATCAGCCCAGCAAGTCAAGTTTGTTTGCAGTCATAGTTAAAATTTTGATGCTGAGGAATTTTGCAAAGAGGAATTTTAGGGAGACACAAAGCAAGATTCAGTTGCCTGAAAACAGGCATCTAGTGCCTTTTCTGACTTCCAAAAACTGTCTTAGGGTGCAAACTGTAGAGATATGGCAAAGGACTCACTGGAGTTGCAAGTGCTTTTGTTACCATGGCTGGAGGCAATATATCCCATAGCACCTACATTATGGCAGCTGAATCCCATTCACTGAGTTTGATTCAATTTCACCTACAATTAATTTTCTTTAAGATTGATGTCCCTTCTGAGTTTCTTATTGTAAGCAGCCTTTACAATCTTCCTGAAAATGAGATTAATTGTATGCTGAAAGTGCTGTTCAAAAGAGGTCAGATTTCCCTGCTGCTCCTTGTTAAACGCACATATCCAACATTCCTAAATACTCTTGCATAATCCTCAATGACTTCCTGCAGGTGAACCTCATTAACTGTTTTTCATTTAGAGAAAAATTTAAATCTTATTTCAGCAGCCCTGCTGAAGATGATACACAACACAGAGGCATGCAAAGAGGTATTAGTCATTTTCAGCAACACCAACCTGCATCTACTTAAAAAAAAACACATATATTTTGTCTGGATTTTTTACTTTTCACACATTTCAGAAAACCAAGGCATTGATGTTTAGCAATGCCTGCTCAAATAATTAATAGGAAACAGTTGACATTGAAGTAGTGACTCACTGATACAGCTAAACAGAATTTACTCCCTAAACTAGAAATTAATTTTCATTAAGCCAATACGTACTTATTGATAAAAAAATAAAATTAGTCTTACACTTATGAAAATAATTTTCGTGCTTACCTTTTGGAGGTATGTTGAAAATATCTGTAAAGCATTTGCCCACTAAAGGTTTACAGGGGATTCAGAACACACATGTACAAAATTCATCCTACTGCTGAAGAGTCAGACTGTTGAATTTAGTATGATAGTTCCCACTATAGTAAAAAAGAAAGGCACATGTAGAGACTGATTCAAAGCAAGTAGGCTGGAAAGCCCTTGGAATCTGTCCTTTTTCTTCCTCCTCATTAGAGAGCTCAGATAAGATGAATTAAAGACTGTCCTTCAAGCCTCTTACTTATTGGTTCTTCTCTGAGTGGATGTATCTAACGTGGGAGATAAATGCACATGAGCCAGTAACAATATGAAGCCCTACAGCAAGAGCTTTCTGAGCTGTTCTCTCACACATTCATAATTACTTTTGTATTTACACACCAATGTGCTTATCTCTTATTCTTTACCACTTTCTCTTTATTACCACATTGCTACTGAACAACAACATAAATATTTATTCTCTTATTACAGAATACTGTTTAAGTTGTTTCTGTGGTTTATTTACTGTTAACTGCATTTTGAAACAAACAGCCATCGTAAAACATCCTTGGTCTTTTATAGGGATTTTTTCTTATAGCTCTTTTCCCCCAAATAATCAAAAATTAAGTATTCCATGCAGTGATTTTCCCCATGAATAGTATGCTGCAAAATGTGCTCACAAATTATAGCTTTCCATACCCACTCAGTAGCAGGAATTTTTTTAGAAATGACATAAGCAGAAGCATATCACTCTACAGCAAAAAAATAAAACAAAACCACACAGGATTAAGTTGTCATATATATAAAGATATCATGTAAATTAGATTTAAATAACATTGTCTTAAATTATTAGCTTGTCATTGTTAGCGACCACTCTTGAGAAAAACAGGTTTTCTAGCCTTTCATATTGATTTATGTTAACCACTAGCCTCAGTGTCTTTATAATTCAATTCAAATCTGTAATGAGTCAGACCTGTGGAAAGGCCTGTTCAGAATGAACAGTGACAACTTAGTTGAAATGCTGCTCATGCCATGGAAACAATGAAGTGTGACACTTTGTCTTTTAAATCTTGCACAGGTTTACTGGGAAAGAAGAGTCATTTATTCTGTTTTCCAGAAAGGCAGCAATACAGGTAGGAGAATTAAACATTTACTTTAGGAGAGTGCAAAGTATTTCTTTGCCTTTTTCACAGGTGTGTTAAGCTGTTTTCTAAATTGATTTGGTACCTTGAATATTCATCTATTTTTAGCTTTTCCTGCATTGAAGTCTATACACAACCCCCCTTTGAAAAGCTTCTTCTTATAAGCATTTTTCCTTCTGTTGAAGTCTGTCTCCAAAATACCTTTCAGTTTGCTTGTGTTGAGGTATTTATCCATTAATACAAGAAACCAGAAGCATGTATATAAAACAAGACAAATATTTCAAAAAGTTCAATGATCAGTGTTTTTCTGTCATATATAAATGGATCTAGAGTAAATAGTTGTGCATTATTTCTTTTAAATACAGCTTAATATTAACACAAAATTGTATATGCATTATGCTAATTTTTTAATAAAATAAATACCCTTGGACCAAAATTTTATGCATTCACTTTCCAGAAAGATTTTAATCTTTGACTCAGATTTCCTCAAGCCTAATATGTTTTTTAATATGGTGCTGATTTCTACAGTAATGTAGAGCTCTAGAGGTTCAGATTTCTCATTAATAAGGGGTATTTTAAAGGATTAGCTTGCATTAGCTTGCATTCTAAATTTTTACACCTCAGATTAAAAGACTGTTTTCAAAACTTGCAGGGGCCTAAAGTCAGATCCTATCTTCTCTTAGCTCCATGATATAACTTTTCATTAGACATGGGGCAATAGAGGTACATCTCTACTCAATTATTTCAAATCAGCAAGCTAATGAAGTGAAATAATTTAAGACCACATTTGGAATGCAGTATTGTTCATGTTAGAGAAAATATATGCAGGCAGTATACTGCAAAAATAATTCATAAATGTATAACTAAACCACTGATTCAAATCAAACAAGGAATATAAATTCATCAGCTGGTCACAAAAGCCTAAAATAAGTGCCTTGCTCCAAACCTCATTTCTGCTGGCTGTTTCTGGATCCCTCAGAAGAAAAAAAAAAGCGTAACTTGATAATTTTGAATTTATGGACCTTCAGAAGCCAAAAAAAAAAAAATTAAATAAATGTATTCTAAACATGTTTGAAGCCAATTCTCCATTCTCAATGGTTCAGCTCAAAGGTCTCATGATCCACTGTACAATTGCTTGTTGATTGTGCCTTGTAGATGGCTTTAGCAAACGACAGACAGCTGTAATCAGGAAGGACTCCAATCAGACACACAGTTACACACATTACCCCTTATGCATGCTACTGCAGAAAATAACTGCATCTAGCATTAGAGAAACCTTCAAATAGTATCTGTTAAAGTCTTGCTCCGCTATTCAGTTGCATATAAGCAAAAATAGTCATTTGGGCTTCAAGTGATATTTTATTGTACACTTAGTTTTGCAAAATTCAGATTTCACATCTGTAAAATTCACTATTTTGAGCAAATTATGCTAAATTTTAAAAAATAGTTTGGTTGAAATTACATCTCAGACTTTTACATTTCCCCTTTTGCTCGAGTTATTTTACACTTATGTCCTTTAATAAAAGGCTTAACAAAATAGAAGTTTCAAACTGAAATTTCAAAATATTCATGTCTTCTTAAATTTGGTATATAGTAATCTAAGATTAGACCGTTCTTTCCCACTGTTCAATGCTGCCAACAAAAACTGGGAAACCCACAGATTTTTCAATTTTTCTAGCTGGAAAGCAAAGCACTCAAAAGCTTAGAAGCAAAACAACTGAACATGCTTGTTCAGTCATTTCCTGGGTTTGGCTGGGGTGGAGTTAATTATCTTCATAGCAGCCCACAGGGTGCTTTGTTTTAGGTTTTTGGCTAAAACAGTGTTGGTAACACACCAACATTTTCGCTATTGCTGAGCAGAGTTTTCACAGTGTCAAGGTCGTTGTTTCTCACTGCACCCCAGAAAGAAGGCTGGCACAAGGGCAAGAGGCTGGGAGGGGACAAAGGCAGGACAGCTCACCTGAACTGACCAAAGCAGCATTCCAAAGCATCTAATATCATGCTCAGCAATATAGCTGGGGATGGAGCTCTTCCAAAGTAGTCTTTGCACGGGAATTGGCTGGGCATTGGTCTACTGGTGGTGAGTGACTGCTTTTTAAAATTTTTCTTTCTTACTTTTTCAGTTATTTCTGTTTACTTTTGCCCTTACAGTTCTCTCTGTTTGAAGAGTCTTTGAAGGGCTTGGTTTGACATGCATGTATTTGTCCTTAAAATCAGCCACATGGGGTTTGATTGCAAAAGTGCAAGTGCTTCCAAGGTGATAATTGCAAATAACAAGTATTTTTCTTGGTTCCAAGTGCAAGAACATCTAGAACTGTTGTATTCCATTGATTCACAGATTAGATTATGCTGTATATTCCCTGTGGCTCTGTGTTAATTAAATATACTATTGCATTTTAAGTTTTATTATTATTGAGAAACAAATTGTCCTAATATGTACTGTGAAATGAAAAATTTATATAATTGATAGCCAAAACCATGATAAAATAAATAAATTTAAGGTTAGATTACCTGGTAAATAATATCTTCAAGTATCATCAGTGATGATCTTTCTTCCTTCATTTCCAACAAAGTGGTTCCATGGCACCGCCTTTATTTTCTGTAAGCAGTTTATTAACATCTCTGTTTGCCATACATTGACATTCCCTTGCCAAAGTAAGTTGTCAGTATTCACCAATATCTTTGTTAATGTATCTGAAAATTATTTTAAGAACCGATCATTTGATCCAACAGCCTGGATTATATTTACTCAATATTTTTAGGTATGAGTAATTAATTAACTGATTAATTATTTTACAATTCCAAAATCCCAAATGAATGGAAGGATTTAGAAATTTAGAAGAAAAAAAGCAGACCAACCCAAAACTAGTCGAAATTTGTATCAATTCTTTCTACCTCACATTGGTGAAGTTTGAAAAATCTACAGGGCTACATGCCAGAGCTGAAGCATCAAGTCAAAGCCCACAAGGGTATATGGCTGCCAGAAGAACCTACCTGACACTGTGTGCAAATTTAAATGCTTAAGAAGAGACCAGAGGGTAAATAGGATAAAATTAAGCCCAGGAAGACTTGAAAATCTTCAAAACAGCAAACAGGAAAGTCAGGAATAACTGCAAAACTCACGATTCTCCAATCATAGTGTACTATTTTCAAAAACTCCGAGACCACATTCTTTTTGCTCGAGTGCATGGGATTTGCCTCTCAGCTGTGGATGAAGAAAATACTATGAATGTTCGTTTGGTTGGCTGGTTGGTTGGTTGGTTGGCTGGTTGGCTGGTTGGTTGTTTAAAAAACCTTCTGGTAATACCCAAGACCAAATACCTGAACTCAGAGTCACAAACAGAAGGGATTGTCTTCAAGCACATACATTCATTTTAATTCCTCTGTCTCATTCAACTATTGAAACTTTTTAAACTTGAAATCTGAATGTTTACCTCTAATGGACAGATAATACTTGCCAACTGGGTCTCTACTAGCTGCTTGCCCTTGTTGGTGTCTGCTTAGATCCCTCAGTGCATTAAATCCCTGTACCTCTGCACCAAAACTCCCACCTCAAAAGCTCCGCTCCCATCTGCATCCCAATCTTTCTCACCAAATACTTTGCACTTACAGTATCCAGCATGCATCTTCTAGAGCCAGAGATGATAGCTGCCAGTTGCTCAAGAGCTGTGGAACCTTTTTCTTATCTTTACTTCATTACTCTAAGCTCCTAAAACATGCATGGACTGTTGAAGAATGAGTTATTATTGGGAGGAATAAGTTACATACCGTGGCAGCAGACTACTGTTCATTAGCACAGATTTATCCTTTCTGCCTAGACCATATTTTCCAGAAACAGAGAAAAATGATTGTTTCAGGCAATAGTGAACTAGCTTTTGGAAGAGCTACAAATTTAGATCTCAAATTTGCAGAGAAGTCAGCATCTCGTGCTCTCTTTCTCTTGTATGATTGATAGACATTACTTTGGGGGTACTCAGGTTTTTCCTTATTTCCTTAACAATCAGATCCATACTTTATTATCTCTTAGAAAAAGATACTTAATTATTATCTTTTATCTCTTAAAAGAAAAATCCCAGTATATAATTCTATATAGACTTGAGCTAAAAGCTTTTAATTAAAAAAAAGGAAAAAATAAACATATTTTGATTTTCTACTTAAAAAGCAGTTAGAAATCAACTTTTCTATGGGTGCTTTGAATTAATCTACAGTAATAATCTATGATTATTGACCTTTACTCTCCAATTAACCTAGTTTATATTCTCACCCCTATAAATTCTCACTTTTTTGTAATGTACAAGAATTTTCTACCACAAAGTGGTTTTATGAATGCAGATCTGTGGATCTGTAACTAGGCTCACAAAATACCTGACTAGCTGGATTTGCATTGATTATGAAATATAAACAAAGACTAGCATGATGGTGGCTCTTTTAAAAGAATGTGGTTGATAGTATGGTAGAAATCACTGAGGTAGCAGGAGTCTGTATGAGATGCTAACAAGCTGGAGCATAGATAAATGCTGAGATTATATGAGAGGTCACACACCCTGAAAATTTGAATATTTTTATTTTGTACAGAAGCACTGACATTTTGTACTCTAGCTGTTTAAGTAAGTGATTAAGATGTTAACAAATTAAATTGATGAACAACTTGTATATTCCATGTTTCCAGCTTTCTCAAGTATTCCAGTGTTAGTTAGGTTTTTCTCTACATCTATTTTCAGTATCCATTGGAGATGAATGTTCAAGCAGATATTAAACTGTATTAAATTACCAAAGTATTTTTATACATATAGAAATATTGATATTCATTTTATGAATCTTATTTGGACCAAAGGAAAAATTACTAAGAAAAATTAAAAGTTAATTACTTCATAACACTATCCTTTAATCACAGAGTGCAGTGAATCTTCCTCTTCTAGGAAGATAAATTGGTTAATGCCTTTGCACTCTGTGACTATATGCCATAAAAACATGCATTCCAGTTCCATAACCCAACAAGAGACTCCCTCCATAGCCCTTTATATTCTGGACATTTCTTAAACAATGGGTATGTTAACAATGTATTTTTTTAATTCCATTGCACAGTATCTAGGAACCAGAATGTGATTTTGTAAGGGAAATTTTACAGTATGAAGCAATTTTTTTATGCAAGATGATTGTGATGATCTCTTACTGCTTTGGCCCACTGCTACCATATTAATAATGGGTTTCCTTTTTGGGTTCTCTATGGATTATTACAACAGCGATATATTAAAAAAAGCATCCTAAGGCAGGTATCTGGTTAAGTTTTTTAATAAACAGTAAGTCTGTTTCTCTGAATGTATCATAACAGAGTGCTCAATATACAGTGCTCTTTAATTCCCCAGTATAACAAGTTTCACATTCCAAACTCAGACAGCATAGGCTCATATATTCATGGAACAGCTTGTGCTGAAAGAGCGCTTTAAAAGTCATCTAGTCCAATGCCTGTGCAATGGGCACAGCTAGACCTTCAGCTAGATCAGGTTGATCAGAGCCCCATCCAAGCTTGAATGCCCCCAGGGACGGGGCACCACCACCCCTCTGGTCAGCCTGTTCCAGCGTTTCATCACCCTGAGGATTTATCACTGCAGCAGCTACAAGCTAAATGTAAACACATTGCTTTACAAATATTGTCACTGCTAGAGACCCGGGATCAAAGAACAAGAGAAATAACTACTTAATATGCGATTATTTATCTTTTTTTCTCTTTTTATACACTAGGGAAAACTTGAGTGCCATGAGTCAGCTCGATACAAGCATAAGTTAAAAAACTACACTGTGGGATTTCTGTCTGCACAGGAGATTTTTTTATTGATGTCTGCGTGGTAACAAAATATAGGAATTTTCACGTACTAAAGGAAAATACACACCTTCAACCTAATCATAAGTCCTACTTCATTTCAACTAGGTTAAGAATAAAAAAGGAGAGAAAGTAGTCCTATTTAATTTAAACCTAAGCGAAAAAGTAGATGCAAGAGCTTTCTTCTCAATACAGCAGATAAAGGAAATAATAATAATAATAACTTCCTAATTGATTCCAAGAAGCATTGGTTTTTTTTGTTACTTTCTCTGTCTAATAATGCTATCAAACAGCTTCTGCCTAGGGAAGCTTCCCTTCATAAGGCTTCTGCTTTTTTTCCCAGCTAAATGCAAATTTTCCCTAGGATCTTCCCTAGGAGAAACCATCACTGTAAGGTATAAGTCTGTAAACAGTGTCTTACCCCTTACAGTGGTGGGCAGGAGCTCCTAAACCATAAAAATTTTTCTACCAAGATCCACAGTTTGCATGACCTCCTAACTTTCAGATAGTATTCTTTTCTAATGTGTTATATTTGCTAAGCACTCTCCTCCCCCAGAGGGCTGAAAATGCTTCTCATGCAGTCTCCTGGTACCTGCTGTCTCCCTATATGGAACAGAACATCACACTTCAACCTTCTGTAGGCCTTATTTCTGAAAAGTTAAAATTTTTTCCCAACTTAAAATGCTTTTTTACAAATAAATATAAAAATAACCTAACAACCATTCATACTTATTTATATCTGGCTCTTATTGTTTAAATGAATAACACAAATAATATTTTAAAGGCAAGGTCACTGTTCTTTAAGCAAAATAATAGTACAGTGGGTCTCTCTACTAATGCTTTTGTTACAGGAGAGTTGATCCTAAAATATAAAGAATCAGTGTCATTCAGTTGCACAAGTCCTAGGACAGGAGAAAAAAATATATTTATATTTTTGAGGACACTAACTTCCCACAAACCCCTGACTTCTAGAGTACATAAACTGACAAGACAAAAGCAACAAAAGCATCACTCATCTATGGATTCAGATAGCAAACATAAAAAGCTATCCTGGGTCAGATTATAGGACTGTCAAGCCCAATATATTGTTCCCACAAATTTCCAATCAAGATCATCCTGGAAAAAAAAAATATTCAAGGGGACACTCATAGAAATAATGTTATCCTTCTTACCTAGTATATATTTTAAGGCCTTAAAGAGGTCCAGTTTGCTAAAGAGGCAAATCTTTGGGCAAATCCATGGAATAAAGGACTATTGAATGTTGTCACTGTTTGAATACTCACAAACTTCTAGTGCCTACAAAGCTTCAAGGCAGGAATTTCCACTGAACCTGTTACCTGTTCGGGACATTTGATGCACCATGGTTCTTGTACTGGAAGAAAGAATGAGCAGTCATTGTGTATTCACCTTTGTATTCACCTTCTCCACACTGCTCATTATGTTACAGTCCTATGTTATAAACCCATTCAGTTGTCCCTTTTTTCTAAGTCAAGAGAAGTGTCCTACTGAATTATTTCTGGCATGGAAGCCGTTGAGCATCTTTGATTGCTCTTTTCTGAAGCATGTTTCAAACACCACCTTAAAGGTGCATTTACACTCCTATCAATGCTCTTGCCATTTTAGCCCCTTCCACCTTTCATTTCTCCCCTATAACGAATAGAAATATTTTTCTGCTACTGCTTTGCCACCACCACAAATCTACCATTCCATATCCTATCAGTCTCAGTGCATCAGATGATCACAAATGCCTTCAAGCCCCTCATGATAAAGCAACACAGAATTGCTTAGCTTGAAAAAGATCTCCCAAGATCACTGAGTCTGACGATTGACCTAGCGTTGCCAAGTCCACCAACAAACCATGTCCCTCAGTGCCATCTCCACAGCTTTTAAATACTTTCCGGGATGATGACCCCTTCCCTGGGCCATTTGCTCCCTTTCTCTGAAGTAATTTTTTTCTTCCTAATATCCAGCATAAGTTTCCCCTGGCACAACTTGAAGCCATTTCCTCTTGTCCTGTCACTTGTTACCTGGGAGAAGAGATCAACCCCCACCTGACTACATCATCCTTTCAGGTAGTTGCAGAGAGAATGAGATCTCCTAAGCCTCCTTTCCTCCAGGCTAGAAAACCCCAGCTCCCTCAGCCAATGCTTACAAGACTTGTGCTCCAGATCCTTCACCAACTTTATTGCCCTTCTTTGTACATAATTTAGCACCTCTGTGTCAGATATTAACAACAATAATAGAAGTTTTGCTGGCTGTGCATATGACAGAAATCTTCCACATATTTGCCCACTGAAGAACAATCAGATTTCTAAGCTTACTGTTCCCCATTTACATTCCACCCTAAGGTCAGAGAATCACAGATGCCATAGACATAAGTCACGTGGGCTGCATGGTTTTAGGGCCTGTACCCTGTGATCATCTATGAGTTAATTCTCCTGACTGAAAACTCCACCTCCAGTTGTCAACCATTTTTTTTCTTTTTAAATACTGACAGCAGATGACTCCTTTTTCAGGAATAAGACAAACCGATTTTGTCCCTGACAACCCACAGATTTCTCCTTCAAAGGAGAAAAGAAAAATAAGTGCTGCAAAGCATCTCATTGCAGATTTGTGCAGTTGTGATCATCAGCAATAATGTACTGGTTTATTGCTAAACATTTCCATCTTTAGTATTTTCCTTTACTAAAATTATTTTTATCATCCCCAGCATCACAGACTCAAGACATTATTCTTTTGAACAGTTTTTGTCATATTTCCCTGTCACATAGGCAGGGGGAGAATGTTTATACTCCCAAGCAGAAACCATGGTTCAACAAAAGAAATTGCTGCTTGTAAAAATTTCTGTAGAAACAATCCTCTTGCCATGCCAGCTGTGCATGTAGGCTTGCTTTTTATTGATCTGGAAGTATTTACATAGGTCAGTTTCCTATGCAATTTATGCAATGGCCTCACACTCAGCAGTGTGTTTTAAGAAAGACATTAAACTATGAGACTTGCAGCCTTATTCTTTATGTAAGAGTTGGAGACTTATTTTCTGGCACTTGCTATGCATTTTTAACTAGAAGTAATCACTGGGGCTTTTTTTGCAGTCCTGACATATAGTGACATTTAATCAGCATTGCAATGTTCATAAAACATACAGCATTGAAAAAAAAATGCACGAAACTAGTTGCGAGCAAAAGTGGTCCTGGAAGCTTTATTTTTAATTATATTTCATTGCACTGGGATAGAACCACAGTGTCTGCTACAAATTTGATTCATTGACCTTTGGGTAGGAGAGGGTGAACATCTGCACAAAAGATGTAGATGGTTGAATATGTCTTAAAATTAACAAGAGTCTCCACAAGAGATAGAGCTGGCAAACTATGATCTCTTGTTTTGCATTTTTGCAAACATGGGGGTATTTAATGAAACCAGCATCCTACATAAACAAGATTTTCTCCATTCCCAAGAGAACACTAAACACAAAAAAAAGAAAATTTTATAAAGAAGACTTTTCGATATACAAAAGACAGAAAGCACACAACTGAATGGGTGGAAGGCTCAAGACATCCATATGTGGAGTTGAAGCACTGCTTTAGAGTTGATTTTAAACATATTCTACAATAAGATTTTTAAAAATCTTTGTGTTAACATACAATTAATTTGTTTTAAATTCAGCAAAACATGACCAGAATAATCAGATATTTTTTGAATCATACCAATGTAGTAGTGGTAATGTATTACTAGATAATGTTTGCTCAAAAATTATTCACACACTGAGAGTTAAGCAGACAATAAAGTGTTTTACTCAATCTCTAACACTAGGTCTCAGGTCTGGCTTAAAAAGCCTCTCTATAGAATTTCTTAAATGTTATTATCCCTTAAATTTTACCCAAGGAATTGTGGACTTCATTATCTAGAACCTACTAGGAGCAGAATTATTAAAAAAATGTAAACTTCAATGTCACTTAAAAGACAGTTTACCTACAAGAAATGTGTATCTCATTATTAGAAGAGTGAAAATGGATTTCCAGCTTTGAAGATATGGTGCAGCAACTGTTGAATACAAATGGGTTATGCTGCTCAGGAAGTCACTTGAAGAACTTACAAGAACATTTTCTGCTACAGCCTGAAGCATTTGAATTTGAAAAAAAAAAAGTGTCAGTCATCTTGATCTTTAAACAAATAGTAGTAATAATTTTAAAAAAAGTGTTTTTTCTAACCAGTAGAGTATCATCAAACATTTAAATTCTTATAATATTATTAAGATCCATGTACAACATAACAGAAATCACATGTATCTATTAGCATTTAAAACGCAGTTGCTGAATGTAAATTTAAACTTTAGGGAATAGCCTATTATTATTTATTTATACAGATAAAAAACCACATTGAAATCATAATTATCCCACAGGTTACACAGAGTCAAGATCAGTTAATTGTCCCTTAAATTTCATTTTATTACTCAAGTGCTTTTCATTTCTTTAGGATTTCCTGCATAATATGACTGAATCTTTCTTATGAATTCATGAGTTGCTTTGCAGACTTTAATATCTGACTCATACTGATCTGTATGAAGAGTTTAATTTTTTTTTTTTTCCTGTGCTGGAAAGAGAATGTTTTGCATGAGACAAAATAAAACCCTGCTATCCCAGAAATGGCACTGCTTATATAAATCCATAGCAATTACAACCAACACGGAAACAAATAAGATGTGCCCCTATCTAGATTTAGGCATGATACCAAGATTAAAATTCTTAACACATTTTCTTATCCATTTACATTCTCCTTTAAAACATAACTTAAAATGTCACTGTCAGCAAGCATTTGACTAATTCTCTGCCAGAGTTTGAAGCAATATTAGATTCTGATTTAGCAGATAGTCAAAATCACCATTAGAACAAGTGGGCTCTGTTCAAAACAGTCATTTCCTATGAAAATAAATGGGGTGGTTTTCTTGGTCAGTCTGCTGAAGATAAAATTGCCTGAGATGCAGATTCCAACTTCTGTTTTATGCCAAAGGTTTGAGGTCCATATTTCTTCTCTTGCATGAGAACACTACCCTGGAAGATGTCCTAGGCTATCACTATGTACACGAGCAGTGTCCTCCTCCTCACAGCAATAGGGCTTCTATAGAAGAATGGAGTAAACGGCCAAAGAAGAGTAGGAGAAGTACAGCTCTCCTAATCTATTAGCTGAATCATCTGGGAATCATGAGGTGAATCTGATTGCTAGTCCCTGTTCCCACAGCTCATGACAGCTTGCCTCACTTTCTAAAGGAATGGTTTTGTACCAAAGGTTAGGAGTTTCAGACTGTTGAACTCAATATTAGTCCCTCAAGTCTATCTGACGTAGAATACCATCTGATATTGAATATTATATATTCAATAATATATAATAATAAGATATATTATTATAATATATACTATTATTATATATTGTTAAAAAAACATCGCTGTAAAAGCTGATTTTCACAATCCTTTCATGGTTGTTGCTTAACATGACATTTTTTATAAGTATTAACTGTAGCACTTAATATTTTTGATTACCATTTACTGGGCAAGGAAAAGTTATATGATCCTTGATAATAGCCTATGAACTAGGTGCCTAAACCTTTCATTATGTAATAAAGTTTTCTGTAAACTTTAAAAAAAGAGATTGAGCATGGGTATGTTACGGCAGAGGTCTTGGAGGTTTAAGCTCCAGACACTAGGAGGGACTCCTAAAGGTATAAACAAAAACCAGAAGTGTTTAGTTCCAGGACACTAAGGAGGACAACTATGAGCATTAGTAAAACTGATTTTAGAGCTTAAGAAAAGACAAAGAATCCAACACCTTATGTATCATAAATGCATACAGTACAAATAAAAAAAATCCAGTATAAACAAGGAAAAGGAAAACAGCGGCAACTGAAAATGCTACATCATATCAATACTACATTTTAAAACATCAAATTAAGTAAAGAAAGATTGCTGGTTTTTTATTAATCTTGCACTCTAGGGTGACTGGAATATCAGTCACATACTACAGAATGAACTAGTATATGTGTTTTCAGTTACAATCTTTTGCACACTTTGATTAATACTGCAGTACCAAGCCTAAGTCAGCCTGACTGCAGCAGAGTTCTCTGTATCCCCTCTAACCCCTGGTCAAAGTGTCATGTGGAATAGATTTTGTTACACTTAGTACTTTTGCTGAAGCTGGAACCATCCAAGCCCATTTGATATCCTTTGGAGTATAGAAAACAAAATATCAGAAGTTATTTCCAATTTTAAAAAGGCAGGAAGAGAAAATATTAATTTTTTCTTAACCAGTATGAAAAGTCACAGATAAAATGTTTAGTGATATCTGGTTGCGTTCATCTGTACATATGGAAAACCTTAGGCTTAGACATCTTCATCTACATCAGTTTGGTGGCTTAGCTGAAAGGGAAATGCAGGCAAGAGTTAAACAAAAGGACCACATGACTATGCAGAAATCATGGGAAAAAGACAAACATGATACTCAAATTCATCTTATTCATTGCATACATAAGGATGCAATATAGGTGTAAAATTTGATTTTGCAATGCAAAACAGCAGGAAGGTATTTCAGCTGCCTGGCTAGCAACCAACTTAAGACAACATTCAGAATTGCAAGAAAATCTACAGCAAAAGTGGAAATGAGAAAGCACTGCCATTAGTCACTGCCCCCACGATTTCATCAGTGTAGTGCTGTGATGAAGCAGCAAGGAGACCAAGCAGCAAAGCCCCTGCAGGCAGTAGATTATAATGTACATTTTACAAAGTCAGTTTCTCACAGCTGATTAAGTAATCACACAATTTTTGTTTGCTTGATCATCTGTGAAAACAGAAGGCTTCAAGACAATACAAGAATGTTATGTTTTTGATGAGGCTGCTGTAAATCTCTGCTGCTAGTCTGGCCAACTATAAGCCATTTTTCCAGAAAACATATTTTTCTGTTTGCCTGCAACAGCCCCAAAATGCAAGTCTGCCAGTGCAGAAAGTCACTTTAAAGACTGTGGAAGCTACATTCATGAAAAGAAATTGAACCAATCTCTGCCTGTTATCATATATAGTTCTACCTATGCAGGTGTCATACATGGTACCATGCTCCCAACTTGTAAGACTAATGTCTTCACTATGTAGATACATACAATCAATATGTATGGTTCACAGATGCTGAAGGGTCTTAAAAACAGAAACTAGAAAACAATTAGGAAAATTTATTTCTTGTCTAGAAGGTGAAAAAGAAAATTCAGACAGCTCAGATCTAATGCTTTAGTTCATGCACAACAATAGTTTTACCCGTAAAAAAATATTCAGAAAAATCCTGATATTTTCAGACATAAAAAACTATCCACTCTGGGGAAGGTAAATCCTCAAACATTCATTTAACATTAATGAACAATAGAAATACCAATCCCCATAGAAAAAGTTCCTATTTATTCAAAATTAATGTGTAACCATTTCATATTTTGCATTGCTGAAATAAAACTATTTTGGTTTAAGTACTATTAGTTCTTAATGGAAAACCATGTCAAGTAAGGTAATGTTTGCTTCTTATTCTGAACAGCATATACTGTGTAAACAGTGAAAAACACTGTCTCCCTGGCAACAAGTAATTCATCTACATATATAGTAGGAAATAAGTAACTGCTGATGAAGTCTTTGAGATGTGTGAAAAAATTTACTCCACATGAAATGGTTATAGAGAAATCAATTTTTTATCAATATATTTACACTAAACTGTACTGACTGGCTATGCCTAGTGAGGAGCTGCAGGGCTGGCATCAGGGGGCAGAGAATGGGGAGCAGAAAAAATTGGAAGAAACTCCTGTCAACACAAATATAGGAGCAGCAGGGGACACGATGTTCCAGGTGCAAAAGCAGAGATCACCCGGCAGCCCAGGAAGGACCTCATGCCAGAGCAGGTGCATATTTCCTGAAATAACTGCAGCCAGTGGAGGACCCACATAGGAGCAGTTTGTGAAGGACAGTATCCTATGGGAAGGATCCACACTGGGGCAAGGAATCTGTGAGGAGAAAGGAGCAGGAGAGAGGAACTGATAAGGAATACACCGGTCTACATGGGAATGAACCTCAAAGACAGATGGTTGTTTGTTTTTGTTAATTGCACATCTGGTTAATTGGTCAGTAGAAGAATTTATGTATGTGTAACATACAGCTGAAAAGCTATTAATCAACCAACATTACATACTTTCATCTTCAATCACAAAAAGCTACCTGTTACTTAATTACTAACTGTAACCTTAATTGTTAACAATTACAACAAACACAGCTGAAGTTACAATTTAACATGGCGAAGAATGAAGAATGGCAGCATATGAGCCATAATGCATTAGAGAAACAAACAAAAAAGAATTATTACCTGGCAAAACATACCTAATCAAAGATACAAAGAAGAATAACTAAGAAGGAAGAGGTAAATACATAAGGATAATGGAAGGAAAAATGAACTAAGATCACTGGCAATGCTGGTGATGAAACATGCACAGGTTACATCAGGGTTACAGATGAAATCAGCTCTCGAGTTCCACCTCTCTCCCTCAGCAGAAGATAAAATAAATAAAACTTTCAAAATAATTGCTTGATTTACAAATAAATATGCAGATGTAAATCTTAAAACATAATAGAAATAAATTCATTAACAATTGCCTGTCAACTTGATAAAATCTGCCCAGGATTTCAGTGCTCCTGGTCACTTAAAGCTACTTTGCAACTCAGCTGGTTGCTTTTTCAGAGAAAATAATCACATATGGAAAAGAATGGGATTATGTCTAAAACTTGAAATAAATTTCAATTTTCATGTGATGCAAGCAGAAATGTGTATGTCTCTAACTGACAAGCCCTGCATTGCTATAGTGCTGATACAGCCTGGGTTTAAGCCTATTTAATGAGAGTTGTTCATTTCTGTGCAAAATTTAGGGATATCAAGAGAAAAGACGTGATCTATGGGATTGTTTTCTTTCACTTTTAACTTTGATTTTAGAGTTTCATTTTGTAACTTCAACGCAATTTCTATTTTACCGTGTTGCAACATTAATTATTTTATCTCAACAAAATCTACATCATTTCTTTTACAGAGGAAATGCAGGTTTTTACACTATGAGAGTGAAAGTATTTCAGATTCAGTCTTGAGCAATATGTTAATGATGTAGTACAGCGCTCAGTGAAATAATGTCAACATTATCTGCAATCTGCACAGCAAAAATGAAATGTCAGCCAATTCCACCAAATGGCAAATGATTTTACTGTTCAAGGAACTGATTTATAAATCTGTTAGTTCAGACAAGATGACATAAAATAGGAAAACGGAGACATGGGATGGGGAGCAAGAAAAGTAGTAGCTTTATTGATTTTTTTTTTAACGCTTACTCTACAGTAAATTGTAGAATTTTGTAGGTGCTATTTTTTCAGTAGTAAACATCATCACTATAATGGGCAAAAGTGGAAGAATCAATATAGTTCAAATGTTTAGAGAAACCTATTTTAAGAAAAAGTTATTTATTCTTTCCATAAATGCAACCTACTTATATACAAAATAAACCCTGCAAGCATTTTTAAGCTCATGAACTTTTCCCATAAAACCCATCTTTTATATTTAATAGCAATAGGAAGTATAAGCTGAACAAGCCCATGTCTCATCCAGTCTAGTTAGTGTAGGAGTTGCATAGGATTTTCTTCCTATAGTTGAACAGTAAATATGACTGAGTTGTTTGGATAGCATTTACAAGTGGATTCCCTATCTCTGTTTTTAACAGATATTGCCCTAAAAAGTGCATAGATTTGCATCTGGTATAGGGATTCTCACCATTTACTGAAATATCAGTCACACGAGTTACAATGATTACTACGAATTGTGAAAAATTTCCTTCAAAATCTCTAATGGAGTTCCAATATGTCAAATTAACTCTTTCAAGCTAGGTTACTGAGCTGCTTTTGACAAGTTTAGGCAAGATGTCAGCAAGGGGCAATCATTAAACGAAACCAAATAGATGTCATTAAATAAAATACTTATTATTGAAGTAATACACATTGGCTATCTAAGCTGGAAACAGCTCAGGCTATACATGCCAATAAAAAACAGAGCTATTTTTCACTGTACTACATACATTCCTTGATGCATCTCTGAAAATATCACACTAAAATTCCATAGTTAGTGAAACATAAAATGGCTGGATTTTTAATAAGTTAAGCCATTCTGTAGAACAGACAGAGATTTGCTGAAAACTTTCAATAGGATTTTCCTTATTCAGCTTTGTCTCTTATTTAATGCAAAAAAAAAAAAAAAAACCAAACCAGTCTGTAGCCCTGAAATTTGTGGACACTGTTTTATTTTAGTGTTGTTGAACACTGAGAGAAAGAATAAGCACAAAGTCTACATGTTTATGACCTTGAAAGTTTACCTCTTGGCAAAATTGAAGTGACTTGTCTTTGCAGCATTTTCACAGTGCTATTAGATGGCTCACACATTTTTCTAACTGAACATGCAAAAAGAGTCCCTATTCAGCAGTTGAAGTGAAGCCTCAGCCAGAAGAGTCTCTTCTTTATACTGCATTTATAAAAATGAGTGAAAGCTTGCCATAAAATGCAATGGGAGTAAGAGGGGATAGGGGAGGAATTCTTTTGCTACTGCTTTGCTAGTACAGCTAAACCACTACCTTTCTTAACACATTTTCTGCCACTCAGTTGCTATACCAGCCATTACAGAAGCTGCTGTGTGAATTAACTTGGAGACATTCTCTTTTATACCAGCTGAGAAACTGACTCCATTTTCTCCAGTGAGAGGCTGTCCACCCTGCACCAGAAGACCAGCACTTCTCCAGCTTGTCAGCTTGCCTTACACCTCTGGACTGTACAATGTGACAAAAAAAACATTACACAAAGGACATGAGCAGCAACTCTCAAATCCCTTAAACCTTTTGCCAAAGAGGTGGATTATTCAATTCAATAAACCTCAAAGGAGGTGGATTATTCAAAATTCAATTGAATTTTCAACCTATAGTTTTTCATCTTACTAAGTTGTTGCTTAACACTATTAAGCTTTTGCTAAATACTGTGTGAGAGGTGTAGACTTCGTTCCCTCTTCCACCAATGCACGCTGGAACACTGGAACTCCCATTCCCATTTCCCTAAAGGCAGCAGTGTCTGTATTACTGAGGGACACGTTTTAGCAAAATGAAGTTGCTGGCATAGGTGCAGGAAAAACTTAAGTAATTTAGCTACTATCACTACTGTCCCTCTGTCTATTTCTGTTCTATAAATACATATACTAGATTTCCTCCACCATATACTCATTATAAAATTCTCCCTGGGTATTGAAGCCTATGTACCTATTTCAGAACTGTGAATTCTTATCAGCAGGTGTCTGAAAATTAGGCACTATAATGTTCAGTGCTGTGATGTTTCAATCTTTTAAACTTCATCCTTTCATAGTTCTGTTCCTGAATCCGTTACTAGATACCACACAGAGTTCTGAATTCACAGGGTTAAAGTTTAGGAAAGAAAAAAAATCCAACCCAAATATTCCAAAATACTCATTGAGAGAGAAGACAACTGAGAAACCAAAACAGCTGTGAAGAAACTGAGGTGCTGTTGAAAGTCAGAAGACAAGTACAGCACTCATTGGCTATTTGGAAAGCAATGATTAATCATATATTTTGAAGTAAGCAGGGGATCTGCTTAGTGCTAATGTATTTCCTAGGATTACCATCCAGACCTTCACAGTCATTGAGTAAATAGCAGCAGATGTTGAGCTGTAAGACCACATCATTCAGCTAAGATTAGATATTTAATAAAAATAGACATGCTTGACAGAAGCTTGCACTTAGTTTAATAAAGCTCTACTGAAAAGGGTAGAAGGAAGCTGTTCCCAGAAACACACTGTACACTCTCTTCAAACCTAAAAAACTGTTCCCTTCTGTGGCTGTTTATTACAACTATTATGTATTAGATAGACTCCACACCTCACTTACAAGAAGAAACATTATCCAATAGCAGCTAAAAAAATTGCCAGGTATAGTCCTATAGAGCTTCTGTTTGTATAGACATTATTTTAAAAGAAGGAGAAAAGAGTAAATATTTTTCAAGAGTAGTCAAAGTACACCTGCTTATAAATCAGTTTATAAGTTTGCAATTATCCTACCTCGTTCATTATTTCCTTGCACATAGTAATTGAAAAATTGAAAAATTGAAAAATTGAGCCTTTTCTTGGCTTTTTGGGAATTGTGAGTCTGCAGCCAAATGAAGTGTGGAAGTTGAGTGTCTCTAACTTGGCTTGGAGTGACATGTGGACATGGAGTAACATGAAATGCATGTATCAGTCCCACTCACAAAATCAAACAAAGAAAAAAAATCCGTTTCATTTCTCATCAGAAAAATGTACTTCTTCATTTGTATTCAGAGATCTTTAGTGCAGAAGATATCTCTCAGATTGTAAAATTCTGATGACTTTCAAAAAGGGGCTGCAAGTCCAGATTGCGTCAATACAGCTCAACAGTGCAAATAAGGGTGCCTAACAACATTAAAAAAGTAATTAAATGAGGAAAACATACACAGAGAAATATATTTATTCTGTCCTATCCTTGAGAAATTTAAATTAGAGTTATAGACTAATTCCTCTGGGATTCCAGTTTAAGTGTTCTATATTCACCAGCCCTAGGAAAATACAAAACCAAAATCCAGTATCCTAATATACCCTTTAATACAGGAGTACATGGAGTACCGGTAAATGGGCAAAATGAAAGTGCTCAGCTGCCAAAATAACACACATCATGAAATGAAGATAAACAAATGTTGTTGCCTTTTATAGCTTCATTGTTGCCTTTTATAGCTCAAACTAGAGAGAAGAACCAAGTAATTTTTCTTGATGCATAGAAACTTCCTAGAGAGAAAACAGCATACAGGGGGAATTCAAATAAAACATTTGTAAAAAGCCTAAACACAAAAAATAAATTCCATTGAACTTTTGAAAATCGACTTAGAATTTAAACAATACCTAAACAACAGCAGACCAATCTTAGATAATAAATATTGACCCATACATCACTTAGTTAAAGCCATCTAGAACTTTGTGTCTGTACTACAAAACTAAGAAATTAAAAAATAAAAATTGGGCATATGAATAAGCTTACCGTCCAAGTTCATGTATTCATTCAAAATTGAAATTTATGTTCAATAATTAGTATGACTAGTCTAGATATTAGCTAGTCTACAATCAACTCCATACAAATTCATGTTCAAAAGGTACAAAACTGTGCAGATCACTCCTAGAAGGCTCCTACCTCCCACTCCAGGTTCTGTAGTCTATCCAAAAGCTGCTTAGTATTGATTATATAAACAGCCTTTAAAGAAAAACTGGAATTCAGATGAATGCTTTACTAATATGAAATATCTTATTTGTTTCAAATTATGTCATTCGAGAATAAAGCTACTTAAGATAATAAAATTAAATGAAACACTTCTCCATGTGCACCCCCTTAAACAAATCAAATGTCTACTCGTAGAGTACTCTCTGGGATTTCTGAGCATTTGGGTTCTCACAAAAGAGAATCTCAACCTGAAGTCTATGGTCAAACCAGTAAATAAAATATTTAGTATAAACCATTAGCTAGAAATGTCATTATGAAAAGAACTCTTTCCCCCTGTCAGGATGGTGTTATTCTCACTCCTGTAATTTTCATGTTGTACTGAGAACAGAGACTCATAACTCCCAACCAGATTTCAGCACTAAAGTAAATACATCTTGAGCTCTTGAGCCCATAGAAGATACAGCTGTATTGCCAGAAGGAAGGTTGCCTTATCTGCTCCCTCGTCTAGTAGCACTTAAAGAAAGCTCAAAAATAACAATAAAATTGATAATTTCTAAGTGATTATAGATAAAAGCTGATACTTATTCCAGCATTGCACACCACATACACAAACGCTAGTTTGCATCAGGAACCAATACAGATTTTTCAACAGAATGCCACAGTTATGCTAATATATTGTTTTCACCCTCAAGTAGCTCAAGCACCACAGCAAAACTCATCTGTATTGATTTACAATTAACCAAATCAATAATCTCTGTATGCAAAATTATTTTACATCCTAAGTCAAGCTGAATCATCCTAAGAGCTTCCATTTTTGTCAATAAAATTTCCTTGGAAAGGAAAAAAGTCTGAAATATCAAGTATGAAAATTTTGACCTTATTCATATAAATCAGAAAGTTCAAGCTCAATTCTAAGCTGTCATAGAAGACAGAATCCCTAAACCATTAATCACTAGCTTCAAAGGATGTAAAATTAGATCACAGCCAAAGGAAAAATCTAGCATGACATGGTTCATATCCACAACCATCTGAGTTATATTTGAGTATTAATTCCATCTCTACTGAATGTTTTTGTCACAGTGTAAAACTAGATAGGACTTATTTAAAGGTGATTAAACAGATTCACCACTTGCACCACTATTTGAACAGCATTTACTTTGCCAAATTATTATTATTTAGTGACTGTCAGATTTTTCTAACAATGAAAGATAAATCTATCAGACAACAAATCCCCAGAACGCAATTAGAGAAGCAATTACTGAATGTTATATCTTAGCGAACAAAACAATAGCCTTTGTGTTGTGTAAGAAAGAGACTATTGTTAATAGTTCTGAAAATTTCATCCAAAAACTAAACAAAATTGGTTTTTGTAACTACCTCATCCATCAGATATGTCTAGGACCTTTGAAGTCTTATATTCATTGAAAGGAACTACTGCATTATCATCAAATAATTCAACTTTTTAATCATATATAAAGCAAGTAGAGCCAAGAGATTTTGATACAGTAAGCACAAGCAAATCTCAACAAAAATTTTCATTTAAAACAGAGCCCACATCTTTGATCCTTTCAAAGATTCCAGTTGTGGCTCAGATATTTTTCTCTGTTTTCCATAAAGTGTAATATTTTCTGTCAAAGAAACCTCAAAGTATTTGTACAATAGTAACAACACTTTCTAAAAGAACTTGGGGCAGGACTTGACTTAGTCTTTTTATTACACTGTTTTCAAAATGTTTGATACTTCCATTCTGGAACCTATAGTTATAGAACTGTTATAAAGCTTTAGTCTGAAAATTATAAATGCACTGAAGAATCAGATGTAAGAAAGAAAGTCACAAAATAATTTGTCCATGGCTTTGTATGATTTGCTATAGAGATACACATTGTGTGTACACATAGAATTTTTTTCCCTACTTTAAGAGCACTGTGTTGTATTTTTGCCGATTTCATGTTTGGAAAACAAATCCCAAAGTGACAAACTAAAAGCATCAGGAAAGTACTTGAATTTCTAGACCGAATTTTTGTCGCTTGTGCGATCTCTGTCATAAGATCTTGACTTATTTTGGTTGGAAAGTGATTTTCAGTCATTAGCCATGTAATTTATATTTTATTTGAAATCTAGTGAGCTACCTACACATATGTAAGGTATTGCTCAAAAGGACCATTTCATTAGACTATCACATACAAAATAAGACTACATTATAAAGAAATTCTATAACAGGCATTATATATTTGAGTAGTCACTATGTGTAAAAGAGTTCAAACAATATTGTACAAGGCAGTTCAAATCCAAGAAAAAGAGAACATATCAGTAATTGTTTTATTTTGTGCAACAATTATTTGCTTGGGAACAATGCTTTCATTATTATTATGAGAGAACATTAATAGACAGAAACCTAGCCATGATTATGAAGGCCTCAGAAGAATAAGTCGAGTGTGTAGTTTAACAAATGGTAAACCAGTAGGATTTATACCCCACAAGTGCATATCACATTCTATCTTGATACAGTAAGTTTTTGTTAAAAACACTCTAGATGACTGAAATAAAATTTAACATTATATGTCACAATATACATATATCAGAGATAATTTTAACAGATGCAATTTTAAAGAGCTCTCAGATGTTAATTTTGTGCCCTTATTACCTATAACCACTTCAAAACTGTTATGTTTTATGTAACAAATGGCCTGATAGGATTTAGTGATCTTGGGGTCATTGTCACAACCCCAATCTAAATGTCAATTCTGTCTTTTACTTTATGGTTTATCATACAAAAAATAAGGCACAAATGAACTCAGTGCTAGTGAATTTTATTTAGTTTTACTTGCTTCACTAAAATGAAATAAGTCCCTTTTCATGACAAGAGGTAAATCTCATTTTACTTTTTTATTTCTGTCATCCTGGAGGAGACTTATAGTGTCCCTAAAGAGAACATACCATACAATCTGAAAAACATTTTGACCACTGTTTTTAATAAAATTGATACCTTTTGCTATCAGTTACTCATGACATTTTGGTAATGAAGAATTACCTAAACTTTTGTCCTACATTAGCTTGGAATTAGGCTTCAAGACACCCAATAGGCAAGATTTAAATATGAAATTTATATTGAACAGCATGTTGCAAAGTTTACCAATATGTTTTTTATTTCAAGGAGAAATAGACCACTCTTATATCAGCATTTCTACTCTCCAGAGCAAATCTGCTTTCTGGAGAAGTTTTGTGAGGCACATAAATTGCACATCATTGTTGCTAGGTGTAGGTACAAAAGGAATGCACAACAGATTTTAGTGCTTTTAGTAGGCACAGAGGAGATGCTACTAGGTAAATTTTGTGTTCAAACAAAGTATGTAGGCTTAAAATTAACATACATGGGGGAGTAGAGGGCACACATGAATAGTTTTGGGTAGGGGATTTTATTGCTCTGTTGCTGCTGTTTAGGAGATACAAGGCATAACATAGTGCAATAAATATATTCAATCTTGTTCAAGAAAAAGGTAAAGAAGGGTTGCATGTAAGAATTAGTTCAACAGACCAAAGGAGAAAAGTCTGCAGAGAAGTAAGCATTACAGCTGCCTCCAAAAAGCTAAAGAACAAAGCTATGTTTATAAAGTTTCAGTGCAAATTGTGATATGTTAGCCAAGATAATTTTGGCTCAAACAGTAACACATGCTGTGTCATATACATAAATTACTACAAACTAAAATTTAGGAGGCACAGCTACAAGAAAATACTTAAAAATCACCTGTAGTGTTGATGGATTAGAGATGATTCTAGCAGTCATACCAAGAAGCCAAAACAATAGCAACTTTGAAAAAATATGCGCATCCACCATAGATACAATGAAATTATTGTTATCAACAAAAAAATCAATTATTTTAATAAAAACGTCAATTCAGAACAAAATTTAATTTCCATGTATGAGAAAATTAAGTGTAACTTTAAAATTATACATACATAAATTCTGTTAGAATTTATATCTGTCTTTGAAAAAAGTAATGCTATTTCAAACAGAAGATTGAAATAAACATTTGAGAAAGCAAAACCATCAAGATTTTTTTAAATCATGCATAATAGTTTAAAAACCTCTTTTTAAACATAACTTTAAAAGCAATTTTAAAATACAAGGTCTTTGTGAACTTAGCCATAAAACAGTTCAATTACAAACTGCAAGCTTCTCAGTTATTACATTCATATCCATGCTATCACTTGAAAGTCTCTAAATGCAAAGCCTCAAAACCAAAACCAATCCTCAGTCCACTATGTGGGTTTTTCCTGTCTTGATTTCATAAAAAGAGAGAAAGAGCAAAAAAAAGTGCCAAAAACTTAATTTACTAACCCAGAATTACTGTTCAGCACTACTCTATTCAAATCACACACAGTCGCTTTTGGATATTCATCCGAATGTTGAAGCTGATCCTGCCAAGGTTTTAGCTTCATTGCAAAAATTCTGTTACCTACTTAGGACCCAAAATCATGGCATTCGTATACAATCTAAGATCTTCAACAGTCAAATAAGATCCCACCAACAATTATAGCTACCTTCCCTACATACCACCATGCAGTTGGTAAAGAACAGATATCTATAGCTACATCTGTGTAGAACCAAGTGTTTCTTGGGCTACATAACCAAAAATGTTCCCAGGGGAACAATATCAAGCAGCAGTTGACCCCACCAGCACGGCACTCAGTTAATAGACTAAGAGCCACAGAGAGGAATCAAGGAAGGCTTCAAAACTGCCCTTTGCGGCAGTCACGTGTGGAACAAAGGTGAATTTCACTGCTGTGACCAAGATTTTGACCTACATCTGTCACAGATAACATTTTGCACTCATATAGCGGCTGTCAACTTTTATCCCTAAGGATTTCAAGCACCTTTCGATATGGCAGTACTGCTAGAATAAGTAATCAGGAAAACATTTTAAAAAGTATTCCTAACATTTGACACTAAACAGACTAATTTTATTTTCAAAACTGGGTAAGAGGTTTGGGTTTGTGGGTTGTTTTTTGGGTGTTTTTTTTAAATAGCCCTCTAAGGAAAATTCTAAAGATAAAAGCTACAGAAGTTTAACGACTTAATAATGACTCCTTTGAATAGTCAGCCCATAACCCTGAAAAGCATTGCAATAACAACTGTGTGTTTAATATTTACTTTTAAGGGCTAATATTTTGAAATCACATACTATTTCTAACAAAAGGTATAAAAGCAATGCTCTGAGGTGTTCATCTTTCCCCTCCATGGAAAAACTATGTTTTTCAGAGCTTCATGCTTAGAATAAAATGGGTCTTATTTTATAAACCATTTTTGAATTCTGAAAGTAAAGTCACAGATATGCCACCCACATATCAGTGCATGTACATGTGCCATGTCTGTGGATGCTGACAAACTTTGTGCATTCTAGCTGTGGTTGGTTTAGTTCTTCCAAGGTAAAGGACATAACAGACCTTGCAGTCACTTGGAAGATAAAGCCCATAGGAACCCAAAATAGAGGCTGAAAAGGATCCCTTGTCCTTCCACACCACCACTCATGCATCCATAATTTTCAACAGGCAAGGCACCTTTCAATGTTTCTTATACCACAGGAACCTGAAGAATTCATACCACAACTTTCCTGGCTTTTGCTGTTGTTCTGTTAGAGCTATGAAGAAATTATTTACCTTTACAAAAATACCTTCCTTATGAGAGGCAAAGAGTAGTAAAGCAGTGTAAGGAAGTCTATTATCTGGGCTAGGTTCCTTCCACCATAGTCTGCAGGGGTCAACCTCTGCTCTTTGTCCCTCTAAAATCTCTTCATGGAGCCAGGTACCCCTGTGTTTAGCACAGAGCCTAGAATTCCAAGTAAGGTGTGCACTCATTTAAAGCATGACCATGTCAAGGGTTGTTTTGCTCCTTGGAGGCAGACGACAGGGTACACCTAATGTCAGCCACGCTCACCAACATCCAAGGAGACGGCACAGATTGAAGGGAAGGGCAAGGGAGAACCTCTTCCATGGTATGTAGCAAAGGATATATTTTGTCTTTCAAAAGTGAGTAAAAATTTGTATTAAAATTCTCTGAAGTCAGGCACAGATCAGAAAATGACATGAACACTAGAGGTACATGTCCTTTCCCTTTAGTGTTAACAATAACCTCATGGACTTCAGCCTTGCAAAAAGATTAGAATTAACTTTGCCCATGTAACGGCAACTACATCAATATCCAGTCCTTTCAGCTTGATTTCTAAAGACAAACCTAAGGCTGCCTGTGATTCAGGCAGCTAATTTTACCAAGCAGCAAAAAAGATCCTTGATAAAATAAGCAATTCTCAAAACACAACTCATCCAAAACAGTTCTTTCTAACACCTCAGCTCTAGAAACCTAAAGGCTGAGCTTTTTCTGGGGTTGCTTCAGAAAGGTTGTTTCTGTCACAGCTATGAAGAGTGAAATGGCAACCTTCCCTAGCCTCATTAATAATTACATTTAATACAGTTGATCCTATGTATCCAATAATTATTACATCCAGTGCAACCTATTCTTAGGTTCAAAGCTCCTGCCTCCATACAGCATGAGAACTACTGTGACTGTTCCTCTTACATTTCTGTTTGTAAGCTTGTCCTCCTTCTGCAAAAGGAGACAGACAAAAGGACTATAGATGTTCAAAAACTTCCTATGCTACAGCCTTACATAAATTTTTCTAGGGCAATGGGTATGTTTTACTAACTCAGCAGTGAGCTCAGTCCAGGAAAAACAGGGCAGTTTTTATAGCCAGTGAAATTTACCATATTTGGAAAATGTTTAGAAAAATCTTCCATGTGCTGCTTCTTCTTCTTTCACTGTCCCAAAACAAGCAATTAGAACTGATCACAAATACAAGACACTCAGGCAAGTATTTCCACTCATGCAATGCTATTGTTAATTTTGGATAGACAGTGTTCAGCAGCACTTCACAGAATAATATTTTACTTTAGATTATCAATGGGTTTTTTTCCTCCTAAGTGTTTAGCTTCTAAACTTCCAAACCAGTAAAGTTCATTTGAGTTTACATAACTACAACTGAGGAACAGTTGTGGCCTCTAGTTATTTCTTTCACTTAGAGAGATTTAAACCAGACCTTTTGATATGAAAAGGGTCAATAAACATGACAAATCCTGAGAA
Organism: Leptocoma aspasia; assembly: GCA_013399835.1. Lineage (NCBI taxonomy): Eukaryota > Metazoa > Chordata > Aves > Passeriformes > Nectariniidae > Leptocoma > Leptocoma aspasia. The sequence continues at coordinate 718,846 of VXAX01005152.1, forward strand.
GTGCCTTCCATAAAAATAAGTAGTACTTGCAGGTGTCTATCAGCTGTCAGGAACTGACATTGCCTGCAGAGCAAAAAGCATTCAATAGAAAAACAGTCTTTGAAATGGAATTAAAGTCCACTAGGAACTTTGCTATATACTTTCAAAATCATTGGTTGCACTGAAATACACCTGCAACCAGAACCACAGCTTAAATCTCTAGCACTATTCTTAGACCTCACTGAATCAAAACTGATAAGATATACCCAAGATGAGGGGAGCAGAGTAAATGTGGTGTGGGGTTTTGGGGTATTTTGTTTGTTTTGTTTTGTTTTTAATAACTTGGTTTAAGTAATTGGATCCTGTAGTAACCTGGCACCTTCCCTATCCAGGGAGCAAGAAGTAGTACAGCTTAAGCAAAAAATATCCTCTGAGTTTAGATTTAATGAAATATTTTAGAGAGGATTTTTTCTAAATGAATCTTTCACATGATGATATTGACTAGATATCCCACTGAAATTACAAAGGCTAAAATAGGAATCAGTATCAAGTAGTTTATCCTTAATAGGTCTGGCATGCCATTCTATAGAAAGATACTGTTAGTGTCTGCTGGCATTGATTTAATTAATTACTAATCAGAAGCCGTGCCAACTGCTTGACATAAGTTCGGGTCAGAGCCAATTTTTTATAGGCACACGCTCAGTTAACTGCATGTCAACATTTTCTTTTACCCTCAGGTAGATGAGCAGAATATCCATAAGTTTATGAATGAAAAGCTAGATGGGTGGACAAAATGGGAAACAAATTATTTCACCAACAAGTTATGTTTCAATATTGGAAAATAATGGCTACTAGAGTAACCTCTCAAAATTTCATCAAATTGACAGTTTCCCTGGTTCAACGATGGACAAATATATTTTCTTTCAGTTTTGGAAAGTGCACCATTTTTAAGAAGAATCCAACAATCAAAATTTTCTGCAGAGTTGCCTTGTTTCTCTCACTTATCTTACAAACAGGTTGTAAAAAACAAGTTTCTTTTATTTTTAAGTCAGTTGCAATTGTCAATTGCACCTGTTTTCCTCTCCTACAGTATCAGAACTTTGGCTTCCTCATCTTTATTCCTCTTTCTTCTCTACCCAACCAAAAAAATAGAAAGACAAATTTTATCATTTCTTCCTCATTTTCACCATAGTGGTCAAGTTAATCAAGTGTGTGGGCTGTTGGGTTTTTTCCCCAGTTTATCCTTGTTTATTTGTTTTGCCATGTTTTCAAACAGGAAAGCGAAGGTGGAAAATTACATTTAACAAAAACTTCAAACAAAATAGAAGAGGCTGAGAAATAAAACAAACACAAAAACAAAAGATCCAAGCAAATTTCCATCTCTAAAGTAGGTACTGCCTGACTCTATAACACACAAAAATGATATTAAATGTTGCAGTACATTAACAGTGACAGTTTTCTCACCAAATACAGTTAAACAAGCACTTGCTGTAGCACTTTGAAACTCAACATGACTGACTTTAGAAGGAGGCACACTTTGATCTACAGTATAACTCAATAATAAGGCTGCAGGTTAGTATTCCAGAACTGTTATATTATACTAGAGTATTCCTTTTGTTATGTTTGTCAATAAAAGTTGACTTAAAATCAGAATAAGGTAGCTAAACCATAAGTGCCAGTACTTAAACTAGGAATGACATATGCCACTGGGGCCATAGTTTACTGCAGAATGAAAATTCTAAATATTTAAGATCTTTACAGACCAGAAGAAATAAGGCATTTGTGTTATACGAACAGTGGCTGGACACCCAGACCTGACATTTTTCTTAAGCAGTGCATGAAAATATTCAATAGTTCATATACCTCAAAAAAATCCAACTTGTAATTCAACAAATCTGTAACCAGATTAATTAAAAATTCTCAGACTCATATTCAAGTATACATATCTCTAGTCAAGTGACCAGAAAATAGCGAATTCAGATTTAGCATGTGCTTGAGATTTAAGTCTGTGATTAATTGTGTGGGTTTGGGTAGTGATTAGCAAGAAATCGGACTTCATAATACAGACTGTAAATAGAGCAACAAATTTATTAACACATACTATAAGGAAAAAGATCCTTGGAGGGGATATATTTATTTCAGGCCAAACCCAAAAACCTTTAATGTACTTCAGTTCAGCACAGCTGTTTTGAACACTTACTCTTAACTTTGTTAAAGCTTTAAGCAGGGTGCAAGGGCTTCCTGAGTGGGTGTGTATAACAAGAATTAGCATCTGCTATGGTTGTAACATATGATCTTTATGGTACCTTATGGCAGCATCCAAGGTTATTTTTATGGAAACTGAAATCTGCTTCCTGGTTTTAGTGAAAAACCATATAACTATTTTTTTGCATTATATTTGATAGACAAAAAATGTTTAATATTAACTAATACTTCTTGTCTGACTAATTAGATGCTTTCCAAATAGGAGCATACGCACATAAGCTGAAAATGCACATGTACACACATTGACAAGAAGGACAGTTTGCTTAGAAAATAAACAGAATATTGTAAGCAAATTTTGAATTTGCAAGAAAAGAAAAGAAACAACAAAAAAAACCAACATCAAAAAAGTCCATGTTTGTTTCTATATAACTGACGTTTAAAGTATGAAGCAAATTTAATTTTTACCACAAAACACGGACAAGTAATACTGTGGTTTCTGGTAAGCTTTAATTTCTGCCTTGTGAACTGACTGTGTAATTTAAGTTCAGGAGCTCGTGATTTCTTTTTAAATCAATACAGGAATTGAAGTAAAATTTGGTAGATTTCTTTTTGTAAAATTCTTTGTAAAAGTTATTCTTTTACATTTAATGTAATGCTGAATAGATTCATGGCTATGGAAAGTAGTAGAGAGAAACATTTATGATGTTTTGTAACAAAGGCTGGGTGTAAGTAGAATTATTATTTTTTCAGTTCAATACTCTGAAGTATTTTCCAAACAAGTTTTCCATTTGTAACAGTTTTTATGAGAATAGTATTCATAAGACTATAATATGTATGGAAATATTTTGCACTAAGGTAATGATCTGCAGCTAAAGCCCTGACAAAACAAAATGTTTGTTTTAAATCAGTACTGCTTGTAAGATGAACCTGCCATTTAACAACTCACTTATCAGTTCTCTTCTTCTTCAGCTTCGCATTTACAAGTTTACTACCTCTTTTCTATTTTAGTGTTTTCCTGACACATTACCTTTTCAAAATTTTTCTTGTGTGGTTGTTGATATGGTAAGAAAATGAACATATTCATAATTCTAATTCTCAGTTGTATATATATTCTGCTATGGCTGAAATTACTTAGCTTGTCATATGATATATTGGACCTGGAGGAAAAAGGTCTGACCTGAAGAACAGTCAAGGGTAAATAAACATGGTATTCTGAGCAAAGAGCAGGTATTCAATTAAAGACAGATTTAAGAACCTGTTATTTCTTTTTGACATATTACAGATCCAGATGTAAAACTTTGATATCAGCTTTTATTTGCTAGTATTGCAGAGACTACTAAAACATGAAATCAAGAATATCTTTTAGTTCTTGTAGTAAAATAACTGCCTCTTTTCAACAGGAAATCAAAATTTATAACACAATTATAACCAGACATATGATTACAAAAGTTATTGCTACAGCCCAGCAATATGATTTTTAATGGTAGGTAAAAGCATTGGACATACATCAGCCACTACTGGATATAGCTTCCTGCAAGTAAGTGTCAGGTTAAATAGCTTTGTTCTGAAATAAGTGGTGAGTGAAATGGTTATAATTCTTTCAATGACAGAACTAGAAATAGGGTTCCCATTTTTTTCTTGAATGCTTGAATGAACATTGAATGGTATCAGATAGCTTTTCTTACATACTTATGTACATCAGTGACATACAGTGAACAGGCAATTCCATCAAGGCAGTTTTCTACTGATGGGTTTCCATTAAAAAAAAAAGTAAAAAACTACACACAAAACAAAACCAAAACAAAATCAAAAAACCCCAAATAAACAAATAACCCCACCACATTTTGTCAATTTACAGATTTTGCAATGAAGTAAATATGGAATTAGTTGCCTCAGAAGAGCATCTCACTAATGCACTACTTAGATTTCATATTTAGTTAATATGCTAAATATTTGGCTTCCAGCTAACCTTGTGAACGGCAACCATTAGCTTATTCCATAAAGGTTTCATAATATTTAACATCTTTTACTTTGTGCATGTTTCATACTAGTAACAGAGCTTATCCTAGCCTAATAGCAAGTTGTGAGAACTAACAAGTAGACATCTTGAGTCCACTAGGTCATGGGACATTCAGAATACCTTGCACTCATCAGTCAATCACCAAGGAAAAAAACCTGTCATTGTTGAGTCTCTCAACCAGCGTTTTCTGGCTGGCTGAATGGGACAAGATCAGCAAGATTGCATATTGCCCCATCTGTCAAAAGATCTGATTGATATTTGGAACTCACAAGAGAGGACTATTCAGTGCTCCATTTGGGCAGTGAGGAACTTTGCAGCAAATAATTTAGGCTATTTAATGAAGTAAATACACATTTGTGCTCCAGCTACACTACTGCGAATTTGAAGAGAAACTTAAACTATGGTTTTACAAGCCACTATCTACAAAATAGTTTTCATTTTTGAGGGCAGCTAGACTGAAGTCAAGGAAGACTCCAGCTAATGTGAACTTTAAAGAACAGAAGAAAAAAATTCTGATATAGAAAGAACAAACAAAAACCTAACATTTTACATAGATATGCATTTAGCCCAGCAATGGGATTTTTTGAGCCCTAAAAAAATAACAGCTGACACATTCTCCACTGTAAACTACCAAAAAGTGTTGCACTTTCTCCAGAAAAGCGTTAGACATGAATGTCTAATGTGCCTGTCCTAAAAAGTTACAAGAAAATTTAACTAAATTAACTAAAAATAACTAAAATTATTTGACCCATTCACCAGTTATTTTGCATTCTTCTGCCTGAAACTGCAGCACATTAGGAGACAAATGTTGACTGCAATTTACTTCCTGTAGTTCCCAGAATAAAAAAAGCCAAACCAAACACACACAAACTGCCTTAGATGAGTATCTATAGAGAGCTTCTATTTTCATGTAGCTTTACATATTTTTCAGCTTTCAGAGACCCAAGTGCCATAACAGCACTAGCAGACAGCACATACGTATCCGTGTTACAAAAGCTTGAAATTTACATTCATTTCAATTCCTTGTTCATTTCCTTGATCTTATGTACTGTTTTCTAATTGCTGTTTAATAAATACTAATAGATAGCTCCCTGTAAGTAAAAATTTACTTTGTATATAGAAAACCTTCTACTGAAATACACAGCAACAAAACCAATTTACGTGAAATACTGTGATATTTCAAATTCTTGCCAGCCATTTACGTTAAATCATATAACAAGGGCCATACGACTCTGAAATATTAAGAAAACAACTTTTTTTTTCTCCCTTATACTCTATATTTTAACATGCATCTCTTCAGTGGGTTCAGGTTAACATTCACAAAGGGTGGCAATATTAAAAGCAGGAGGGGAAAACAAACCACAGCCTAGCCAACTGAAATGTATTTCTTTCTAAGCTATTGAAATTTCTTTCTAAGCTATTGAGATTCATACTTACATCCAGCACAAATAGAATCTCAAATGCTAAAGCAGAAAAATTTCTTGCCGCAGACTCATATGACAACCTTTTCTTACTCCCCATGTCAGCTTTCTTAACTCGTTGCCTTTTTTTCCCCTAGCTATTGAATGTGTTTTGCTCTCTAGTTAATGTTCTGTTGGTTTTTTTCATAAGCAATAATGTTTAATTTGTAGTTTAAGCAGAAGACAATGAAATGTTGAATTGAATTCTGGACATTCTCATGCAATTTAACCCATGGTCCAACAAATAGTTCAAAATTCTATAATTAACCATATATTTTCATTATCTTTGATTGTTGTCACTGTGTCATAGTATTCAGATGGACAAGACTCTACCAAGTAAAATGAGTTTCAGATCATAGAAAAAGGCATGATCAATATTTGGAAAGGTACTTAAAAAGTGCCTATCTATATCATATCAAAATTTTAAACATCTTTCTGGTATCTAGATGCAATTTGGTGATTAGACTATTAACACAATAGTACTGCAAGAAGTCAGTCCTTCATTCTTGACTTATTACTGCTCAGCTTTTAGAATGAAGGGGCAAAAGGAATACTCTAAATGTCATCTAAAGTTTTGCTTCCACCTTATACTCTCAAAAAATCTTTTTTGAAAATTATTCTTGAAGTGATGTGCTAGTTACCAGCACACCCACGCAAAGTTAATGGCTGTAAAGAAAGTTAGTTGCCAGTGTATTGACCAGAAGTTTCTAAAATGTCAGTGTGATTTCTATTATGGATCACTATCTCATATCATGAGAGAGAAAGTACATTAGCAAAAATTGATGAGGCCTAATGGTAGGTTCCACTCTCTCCTTACAATCCTATAAAGCACACTCAGCAATGGTGCCAAAAGTAGATCCCATATTAGAGTATCAAATAAATCTACAGGTTTTAAGAAGAATGTGAAAAGATACAAAAAAATAAGATAGCAGAAAAAGCAGGAAGAAAGAGTAGAAATGATACTGGAGAACCACATTTGTACAAAGAATGGCTAATTTAGACATTACCTGTAGTAATTGAAAATTGCCTGCACAACCTCATATGAAAAAAGGTAGAGTTCAGGACAGATGGAATACACAAAACCAGACTTCACACATTTTATGACATGTGCAGATAAAATAATTCTAGCCTTGCAGGAAGCCAGACTGGATGACTGCCCTTCTCTCATGTTGTCTGGGTCTATTCATGCCCATTAATTGAAATTTTCCCTGCATGGGGAGGCTTTGATTCAAAGCTGGCTCAGGTGCATAACAGCATACACACTAAGTAAGGATTGCTAGAATTTCCTAGTTCAAACCTACTTTCAGTATCACAAAAAAAATCTGGTAACAAGGATTTGTTAAAATAGCTAATCATTATAGCCCCAGATTTTTCACTAGTTTACTATAGCAGTTTCTTGTTCCAACTTCTTTTAGCAACTTCTGTTACTACACACTAACAAAAACTGAGCTCATTCAAAACCAAAATTCAGCATTCTATAATGAAGAATTCAGCTACAATCTTCAATGTGCCTGTAAAGCGTAATCTACCATAAAAAAATATTAACATTAACTGAGATTCCATAACCTAATGACACCATCCTGAGTTACAAGAAATAATGGATTTTTGCTATTGTTTTAATGTACAAACTCGCATTCCAGTGGTAATGTCATGCAGCTATAATATGAGTACACACAAAAATTTTAAGGGTTTGGACATTTTTACCCTTTAGAAAGTCTTTAATAATGCGATAATCACTTTTCAGACAAAAGAAACTCTTTTGTGGAAAAAAAAATTATATGCAAGTCCATGTTTTACTGCTTTACCCTTTAAAAGACAGAGCATACACATATATGTTATATCAGTCAAGCAGAATTGCAATTTTCATATAGTTATAGCTCAGAAAATACAACCACTTGTTTCCTTCAATGCTTGTATTTTTCTGACATTATATTATAAATTTCTCTACTGAAAAAAACACTCCAAAACCAATAATAATAAATTTTATCCTCCTGAAGAAAAAAATCATAATTCAATATTGCACTTTATATAATTCTAGAGTATTTTACATATTTAATATCTCTTTTAATTATTTCAATTTAAATAAAATTTAACGTTTGTCAACACTAGGACTTCTTCTTCCTGTTATTGGTGTGCATGCAAAATCAACATTTGAACAAAATGCAGAGTATTTTGAAAGCTGACCTAAGACCTTCAAGAACAAGATCCATCTCATCCAACGTTAACCATGAGAAGTTTGATATCAAATCTCACCTAGACATTCACTTTATTTCTAAACGTCAGAAAACTACTTTTTTCACCTCCTGTTTGAGAGGTAAGTCTCAGGATAAGCATCTTTCAATGCCTTCTGAGGAAGCCTAGAAGTTTGCTTGCAATTAATGGCAAGCTTTATGGTGGTGAGAGCTAAGCAAAGTAAACCTCATCCTGTGTTTCTGAATCTCTGATAAGTAGAAATTGGTCTCGGGAACACACCTATTGTACCTATATATTCATTGTATTCCTTTTAACACACACAGTTTGAATAAGCATAGTTCAGGCATGTCATAGCCAGCAACAATTAAAAATCAAGGTGAGTTCTACAGTGGCCATTTTTGTCGTCCTCCTGTATAACCAATTTAGACAAGATTAGAAGGCAGAATATAAAAAGGCAAGATCACTGTCTCATTGTGGAAATTGTACTGAAATTAATGGCTATTTTCTATCAAGAATTAAAGATCTAAAGTAAGACTGGAATGCTTTCATCTATAAGAACAATTTAGACAAAAAAAGCCCAATCAGTGCCTGCTTCCTATTTAACATGTGAATTGGAAATGAAGTTATTTTCATCTAGCAGGTAGAGAAAAGAGTGCAGAAAAGCTAGCCTTATCCCTAAAGTAGGGTCATCCACATTTCTGTGCTGTGGTTCCATGCTGCTGACACACTGAATGGTTTTGATGCATTCAAAAGAACATTTAATGCAACTCCTTCAGCAAGAAGGAATATGAAGTCAACAGGGAAGCCTTCTCTGAAAAGGAAAAGGATTTTTATAAAAGAACAAAGAAAACAATTTGAAAGGAAACGTGATGCTACCAATTCAATCATATATTGCATTGCTGTATTATGTACTGTGCTTAAAAATTAATAAAACAGAGTAAGTTCTACTTGCTTACTGTAACTAAATTGGTTATGCAGTTATGTATATTTTGTGAGCTAAATGAAACCCATCTTAAATCATAACCTAAGAGACTGGCAAATGTCACTAGGCTAACAGAGATGATCTTAAGTGCAAATCAGTTGTAGGTCGTACTAAAAACTTTAAAGGTTCTTCAAAATAGCCTTGTCAGTTTTAGTCATACAAGTAGTCCTCAGTGTTGCTTTTTTCATGGTATTTGTATACTTTAAATTTAAGCAGTAACATGCTGATAATATGGTGGTTGTTTCAAAATAGGACTTGCAAAATCTCATCCCTCTGTTTCTACCCTGTGAAGATAAAAATCTCCTATGTATAAAAAGCCTCCCATTACATTTACTTTTATGGCCATCTCAATATTTCAGTTTTGCACAGTGGGTGTAAATGTGTATATGATATATATATATATATTTATTCCATATAGCTTCTCTAATATATTCCTTACTCAATGATTCTTTTTTATTAACAAAATTCCACTTAACTTCCACCAACCACTGTGTAGACAAGTTTATCTGCTGAGTTATTGATATAGTAATTGGTTAATTAGCTCTCCTACACATAATCTGAGGACAGCGTTAATATCCCAACCTTACAGGAGGGAGGAACATAACAGGGCAGATGACTGACATGGCCAGGGTCATAGGAAACTTCCTTACCAGACACACTAATAATTAGGTGGCTTCTGTCCTGTGCTTAGACCATGTCACTCACTAATGCAATTCTGTCCAAAAAAAAAATTTACATCCAGAGCATATGGTGCATCACAACAACTGTCTGCAGCAGTTCCAGAAAGATACTTGGAATAACAGTTGTTGCATGGGGTGGAACACATCAGATTTCATGACAGAGAATGAAAGCAACACATTTTGCTTAAAGTGATTGATATTATCATCTTTGGTTTAGTAAACATCTTTAGCATGAAGGAAGCCAGCATATTTTACAAACAAAAGGCCTGGCATAAGGCAAGACACAATGAAGTAATACTGTAGGACTAGAGGTTTGATGCAACTGACAAAATTGCTTCTGGTCACAAAGTGTGTCAGGCCAAGACATACCCAAACACCTCAGCAGTTTGAATGGCTTTGGGAGATGTAGCTACCTCAAATCCCTGCACATAGACAGGCATAAGCAAGACAGATGTGTTTTTCTTGTCTTTTAGTTATTGCATTTTGAACTAATGTGGATGGAGGCATTTAATTTCTCCTCTAAGCACGGCTGCACTGGTAGGGCTTAAAAGTCCTCAGTGACCCAGGTGGTTCTGCTGCCTGCACAAAATTTTTCTCCAAATCTGGCCAAGTTCCCTACAGGATCTTCCTAGGAACCTGGAGCAAAATGACAGTAGATCAAAATGATTGAATACTGGTTATAAATGTTACATCTGAAATAATAACCAGGTCCAAGTAACTGTTTTTCTCATTATTTCAATATCTGATTTTTTTTCCAAATGAGGTCCTGGAGTCATGTGAGGCTCCAAGAAAAATGAGGGGTTTATCATTAAAAATTGCAAGCTCCCAATTCTCTTGATGGTAAAGAAAAGCTTGCAGGTGTGTCTACAGTATACTCTCCTAATACCAGCAGGCAGTAAGATACACTCAGACCTATTTCTCCCTTTTTGGGGCTGCTGAAACCATCTGCTTGACCAGAGGTATCAGATTCATTTCAGCTCAGAACTGTCTGTGCATCTTGTTCTCTATTCATGTTAGTTGTTTGTAGTTAGTTGAGTTGCAACTCAAAAGTAACAAGCAGAAATGAGATCAGCAGTGACTGGAGGGAGACAGGCAAGAGCAAGGAAAGTCTGTAGAGCCCACGCTGCATGATTCCACTGATTCACAGTAGTGGGTCTCAGCCAGCCCTTAGGGATTCCTATCCTAAGCTTCTTTTTTCAGTATGTTGTAAACAGACATAATTTCTAATTACATTACTGTCTAGACCAATGTTGCAAAGTTCTTAGTTGGATTTGTAGATCCAATTGCATTAAATAAAAAACTTCAAAAAGGCACTGTCTTGTCCAATGCACCAGATTTTAATATCAGAGGCTTGATGTAATTTATATAGTTATTTCATTATTTATGCTGTGTTTTTTTAGGCTTAAGTGGAGTTACCACATTCTCCTGAATTATTAGGTCACATATGCACAGAAAAATGCTTCTCCCTCTTTGCATATGCAAAACATTGGGATGTCTCCTCATTATAGGCCATACAAATAAGTTTAGTAGTCAGCTGACCATCATACACTAATTATAGAACCACATTTTCTGAAATGCTTTCTTTGCAAAAGATTTTACTGTGTTGAGCAAAATAAATTAGAAGCTATTTCTCCACGTATCAGTTCATTTCGGTTTTATTAGGCAACTTCACAAAGCTCTGAATTGAACAGTAAACATGCAGTTTCTAAAATTTAGCACAGAAACAATTACAACATTTGAAGATTAGGTGCTCTCCTTGTACTATAAGGTAAGAAGCATAAAACAATAAAACAAGTATATAACATTGAAGAGTCAAGGACAGTGAATGCACTGAGATCATGCTACAAAAGAAACAAGAATAAGAAATATATTTCTCACCTAAGTTAATCAACATATTCCCATGAAAAAGTTCATATACATTGTACAGTCCTTTACTTATGTGACTGCAACCTAAAGTAGTCCCCTCTGACCACTGACAAAATAATCCATACTATAATCTAAATTATATCATAGAGTGCCAAATATTATATATGGTGAGAGAATAATACATTAAACTGCATCTCTTAATGACAGAAACACACAAAAAAACATATGACAGGAAAAAAACCAGAAGAAATACATAATAAATTTTTCTCTTATTAAGTCATAACCTCTCATGGGTGGATCTTATTTAGGTACTGTGGTTACCTATCCACTGGACTGAAATCTGAGCACCTGAGTATGCTCTAGATTGTTTGGGAGATGGAGGGCAGAAATGCATAAGTGAGCTAAGAGTTAATAATTGGCTGCTGCCAAAGGCAGCTGGAGTCCTCCTCCTCCTCCCTATGTGTCTTACCCAGCCTTTTTATCCAAACATCCAAAGTCTTGTTTCTAGCACTTGTTTGAGTCTTCAGTGAGCTCATTTCATTCATTCATTAGCAGAAAAGCAGCCACAGGAAAAAAAAAACCCTAAAACTGCTGGTTTGGCAAGCTGCGCTGACTCACTGGAAGCAGGGACAGACAAGGGCCAGGAGAGGCAAAAAGTGAGAGGATAGCTTCATTATGCTGGAAACAGGAGGCAGAAGTCAGGCATCAGCATCAGGCTACTAAGCCGCCAAAAAGGATAATCACACATGACCTAGACATAGCAAGTTACTGCTAAGGGATTGCCTTCCCTTAAAGTACAGAACACCAGATGCCCACTGTGCCAAACTCTTCCTAATCCAAAAGCATGCTACAAAGCAGCCACATCACTGAGAAATTTCCTTGTATTTATATACAGTTGTCTGGCACAGTGGAAAAATATTTCTTCATTCCTAGCTAAGAAATGAAGTCCTATATTGCAGGTAACTTTGTGGGTTTAGAAAATAATCACCGTCTGACTAATCTAGTGGCATTTTACGATGGAATAACTACATGAGTGGACACAAGAATTATACATGTCATCTAGTTAGACTTCTGTAAGGTCTTTAACACAGTCCCTCACAATATTCTTTCTAAAGTCTATCTCAGTACTCTATATTACACTCACAGAATATTCTGAGTTAGAAAGGACCCACAGGGATCATCTGGCCCACACAGGGATCAAACCTGCACTCTGGGCATTACTCGCACCGTAACCCAACCTTAGGCTTAAGTTCTAGTACCTGGAGAGTATCTATTACAAGCTACTTTTCTTAATTAGAGGCATATATTCTTTTTTATATACCTGACCTCTAAAAACAGCACTAATGTTTTAAAGATGATTTTGCTTCAAAATCAGACAATATAGTTTACTGATTAATTTACCACTCAAAGTAGTCTATTGCACTCTTTCTAAATTGAGAACTAGGTTTATAACATTTCCTGGTTTTTATTTAACCAATCATTTAGTTCCCCACTCATAAAACTGCTTTATACCAATTATCACAGACTCACGCTTTCATCCAAAGGTTCAATTTTACACTTTAGCAAAACCTATCTGATTTCCAGAAAAAGCTGCTCACCTTTTACTCTTGAAAAACCTTTGTTGAATTCCAATGAGAGATGGAGCTGTGCTGCTAAAAAAATTACAGAGAGAAGAAATTGACAAAGCAACAGAAAAGGAACATCCTTTTGCCATTGAAAAGAAAAGAAAGAGGTTTACAGGCTAGGTTATAGAAGCATGCATGATTTAAGATGGAAGGAACCATCAGGATCATTGAGTCCGACTCCTGGCCCTATGCAGGACACCTCAAGAATTCTACCATGTGCCTGATAGCATTGTCCAAATGCTTCTTGAACTCTGTCAGGCTTGGTGCTGGGATCACTTTCCCTGGATAGTCTGTTCCAGTACTCAACAACCCTGTGGGTGAAAATCCTTGTCCTGGTATCCAACCTGAACCTCACCTTACTCTGCTTTATGCCATTTTTTTGAGTCCTGTCACTGGTCATGAGAATGAAGAGATCAATGTCTGCCCCTTCGCTTCCCCCATGCGGATGTTGAAGATCACAATGAGGTCTCCCCTCATTCTCCTTTTCCCCAGGCTGAACAGACGAAATGACCTGCATCCCTCCTCACATGGCTTCTTCTCCAGACTTTTAACCATCCTTATGACCCTCATTTGGACACTGTCTAATAGCTAAATGAATCTTTTATGTTGCAGTGACCAAAACTGTACATAGGGCTCAAGGTGAGGCTGCCCCAATGCAAAGCAGAGCAGGACAACCCCCTCCCTTGCCTGGCTGGCGATGCAGTGCCTGATGCACCCCAGGACACCACTGGCCCCCCTGGCTGCCAGAGCACTGCTGGCTCATGTTCAACTTGCCACCAACCAGGACTCCCAGGTCCCTTTCCAGAGCGCTGCTCTCCAGCCTCTCATTCCCTGTCTGTACACACAATCAGGACTGCCCCATCCCCGGTGCAGAATCCTGCACACAGCCTTGTAAAACTTTTCATTATTGGTGACTGTCCATCTCTCTGGTTTGTTGAGGTCTCTGCCCTCAAGGGAATCAACAGCTCCTCCCAATTTTGTCATCAGCAAACTTAGTGTTCCTTTGAGTAGCTAATTAACTTCCAGTTGGGATCATGTGAAGGTCACTAGGGTTATCAGCAATCAGAATAATATGAGAAAGTTGAAGCCACTTTGAAATTTAAATTTGAGTTGATTTAAAGCTCTTGAAATACTATAGTAAGGTATACCTTTCCTAATTAAGAAAAAGCTGTCACAGACTTTCTTAGATACAAACTATGTCCTGAAAGGAAGTGAAATTATGTTGCTCACCCTATAGATATATGCAAAAGCCTTTTTTCATTCCACAAAAAAATACTTCCACCATCAAACATTAATTAAAGAATTACTTAAATTCTGGCATCAGTTTCTAGATTTATCCTAAAAGGGAATAACCTGAATCCATCTTTTTTCCCATGAGAATTAAAAGAATTCTTTTCATTACCATTTTCCCCCCAAGGTTAAAAATTTTAAAATTCAGAACAATCCTCATCCTGTTCCCACCAGAATCCTCATCCTTCTGCTCTAGTCAAGGCCCAGGAAAAACTGTTTTGGCACCTACAATTAACATCACAATTCCCCAGAATAATGAAACGCTCAGTCCTTTTGCTCTTTCTTGTTTCATCTGTCAGACTTTTATCTTAACTTTGCCAAATCAGGTTTTTTCTTTCTGTATAAGCTAAAAAAATTTAAAAATCCAAAAGGTTCTTTAACATTTTGCAGACTATAATGAATACAAAAGCAAATTAATAAATTTCAGCATAATAACTCTTCTGCGTGATGCAAAGATCAATAGGAAGGCATAGACAGACACTTTGAAACAAATTCTCAAAAAATCCTCCTTAAAACTACCCCTACAGACATATATTCTGAAGTTAATTGACTATCACATACTAAAGTAATGAAAACCCAGAATACCATCCTCAATTTTTAGGGGCTTATTCTGAATTTAGGTTGTCCTTAATTAAAATACAAACAATCTACAGACCTCACACTATTAAATGGTGCACTGAATAATTCATCTTTCATGAGCAGTGTGATATTTTGGAACTAAATGTATACTGCTAAAATGGAGATTGTGGGTGTTCCTCATTTGAATTGCTGCAGTAAATCTGAAAGAAATGAAGGAAAGATAGCAGCAAGAAAAGACAAAAAAAATCTCCTACTGAAACAGAGTCTAAAAGCCAACACTGGTGATATCTTTGGCGTGAAACTAACAAGACAACAGTGATGCAACTACACAATATATCACAAAACATTGAAAATTATTCTTTTTTAGATCAAAGCTGTATTTTTTTAGTAAGAGAAGATGGAGACTTGTTTGGTTTTTTGTGAAACAGAGCTGTGGTTGAGTTTCGTTGGACACTGTCATATTCTCATACTTTTAAGTCAATTTTTTACACTTAAATGAAAGCCTTTGTTCAACTACTGTGGAAATACAGATAAAATATTAAAGTGGAGAAAAGTGCCATTTTATCTTTTAAGGTTCCTTTGCAGAGCAACAACAACACAAGGAGAATTTCTTGTAAAAATCTTCATTTAGCTGCAGAAAAAAAAAAAGGGTTATAAGTATAGTCATATTCCATTTCTAAAGGGGAATGCCTTGACCTATCTGAAATTACTTTCCCTTTCAAGGAATAAGTTTCTTCAATGTCTGATTATATGCTATGTTCTAAGCCTATGTTGAGTTCAATTCCTTGCAAATATATATCTTCTAAATTTCAGAAAATCATTTTGCTTAACAGTGAAATATTTATTAATATTTATATATCTTTTTATTTTAACTATTTTGCATCAAGGTCAGAAATTGAGGTCAGAGAGAGGAAGGCCATACTTGAAGAAAATGCATTCTTATCTTTCCCTTTTAATTAGTTTCAGAAGAACTCTATGCCTTTCTAAATGATAGATCACTTAGTAAAAAATACGGAAATTTTTTCATTGTAACATATTTACATTTATGAGTATTTTCTTTAACATAACCTCTTAAGCACCAAATAACCCACACTTGATTTTTGGCTTATACTCTGCAAGTCTGAACTGTGTTTTACATCCAGGAGCAGTGGTGTTGAAGAGCTGTTTTAGAAGAATTATGCTGCTTAAGAACTCCCTCCCAGAGTTCATAATATTTCCTTAGAATATAGTATTGAATTTGTACTAGCATTTTCTACTACATTATTTCACACAAAGCTGTAGAGATAAAAATACTGTAACTGCATATGTTCACATTTGAGTGTCATACGATTCTGACAGGAAGAGGTAAATACGTGGATTTTAAAGGAAAAGAGACAGTAGTATGTCTTCCTGTCAAGTGGGAATTTTAAGAACTTCAAATTCATAAGAAAGAAAAAAATAGAGATAATTTCCATTTAAGTCTAGTGGCTATGAAAGCAGATCTCTGATAGTAAAAATATTGTTTAGAAGTGTCTCAGGGTTGTTCTCTTTAAACTATTACTGCTTTCTGTCAGAAATTCATAAACATGGGTCATATAGACATGCCTAAATGCCAGGTCCATAAATCAGTGTAATAACATGGAAGTAATAGATCACTGAATGTTTTCCCAACAAATAAAACCCTACAGTCATTTACTATAAACCCTAAAGTCATTTACTACTAAACCTTATAGGCATTTACTTGTCATGGAAGACATACTCCCATTAAAAGAGGCAAAATATATTCCTTTGGCGTTTGCCTGAAGGATGCAGGTTTCTCAACTCATTCCAAGAGCTGAGAAGAAAGAAAGTAGCAGGACAAAGAACCCAAAGGACAGGCATTTGCTTCAGGAAAGTCTGCCTCTTCACGCTTTTAATAGTTGTGAAATATAGGCAGAAGGGCTTTTGCCATGAAAAGAAATCACATTTTAAGTAGACTTTGGAAGGAAAAGCACTGTAAAGAAAGGACACTATTAAAGTCATTTTAATGGACAGTATGACCAGCAAATTGCAGGCCAAAGTGGAGCTGTAACCAGAAATATGTCAAGTATGGCCACCATAGCTGCATATTCACAGTTACATGGATACATTGTCTCTGTATTAGATCACTGTCCCCTTTTGTCTCTTGCTCTTTACTGTACTCCTTTTAAGAAACTGAGAAATGGACTTTTCTTTTTTGGGGGGGAGGAGGGGGAGGGGTTATTGGAAAAGTTACAATAGTATTGACTCATTATGCTAATTAGAGGACAATTATACTTTTTAAAAATTAGTTGCATACATTGAGTCTTTCTTATTTTCTGTATCAGTCCCTTTCATGGTTTCAGATATCTCTGCTCTTTTAACTGGAACAAACAAACTTCTGCCAGTGCCACACAGCCCTAAAAAGGATAAGACTTGAGATTACACTCAGCAGCTATACTCACATAAATGTATTCCAGACAGTAAAGCTGTGTTACTGAAGATGGTGAGGACACAAATGAAATCTTAATTTGACATTCAAAACTTTTTTCACTTATGACAGCACAAGGGAAAAACACAGCTTCTCAGACCTTAAATTGGATGGGTAGGATTAGCAGTTAAAATATTTATTTATAAAATGAATATATTTGTTATAAAAGTGATAGGCCCTAAATATAGAACTACATCATTTTTAGAGCCTTTTTTATAGCAGAAGCACAAGCAGTGCTGTACAAATCTTAATATATCTTTTTTTAGGGTGAAATTTGCTCTGGTTTATTTCAGTTCATATGCATCTAGGGTCAGGAAAGACGAGCTGAAAAGGGCTTACCCTTAATAGGTTTACCCATACCCCTTGTTGAAAAATACATTGTAGCTCCCACTTAAATGAACAACCAGGCAGCTGAAGCAAATCCATTATTTTCCTAAACAGAAGTTGGTTCAAGACATAATTTTTAATTATTTATTAATGAAAGAAGAAGTTGCTATTTTGAAATGTTGTTGAACTTGAGCTAGAACTAAACTAGAATGACTTCAGCCACAGCTGAACAAAATGAAACAATATACTACTTCATCTCCTAGCACATAACACTGTCATTCAGATATGGCTATGGCCACCCTTGGCACAGTTGGAAGAAATGTGAATACGAGCAGAGACTAAATTGCATCTGCAGCCTGCTACTGGAATCGTGCTAAACTGGGGAAGGATTTCATTGCTTTGTGGGAGGTTGCTTTTGCTGTTCCTGTGAGCTGCAGGACTGTGTGCCCCAGCCAGGGCTTGTTGCTGACTACAGCACACACACAAGCCAGGTAGGGAGTTTGATTTACCATTCTTTCTTAGAGCAATGCTGGACTTCACTTTTCGTCTGCTCTGCTGATAAATTTTTCTGGACTTATGTCTAGACACTTGTAAAAGTGTAACACCCATTAACTGCTGCTGCTGCTGCTGCAGGAGACTCACTCTTGCTTCCATGGGTGACTGAAGTGTCATTCTAATAGCTTCTGAAGTGTCGTAAAATTGCGTTAAGGGGAAATACAAAGAAATGTTAACAATATAAACAGGTATATAAGGGTCCTTAACGTTTCATTGGCAAGTCCTCTAGGCTTGGTTTTCCACTATTTTCTACATTAACATGCCATAATATATTTGTTTTTATTTAGGTGTTGCTCATTAAGAAGCATTTTTCTATGGTAGTTTTATACCTTTTTTTTTTCTGTCTTAAGAGCGAGGGCCAGGAGTATCTCTGTACCTGGTGCATCTCTTGACAGCACAGTTTATCTACATCTTATGGTGCTTCAGTCCACCCATACTGGTATGTACAAAGTATGAGATAGCTAAAAAGCCCATCTGTCTTTTTTTGCACACAACCTGTCACCAGGTACATAGCCAGTGTTGCCACTGGAACAGATTGTATGTGCATGACTAATTTCAGACCCAGCCCAGGTACATACCAGGTAGTGCTTGCAGAGTCAGAGGTAAGGGAAGAATAGCATTCATCCATGCTCCTCTTTATGAATTAAATCTTGCCACAAAGTTAAAAGTACTCTCCTAAAAATGAAGAAAGCTTAAACAAAAAAAAAAATGAACGCATGCTTTTCCCTTTATCATCTCTGATGGGATTTTTTATTCACCATATAATTAGAGAAGGAAGTGAAGAGTATGAAAATAGAGCCTTAACACCTCTAAAAGCACCTCAGGAAAAAAAAAAAAAAGGAAGAACAAGGGAAAAAAATGTTACAGTATTGAGAAACAGTATGAGTCAAGGCCACAGCTGACAAAAGATTCTGTTTAGTTAGTAACAGACAGACTACAAGGAGTGATGGAAGCATACTTGCTTGGAAACTGATGACAGTTATATATTTATTAATTTGTTTTCACTTGTCAGAATTGATTTTAGAGCTGTAAAGTATTTTAAATAATAAGTATAATAATAATTAATAAAATGTAGCACCTAGAATTAAACCATGAGGTCATCTGGAGTATTTTGCTGAACACAGAGCTGCAGCAAATGAAGTTGGCCTTACAGCAGCTGTAACATCAGAGCCATCAATAAAGAAATTAGCTACTCACATTTGAGATAAAGGGCAACTTATGCTTACAATCATCCGATCCAAAAACTGCTGTGAGAGCAAAGCAAACATCCAGCTCATAAACCTATCAGTATAATTTTTTGGAAATAGTTAGAGGTCAACATTGAAATTCTGATTACGGCCAAAAACATCAGTGGCTGAGGGAAGCAATTTAAGAAGTGGTGTCAGTTCTCATTGACCAAATAGTAAATCACCCTTTATATTTGAGCTGATGTTAGGATACATAATATGACTAAACACAAGTCTAGAATTCTGTAATAAGTGAGGTGGAAACAATCTGTCACAATTTTCTTCTGTCCACAATGTGGTTTTGTCACTATTAAATGTGACTTTCACCCCTTCTGCTGTCTCCAGGTTGCCAAACACCAGCCTGACTGTCCTTAGCTTGTACCTTTGTAAATTGAGTGCTTTGAGAAAGAAGAAACAAGTCAATGATTAGGAGATTTGTTATTTTTAATTCCTGGATTACCTGATTTTCCCAAAATGAGAAGATAACTGTATGATTTTTTTTAAAAAATCAATATACAACAAATTATTGAATATATTTATGTGGTATGTTTAATTCAAAAAACCTTATCACTGCCAGACAGTTTGTAAACTTAAGGAGATTTTAAAAAATAACCAAATGTAAATTTTGTTTTCCTGTTTGGAAAGACTACAAAACTCTGAGTATAATTTTGAAAAGCAAATGTTTCCAAATTTAAGTAAGAGAGCTCTTCAACTCCTTAGATGGAGTTGAATTTTTCTAACCTCCTTTATTAGAGTATGAACACTCTGGTCATGAAAAGGCCATATTCAATCATTCATTCTATAGTCATTAATTATGTGTTTATTTAGCAGATGCACTCTGAATAAATAAGTGTAAATAAGTTCTTTGTAACTCATAGAAACTGTAGGGTTTTGTAACCTATTTTGGTAGAAAAATGTTAAGATGTGTATAGATATTTTTCAATTTTCTATAATAAAAGGTTTTTATAGAGACTATAAATTTGTAACAGACTTTTTAATCAAAATATTTCAGTGTACACTCATATGGATTAGATAGTCTAAAATAACTGAGAAAAATCAAAGCAGCTATAAGTGCTGAATCACTGAACTTAGGTATGAAAATGCTCTATTGCCTTCATGTCTAGGGAAGGGTTTCCAAATGCCTATTATGTATGGTCAGATATTCCCAAATGTGAACTGAGCTGAAAATAGGAAAGTGGTCCATGAAACACTCATAACACTATAAAAAAAAAAAAATACACATTCTGCAAAACTGAAAATCTGATACCTTAACATTATCCTGTAATCTGATAGATGTCAGAATCAATTACGATTTCTCTTATTAAGTTCCTTCTGAGAGTGTCTAAAAATGAAAGACACTCTCTTTTGACTGCTGCTCATTTGAAATTGGCATTTTCATGTGGCAGATGGTGACCTTATCCCTGTGCTTTAGGAAAAATGATTTTTATTAAGCCTAAACAAGTGTGAACAGTGCTAATTTCCTGCAGCAGGCAGAATTTGAATGAGAGCATATAATGATTGGAAGAGTCCTGCCTCACCATATGGAAAAATGCACATTATGCCAACACAGTAGATTACTAACAAGACAGTGCCTTACAAATATATCCAATTTTTCATTTTATCAGTAGTCATGGAAAGCATATTTATTTTAAGATTTCTAGGAGCTGCTGAGGGTTGTTTGCAGCTAGTTCATATCCTAAAAGCTAAACACTTAGAAACAGTGACATTGAAATGACTACATGAAACATAAATTGTAGTTAAAAATTATCAGGAAGAGAACGACTGTTGTTACCTGTCAAGACAGACTTAGTATCTCAATAAAGACTATGTAAAAGCACAGATGTTTTGAAAGGGTATGTTTGATATCTGCATTGTAGAGTTATTAGTAAATTTGATATCATGGATTATGATCTTACCACTGTCTCTCACCAGTAAGAAAGTATAAAGGAAAGAGAAAAAAATATATAAAATAAAGGGTCTTCTTGGAGGTGCACAGTGACAGGATAAGCATTGAAATCCTGAGTAGATTCTGGTTTAAAAAAACCCTGTCAAATGGACAGGCACCAATCCACCAGCCTAAAGTCTGCCCTGCTTTGAGATGGAGATTAGATAAAACAACCTGCAGAGATCCCTTCCAATCTAAATTATTTTGTGTATCTCTAAAGGCAGGCACTAATCAAGAAGCAAGACTAGAAGCAGCATGACTTTCCATGAAATATCAGATTTCTCTTTGGGGTTTCTGACTGAATCTGAACTGAATGACTTTAGGAATTCTGACTGAATTGGAACACAAATTAACTGATCCCAAGGAAGAAAGGCAATAATTAATAATTTGTCTTAGGTCTTCTGAAATTTTTTCTTAATAATACTCTCTAGACTTGTTTAATATCTTAAAATATATCAGGGAAATATAAATAGGGTTTCTAAAAATGAGAAATATTAACAGTAATTAATTTTAACTATTTTAAAAAATAGTCCTTTACTTATATATTTAAATTTCTAAAACTTGAAACTGATATTGTGAATCTAGTTTTGCAAGCAAATCATAACAGAGTTTTCCATCCGCTGACTGTGAGTACATGACCTTCTCAAAGAGGAAAGATAACATATTTCTCTCTCCTAACATGCTAGGAAGAACAGAAGGAATAAAAGTCACACTAGAAACTTGAATCCTTTTGCCCATTCCCTTTAAAATCAAATAGATTGCCAGGGTTGGTTTCAGCTGCCTAGTAGTTTGTGAGAGAAAAAAATATTACAAACATACTAATGTTTACTTTTGCAGTAACTCTGTCATGGCTGTGACCTCTAGGTGGGACTGAGGCATCCACTGTTTGATGAGGAAGTCAAGAGCACTCTTGAGGGCATTGAAGGGACTCAGGCTGGATAGAAAACTAAAAGTCACCACCTGACTTTAAAATGTCAATGAAGATGGGATGAAATTTTTCTTCATTTCTTCAGGGAAAACAAATAAAGCAGCAGAAGGGGAAGGTAGAGGGCAAAGATGAACAAACTCACCCAAGGGATTTTCCTCCTATATGATAGTGTTATTATTATTTTTATACACAAACACATTATTTAGGAAAGGTTTCACTTCCAAGAGTTCTACTCCACTCTTACATCTGTTTAGTTATATAAGAAATATATAATTATATCTGCTGCAGTACCTAAATACCTGATTACAGGTGCCTGAATTATTAAAAAATATTATTTAGTGACACACTATACTGCAATCTCTCTCACATGACATAAATCTCTTAGTTCTTGTAGAGAAAGCCTGAATAATAGTTTGGTTAAGATTTACACTTTATTTTTTATTTGTTTAAGATTTACACTTCATTCAGAAGCATAGAAATGGATATTCCTGGATACTGGGAAGTATAAAATCCGCATTTTGCTTTAAAAAGAGACACATCTGATATATGTGATTAGTGGAAGAATTAGAAATGGTCATTCTATCTCCTTGCCACACTACAGAGGATACAACTTCTTGTAGCAGTCAGACACTTCCTTCTCTGGTCATTCCCCAGTTTGAACTGAAGCCAGTTCTATCCTCCCCTCACAATGCTTAAATGTCAGTCTCCAGTTTATCTCAAACCTTTTCTGCCTTCTTTTACTAGTCTCATGTCTGTTGTGCAATTCTTCTCTTCCTTTTATAAAAATGCAAGTCCTTCTTCCCCGCCTTGCTTGAAATAGCTGTAGGTTTATACAAAAACAACAGGGAACAACCTCACTGAGAGTACAAGAGACAAGTTTTGGTTACTTAGAGAAATCAGGGATTACAGTCAACATCAACTGTTTGCAGTTTACTCAGTGTAGCTCAATGAGTTTTCACCTTTGGCACCTTTGCACCAGAATGGAACATGTTCATTCTGTGAAAGAACTGCATATATTAATCACCAGTGATCTCAGAGAGACCTAAGGATGCCCAAAAGGAATTTTTCCCTAGTATGAAACTGCAGGCAACCTTAAAAATAAGTAAAAATAGAACTTTTTTAGTATGTGTTTTGATATTTTGGGTTTGTTGCCAAGTGCACCACCTAGCCTCAGATTAATGTTTGTCAGGCATCAAGTTGGCATGACAAGAAGGCAAGGTCAGGAGTACACAGGAGAAAAAATCAAAACAAAACACTGAAAGACACACTTCTAGGGCTTTTTAGCAGTAAGAAAGTATAAAAATAAATCAAGGAGAAAAATAAAGCGTTTGACCCCTAAAAGCCAGTTTTAAAGTACTACTTGTAGCTAAGGAAAAACTGTGACAAAAAAGAAAATAGAATTGAATAATAAAATAGCCACTTAACTCTTCATCCAAAATATTAATATTTCACATATTAACTGTTGGGATGCATTATAGTCCAAATGAGATGCTTAAGCACTTTTTCCCTAAAATTCCTTTGTTTTAAAGGAAATTGTTCATCCTGAGGAGTCTTCCAAGTTTGTCTAACAGGGAATACAGTAACACTGCCTTTCAAAGATAATATTGGATCTCTTGGTTACAGTACTCCTAGCTTAAACATGTGTCACCTTTAGGATGCCTTGCTACCAGTCACTAGAAATAATGAAGGCAGATAAAGCTTTATTTCCATAAGTCTTTTCTATTACTCAGTGCCTCAGAGAAAGTCTTATATTACAGAGCAATGTAAGGGTCAGTCCTTTTAGACATCTGAAAAGAACCAACAAGCCACATAATAAATTGGTTAGCTTTTTGTGCATGCTGAAACAGGGAAGGCTGCATTTGCAATTAGCAGGACTAACCAGTGACAGGACTGAAGGAAGCAGCATGAAGCTGAATCAGGGTAGGTTTAGGTTGGACATTAGGAAGATTTTCACCCAGAGGGTGGCTGAGCACTAGAACAGGATCCTCAGGGTAGTGGTCACAACACCAAGCCTGACAGAGTTCAAGAAGCATTTGGACAATGCTATCAGGCACATGGTGTGACTCTTGGGGGCTCCTGTGCAGCGCCAGGAGTTGGATTCAATGATCCTGATGGGTCCCTTTCAACTCAGATTCTGTAACAGCTAGATTTTATACAGCCTGACAACTGTTTGGTTTTTTCTAGGAAAGAAAATGAAAGACAGGAACATTGTAATTAGTGGGACTACTTGACATGATGTGCATATGTTTACAGTTTCAGTGTAAGAAAACTTAATACCCTTTCTTAGATCTTATTTATGCCATCATATTTCTGCTACCCCATTATGGTACCAAGTCCTCAAAAATTGACCTCACCAGGCAAAGAAACCTTTTTCCACTGATGATATCACCATTTTATCTCAATGTACAGTTTTAACTATTAAACACATAATAAAAATTTAAAACTTCCTTTGTACGTTTATGCATGTAGTATTCCGGGTAACAGCATGGTGCTATCAAACTGTTATTTAAGGACACAGGAGTTAAAGAGAAGTCACATTGTAGTTTTGTGTTAGGTTGACCCTGGCCAGCTGTCAAGTGCCCACCAGCCACTCTCTCACTTTCCTTCCTCAACAGGGCAGAAGAAAAAAGACAACGTGCAAAATTTCATGGGTTGAGGTAAACACAGAGAGATGTTAATTTACCAATTAATGTCATGGACAAAACAAACTCATCTTGGGGAAAATTAATTTATGGCTAATTAAACAAGTTGAATGGTAAGAAACAAAAAAACTACAAATTAAATTAGCATTTTCTCCAATTCTCTTATCCTCATTTTCCCAATTTCAGCTTCACTCCTTTCCCAGCTGTTCTTGCTCTAGTCCACACCCACAGCAGCACAGGGGGATGGGCAGCAAGGGGTTGTGGTCAGTACTCAACAGCTCCTCTCTGCCACTCCTTCCACCTCACACTTTTCCCCTGCTCCACCATTAATCTTCCCAGTAGGCTGCAGAGAAGATAAACCTGCTCCAGGGTGGGCCCTCCACAGACCACAGTTCCTTCAGGGAATGTCACCTATTTCTGTCATGGTCTCTCCACAGGCTGCAGGGAATACCTACTCCACAGACATCCTCTCCACGGGTGGCAGGGTAATTTCTACGACACCTGGAGCACCTCCTCTCTTCCTCTTTCTCTGATGTGTCAGGATTAAGAGGACATGCCTGACTTTGCAGATGGACTCAGCTGTGTCATGTGGTGGGACTGTTGGGGAGCTGCCTGAAACCAGCTGTGTTCAGTACCTGGCAAGACCCTGTCCCAGAGCCCACTCCCTGCTCACCAACACCTTGCCAACAAGTATGAAGAAGCTTCAAAACTTTGAACTTTGGTCTTGTTTTGTTGATTTACAGAACAAAGCTGAGTTAGCTGCTTTAATCAAGCAAAAATAGGTAGGTTTTAATATAAGACTAAAAGGACAGAAAGGAATTACACTGAAACAAAGTCAAGACTGGTTTGGGGGAGAAATTACTTTACTGTAGCTTATCTTGAGATATTTGTATTGCATTACCCAACTGTATAACTTTCCTATGTACTCTCTTGTGTAGAGAGGCCACATACAAATCTTGTGAGAAGTTGCATACAAATATGTTCCTTTACTTCATCTTTCTTCTCTTCCAAATTCCCTAATATACAAATAAAAGCATATTCTGACAAGTGTCTATACTGCGTGAGAAAATAGGATTAAGTTGTACCATTTCCTGCAACCAGAAGGTCTTCTATGCCTGTCCTTCAGTGTCAAAATTAGATGAGAAAGCAGTGAGGGAAAACAGATGTAACCCTGTTCCTTTCAAAAGATCATGCACTCAATTCTCAATATGAACAGGGAAGGAAAACAGGGCATAAACTGAAAGGAATTGTGCTACAGCTGCCTGCATATTTGCAGATGTCATAACCTAGTCTTCCTTCCCTTAATTTCTTTATATGGTGATATTCCATCTATTTTCACAGAAATAGATTTTATTTACATTCTTGTCAATGATCATAACATTCCTATATATTCGAAATTTTGAAAGCCTTGCTCCCATAGCACAAAAGGCATTGGTTGGAATTTGGTAGCTTGATAACTTTTTTAAAAAAGATATCTTTGCCAGTCATTCAGTCAAGGATTCAAGGAAGTTGTCCATTTAGGTGGAATTCTTCTAGACCCTGGATATAAGACTATCATTTTCTCACTAAGCACATGATCTGCACACAAGTAAAAGATAGAGATAACCTCCACCTTCCTAGTGTCTTCTTCATGCACATTGCCATTCACTCCTGTTCAGCAGTCTGTGAGATGCTACAATAGCAGTGGCTTGAAGGAAGAAATTCTAGAATGAAAGGAGCACAGGTCAATGAGACAAAATGAGGAAAGGCTTTAATTTCTCTGAAATTCAGCCAGGCAAATCCCAGTATGCTTAAACCAGGGGTGTTTTTTAACAGCAGAAATATCATCTTAGGAAGTCCTTCCAATATATTTTCTTAGGGTAGCCCTTACAGAGGTCAGAAACCTAAAGACTGCTGTAAGCAAACAGTACCATGTAAATATTCCAGAGAAAGATCTTCAGATTACACTAAGCAAATCCAAATTGACAGGCTAAGGAGTGGAGCTAAAGGTGGAGCAATAGAATAATTTCCTAGTTCAAATACTGACAGCTACAGTTTTAGTTTAGACTTTGTAAGGCAAAGCAGAACAGTTGAATGTGTTACAGTAGTATTGTTTTGCACTCATTGATTGATCACCAAACTTGCTTTCCTGAAGCTAAAGGACCTAAGTGCTTTTCTTTAGAACTAAGCTGATAAATATTATGTCTAACATACCTAAGGGCACAAAAGGTCCTTTAAAAATGTCACTAGAACAAAGTGTACGCTTGGAACTAATAATAGCGAAGAGAGGCTGAGCTGTTTTAGAAGTGCTGCAAGGGCAGTAAAAACAATCTGCAGAAACAGTCTATGTTACTTCATCTGTAGATGGCAAACTAGGTTTTGAAATATTACAAAATTTGGCATGAGTTTTTTTAGTTTGCCTCTTTGTATAGAACTAGAAAAAACCCAACAACAAAATAACTGAGAACTACTGAAACACAAAGAAAGAAACCATGTTAATCTAGAATTTAATTCCTCAAGATCAATATCAGGAGACGAATTCTCAGAAACATGAAATAAATAGAAAAACTCTTTGTTAATCACTGAATTATGACCTTTAACATAGTGGAAAAATCATGCAGGTAAGCAGTTCTGTGAAGCATGAAGTTTGCAGAAATTACACAGTGTGAATTATGCCATAAATTATATAGCCATCCTCTCTAAAACAGGATTTCCAAAATTTGTTTTAATGGAGTAAAACTGACTTTAATTTTTACATGTCAGTTCTTAATTATTCCATCCCATATAATGGGTTCTGTATGTTCTATATGTTCTGTACACAGACAGAAACATTCACCAGACCACTGGATGAAAATCTATTTCTCAGTCAAAATAAATAAAAATTTCCTAGGAATAGTCTGCATAGATACGTGCCAACCAGATCACTTGTAGTGGTCAACATTATGTGTCAGACATTTCTGCATTATTCATCATACTTAAAGGACTAACATTTAAGTTTTAATGGAAATGCAAATGAATATGATATTTAACTGCTCAAGTCCCTAAAGTATAACATATCACAAACTTTATCTTTCTTTAAAATTAGCAGTCATGTAACTCTGGAAAAGGGATTGTAGAACAAAATGTATAACATTTTAAAATCACCATCTGAAGGACTGCCAATCAACCAATTATAATTACATATTGTGCTTTTTAAAAAGAAACCCAAAATAGAAATCTGTCCTCATTCATACGCTAAAGTATGTAATTTTTAAAAATCTGTAACTTCATGAATTTTGAACTGATGTACTGTCTTATCTTGCATCTTAAATGCAGAAGACCTGAGTTATATAAAGCAAAGTAGAAAGACATAAAATATACATTATTTTAAAAATACCTGTTGTTTGCGGGTGAATAGCTCTACCTGGTTCTCTTTACAAAGGACCCTTGAATTCTTTTTAGTGTGTACACTCACTTTAGGAAAACTAAAATTCCTGATGTCAAGTAATGAATATTTAAGTGTAAACATATACCTTTGGAGATTTTGAAAAATAATACAACAATCAGCCAGTCCTTACTGTATTTGTTTTTAAGCCATCATGTCTTTCTGCATATGACATGAGGAAAAGGCATCTTTGGGAGGATAAATCCTCAACGGTATTAAAATCCCCAAACAAAAATACCTTCTCAATGAGAAGAACATCAGAAAAAACTAAATACCTTTATCTTGAGTTTAACAAAGTGAAACAATAATTCATAGAAATTCACCTTCTTTGTCCCTCCAAAAGAGTCCAATGGAACTTATCAAACTCTAAGGATCTAAAGCTATTCAAAAGTGCCACATCCCAAACAGAAAACAGTTGGGTTTTTGCAGTTTTAATTACCAAAAGATGATGATGAGGCATGAGGAACAACAAGGGGTTTTAAATATGCTAGTGAACCTCTGTCATTTATATTTTCAATACTGTCAGATGTATAAATGACTGAGCCATTTACTGGGTTAAGACCTGATAGTTATTTTACACAATCCACATCAAGTCATAACTTTTTGTGGGAGTTGAAGCATACTGGAACTAGTATCTTACTCACAAATAGTCAACTAAGTTTATGTACCATCCAGAGAAAATATATGTCTTCATCCAAATCACATTTACTATCCTTGTTATTAACATGTTACCCATGTTGTAGAATAGAACTTTTTAAATGCTTTGTAGAATAGATGATAATTTTATAGAAAGGGTTGTAAAGCATCTTCATGTGCTGAATGTGAAGGAAGACAATGAACTTCAATGAATATTACTGAAATAAAGATTAATTTCCAGGTCTGTGGCTTTCTGACAGCACTTCTACTCTGCATTTGACAGTAAACATCACTCTGGCTGGGATAGGACCAACACAAAGAGTAACTTGAGACAAGGATATAGAAAGGTCCTAATGTTCAACTTCAGCCTTCATATCAGGATTCCTTCAAATCCATGGGTTTTGCCAGGAGGCTAGGAGGGGGAAAAAGATATCCTAATGAGCAGAAGTTTCAGGGATATGACAGCAATATTTTTTGACAGAATATCTGAGCTTTCAAGGACAAGCCCATAAGAATATGCCATCTGTGAAAATACATGAAAGGTTAGCACATGTCTGTTACCAATATCAGCAAGCCTTCGTTTCAATTACGCCCTTCCAGACTCTATGGGTTAATCCTATTTTTCCTGCAAAACTTCCCTCCCCAGTTCTCAATTGCTGCCTGACCAAACAGGAAATCAAACTAAAAATATTATCCAATTTTGCATGTCCCTGAATCTGCAATATTCATTTTCCTTCCACCCTTTATTTTAGCAAAGGGAAAAATGTCATCTACAAATAAAGTATCTTGACTCTTCTTTGTTGTCTATTATTACCTTATCACTATCCATTTAGAACCAGCCACTACACATTCCACCTCCATACTTCTTTCATACAGGCATTATAGCACTTTCCATAGGAATTATTGGGTTTTTTACTCACACAAGGGTGGTTTTTTGCTTTAAACTTACACAACTACCATATTACCTATGCAGCATAATATTCATTATTTGTATTTGTAAACATTCCTGTAGAACACCTGCTGGGAAATAGTAAATTCATAATATTCTCAAGATGCTTTGCAATCAGTGAACTCAGATTTTTTTCCCTAGTGATACAACGAAAAATGTCGAGCTGATTAAGGAAGCTTTACATCTTGTAGAACTTGTTTTGATAGTCTACAAAGACAAAAAATAAACATATGAACATTCATTCTATGTGCATTACAGACCTAGTTGGTCTGATTATCCTACATAACTTCCAACCATTAAAATATCAACACAACATACAAAGTTGTGGAGAATCACACCTCAATTTTCAAATGATATGTGCTCAAATAAATTAAAATTATAACTGTTGGTTAACTTTTTTCATGGGAAGTGATATCATTACCTTCTTGTTAAATTTAATACCTGTTTTTATGATATTTACTTTCTTTTATACTTCTAAATCAATCACCATAACCTAAAGACTAATTTTCATAATTGCTTGGTTGATGGCTAAAAGCAGAACTCTTGTGTATAGCAGAAATTTTAATGGATTTTGAATTTACACATTTAATATGCCAAATAGATACCCACATATTTTAGCAAGATTAATTACAAAATGTCAATGATTTCTATACAGAAGACATAACTGTCATTCTCCGGAACAAAGAGTTCTTTTAAAAATTCAGTAAAATCCTCACATTTCACACGACTTCAAAAGGCAATGAAATACTTGGTACTGATTTCAGAGAAATTTACAAAGAAATATTGATCCCCTTGTCTTTAAGTGACATACATGACATATTGTGATTTCTGTTGGATATTTAACAGAAGCATATCATCACATTGTCACTTCTTCATTTTGTAGTTTGTGGTGCCTACTGTACCCTTTGCTTTCTTGGGGATGTAGAAACATGATGATATTTCCTTAGCAGATTTCTCATTCATTTTCTCTAACTTAAATATACATACAGTTCTTTTGAATCAATACCTACATTTAGAACAGTAATTTCTTTACAATCCTTTACATTCACCGATTTTAAGTTTAAAAATAAGTGCTAAGCTCTGGAATAGGATTTTTTTTTTAATAGAATGCATTTCAGCTACTTTACATTAAGGAAAATCAGAAGAAAATACAGTTTCCTAAAGATGGTTTCAAAGTTCTGTCTAGATTCTCATGCTGGATGCAAGGTAACAAAAAATAAAATGATAGAACAAAACAGACCAAGTTTATATGCCAGATGCTTTAGAAGTCTCTTCCACAATGGATTGAAGTTTACAGAGAAAAAGGAGTTTAACAACAGTTAAAGCATGAAGAGGGAGGGGGAAGGGGAAATTATAGAATGCATTTTTAGGACCAAGAAGCCAGTAAAATAATGTATTTGTTTTGATAACAAGGCAGATAAAAGAAAAAGGATTACACAGCTACTCAGTTGATCACAGCCCTGCCCTGCCTGGCCAGGGGCATCACCAAGCCAAGCTCCCCTTGTGACTCAGCCTTGGCCCATCCCCAGGGAGGTGCTCAATAACCAGAAGTGGAGCTGCCCCCAGTGCTCCTGCTTGCCCTGCTCCTGGCTGGGATGAAGGGATTGGTCCTGCCTGCCCGGCCCTGCCCTGACAGATCCTGGGGGACTCCTGTTGCTGCAGCATCCTGACAGCAAAATGCAGAATAACATATTGACTTTGTTGAATTTGAACCAAAAGTGTTTGAGTGCTCATTGCTTTCGTGGGCCAGACCTACCAAGCATTTAATTTTCTCCTCTTTTATATCCAAGTACTGTCATATTTTAGCAATCCTCAAATCAACAAACTGCACACACACAAAAAAAAAAATTTAAAAGGCCAAAATCTATTTTCAGGTCAGCAATATCAAAATTAGGTAGTGTGTTTCTAAATGGCTCTGCCTACTTATCTTTTTAAATCTAGTTTAGCTTACCTTAGCTGAGTTTGTTTAGGGCTGCTTCTTAAGCCAGGTGTTCCAAATGATAACTTTTTTTTTTACCTCACTAAAGAAAAACTCAGGCTTCTATTTCCTTAACAACAGTTAAACACAAATCTGTGCATGGCTTGAATCTGTTGGACTTCTTGTGAATAGATAAATCACAGTTACAGCACACGTGCAGCAGTCTGGAAGATTCCAAAGGGCCATTTCTCCAGGTATGTGAAAATCTCTGACAGGTGCCCAAAGTCCTGAAATTCTGCCTAGACAAGATTTCCATTTTACCAGCTATAACATGGATCCAAGAGACTGGGCTTAGCACTGTGCTGAAAGATTAATACAGGCGATTCAAAAAGTCGTGAGGACTCAGATCTCAAAGGGAATCCTCATGAAGGTATAACAAACTACACATGTGTGACCTGAGGCTAAAAGTGTCATTACTTCGTACCCAAAGCAGAGAGCAAGAACTTGAGTGCAAGGAGAATATATGAATACATCTATTGCACGTGCCAAAACCCTAGCCTCTCTTACATCCTCAAACAGTATTAAAAAGCAGTGGAATCACGTGGGCAAAACATAACCAATGGGCAAATTTCACAAGGTGAATTTTATCTTGTGTCAAGTTGCACAGCCAATAGGTATTTAAGGAAATTCAAGAAAAACACAGAGCCCACTGAAACTTAGGGTTGTATGTCTAATCCCCTGTATTACTATGATGTTCTAGTGAATGGCTTCATAAGAACACCATATAAATGAAAATATTTTGCTTGGCATATCTGAGATTATGTTGTTTCTCCTCATGCATTAGAAAGATTAGCAGCCTCTTTAAAAATCTTGCATGTCAAATAGCATTATCAAAATATGGGCACTTTTAGGAAGATTTTTCCACAGTGGATTTCACAGATTCAGGATTCAACTCAGAATTCAACTTCGGAAGTTCAAGCCCTGACTGGTAGCTGCTATTATTTTACATATAAATAAATAACAATTATTATTACAACTTGTATCATTGTGTCCAGGATGCCACCATGTGTAGAATGTCTAATAAATAAAGCGATAAAGTTGACACAATAACTATAAAGAAATATAATAAATATTATAAATACTATTAAGTAATAAAGCCATGGTTTGCTTTCATTAGACTCAAAAGTTTATGAAATAAATAAAATAGTACAAGCATCAAATATTAAAGAATTAGGAAACAGCAATAGCAATATCCTGAAAACAAATCAGAGTAGAAAAAATGAAGCACAAGGACTAAAGAGAAAGAAGCAGGTGCATATTAAGATATGTATAGAAGCCATTGAATACAAGACTAAGCAAGCAGTGAGAAATGTAATTGACTAAAATGTCAGTTTACTAAACTTCTGTCTACTTAAATAAATAGATTTTCTAATGAAGCAGTAATATATATTAAAAAATTGCAAGCAAACTGAAAATACATTAACAGAATTGAGTCAGGTTGCTAAGCAGAACACATACCATCCTAAATTCACTGTGTTTTATACCTGTCATTACATCCTTGTTTAAAGAGCCTCATACATAATAGTTAGTCCAGGATGACTGCATATTGTAAGTTTCCTCTTAATTGCTGAATAATTTATGCAAAAGCATTGTATCTGTGTTAATTAATCAAAAAGAAGTCCACTGTGAAATGCCTTATTTAAAGCAAGAGAAATCCCTATTCCAATTTTGCACTAGAACCAAGTTAAACATGTTTTCTTTTTTTTCCTAGACATCACTGTGTTTGCTTGTAAAATGAGTAGACTATGCTCATGCTATGAGCAGCCCTGAACAGTGCATTCTGGACTGGGTTTTTTTTGTTTGGGTTTTTGGTGGTTTTTGAAAGATTTTATATGGAGGCAACAGAGGTTGCAGGCTGAAAAATGCTTAGAAACTACAGGACTAAACACAGAAAATATTTCTTGCCCAAAACCCACAAAGCAGAGCACTGGAAATTCCAGCAGACTCTCATAATCTTTCAACAGCTCGTGATAGTTTATAATGACATAAAGAAACATATAGGTACATTAAAAACCCTAGGAAATACAACTGTGTTTACAGAGTATTAAATTACTTTCTCGATCTGTTCAGTGAGGGGTCCAAGGCTGGAGCACTCTCTCCATTGAATCAATACAGCTAGACTTCAAGAACATTTAAGTCACATATATCTGATTTGTGACCAGCTTGAGGTACACTTATTTTACCAGTCGTATAATACACCCAGCAGAAACTTTTCTAGAATTTGATCTGCACTCAATACATCTTGCATCATGGACACCTAATAGACTCAATTTGTGTCCTCTGCAGAGGACCTGCCTATTTCTTGCTAACATTCACAATAACATCTAGCAAAAAAATAATATGCAACCACTTGAAAGAGAGGGCAGGATCTAAATGGAGCCAAGACTGTCTGTCTTGCTCCTTGCCAAAGTGTTCTGCATTCTTTGCTCATTTTTGCCTGCTTGGCCCAACTCAGGATATTCTGGGAAACCTAGTCGAGAGAGAGCTCGAAACTGCCTCAGTCTCAAGTGAAAGTTTTATGAAAAGAAACATATTTTTCACAATAGAAAAGTCACTGATTTGTCCATGCCTCAGACTGATGACTTCTAGCCCTACATAGTCAAGAAGCCACAAATCCATACTCCACAAAATCCTTTGAACTCAATGATAAAGTGAGACACTTCCCCCTCAATGCAAAAGCAACAGATGTGGCAGAAGTTTGTAAGAGAATCCTCAACATTTTTCATCTACCACGATAGTAAAGATACACCCACACAGAATAAAAACTATCCTGGACAAGCAATAGCTGCTTTATTTTACCCATACTCATAAAACAACAAAGGTGTTGCCACAATTGCAATGGCAATTGTGAGGGACTTGAGATACATTTCACATGAGGCTTGAATGCTGGCTCCAAAGAAGATAACATTATATAAATACCTTTTGTTTTGGGTTTTTAACCAGCAATTTTAACCAGTAGATGGGAGCTGACTTTCTTTATTTGATGGAAAATAAAAAGCTATACTAACAAAAAGCTCTCCGTCACCCATCAGCTATCTGGAAAGGAATATGATAAAGAATATTTGTTTCCTTTACTGAGATGAAAGAAAGAAAAATACTCCAAACCTGAATCAGTGTCTAAAATTATTTCACTCTTGTGTGGGAACAAATTGTTATATATTTCATATCCCTTGTCTCCATCTACTGGGTTTTTACCCCTCTGAAGTTTCTCTTTCATTATTTTCAGCTTTGTGTAATGTAAATGTACAACCTTGGCTGTGAATTGCAATACATAGATTAAAATAACAACCAGCTATGGGGGTCTCTCCCTTTTAAATACTTAAAAGTTGGGAGAAGTTTATTACCTGAAAGGCTGACTAGTTTTTCTCTAGTAAATAAACAGATCTAACCAGACTCATGTTGAACCAAGCGGGCCACAGTCCCACTGTAAAAATACACGTCTGTGAGGGTCTAATGGCTGTTTCCAGAACCAGGATATAATCTCATCTTCTTCCTTAACATACCTTTCAGCCAGACAATAATAATCATCATCATCATCATAAATATTAAAGGCATTTCACCTACATCTTAGGCAATAATGAACCAAGAGGAGAGCTATGTCTACAGTTTTTCCCACATAATGCAGTACCATAGGTATTTACTAAGAGCTGACAAACATCATTTAGTTTCTCTGCATAGAAAACCATGGGAATACTCTATCCTGGACTTAGTTACCATGGGCTTCCTGTGTTGTTAATGTCATGTGTTTCATAATTTCTTCTGAAGATGGAAGACCTAGAGACCATATCAGCTGAGGTATAAGGATCTAGGATTTACAACACTTTGGCCTTCTGCATTCTTTCATTTCAATCAGAATTGCATCTTGGTTTACCATGGTCTCTATTAATCATCTTCAGTGACTCCTGACACAGCAATAATTAAAGACAATTCTATTTGGGGAAAAGGTAAAAACAAATCAAATGTGTTTTCTAAGGAGAAATAGACTTAGGATTTCATACTTTTCCTCAATTCTTGCAGTCATGACCACATGCAAATGAAAACTGGGCGAAGCCAAATTGTCTACTGATTTTTAAATTCTAGATCAAGACAGAGATTGTAAAAACCACACAAGAAAATGTTGGACTGAGGAAGACTTAAGGAGTCATCTCACAGAAAGGCACTGTATTTTCTGCAGTTTTCCATGTGGCTTGAATACTCATGTTTTGCATGCTATTTTCCAATAAATGATGTAAATTTAGAACACAGGAATAAAGTTGAAAACAGAAAGACCACAGTGTTTTTATAGTTGTTTAAAAAAAAAGCAACACCAAAATAAAATAACAATATTAAGGAAGATACAAGCTGATGTAAAGTTTGCATTCTTCCAAGATTTGTAGATGGGTGATTTTGATTCTAGTTTTTCTCGTCTTTGGATTTGAGGAGACAAAACCTCTGGCTATAATTTAGAGAAATAAAGCTCTACAAAACTGTGATAGTTTAGTAAATGCAAAAATCGTGCTGTGATTTTGGCCTAAGTTCACCCCACCAATTTGAATGGAATCTTATCTGAAGGTGTCCAAGACAGTCCACTTAAATACATAGGATAACACAGGACAAACCTTTGTTCCCTCTCTGAGTGGACTACGTAGCTGATTGATGTGCTGATACATCTACCTAACCTTCTTACACCTCCTTATCTTAAAGCATACATTTTTTTTTTCAGCTGTACAATCCCTCCAGTCCCATATTCTTTTAGCCAAAAGCATCTGAAGAGCAGAAAAACCCTGCAGCTATTTCTTTGTGTTGTTTCACTTCCCAAAATAGGTCAGTCTTCCAGCAGATATGAGCTGAAGGTTTAACATAGGTTATCTCACAATTAATTGCACTCAAAAGCAGTAGCTGGAGTGTTAGTGGGTACTTAAGTAAAACAGCTATGTGATGAAAAGATTTCATTTCTATGAGCATTTTGAAGGTGAGGAAAGAATTAGAAAAACCTCATTCAAAATTTCTTTTAGCTACATATTACATCCTTAATGAATATAAAGCAGGAAGCCATACTACACTACAAAGACTTTCTCTTCCCTTTCACATACACTCAATTTACACATTTGAGAGGTCACATTTACAAAATCCTAGTAAGAAAATCTGGTCACATTCAATGTCACAGAAATGTGTAAGTAAAAAGTAAGAAGGAGCATTTATCCCTTCTCTTTAAGAAGAGTAATTCTTCTCCTAGATTCAAAGTACAATATATATTTCTCCAGCCTTCTGAATAAAAGCCAATTGTTTTTGCACATAATTAAACAATACTATTCCAGACACCAAAAAAAAAAAATCTGTAACTGTTTGAAAGAGTAGAAAGTTTTGAAGAAAACTCACTTTTTCAGGCAAATTACTGGCAGTGTAATCCCACTACAAAAGGAAAAAATGCATACAGTAGTATTTTCTTAGCCCATTGTGTATTTTGGCCACCTTTACACTGTTCCTTCTTTCTTTTCCTAGATTCCAGTAAAATCAGTCACTAGCCAAACAACGGTAACATTTTTTAGAAATTATATTAAAATTATCCCTAAATGAATCATAAAGGTTACATCTATCTTCAATAAAAAACTTCTACTTTAAATGAAACATTAGTCTTTTGTGCTAGAATACAGCCTTTTCATTCAAATTAATAAAAAGGAAGGGGCTCTTCATTATCTTTACGAAGAGAGTAAAAAGACAGTCAAACTTGGCTAGTCTCACTAGGAAATTGAAGCAGGCAAAGAAGGAAGGAAGGTTTGTATTTTGTTTCCAGATTAGTGTCCCCTTACTGTTCAGAAAGGCATAATAGTCATATCAATACAGTTTTACCCAGTTTATGAGAACAGGTGTGACTGGCCTTCTTTTAAATTTAGAGAAAAAGAATTGTCCCATTGGTTTAAAAGGCAAGAATTTCCATAGGACCTGAGCCTCCACAGACTTTAAACCGCATATTCTCTCTTTACAATTGCTCCTCCACCTGTTCCTGCTAACCACACAACCTCTGTGTGAATAAGATCATGGGACTGGACCCTTTAGGACACCTTTTTTATGTATCAGATCCCAGTAACATCCATGTGCCAGCAATTTGGGAAAGTGATGCACTTCAAATGATCATCCTTTTAAGCTCATGGCATCACTTTATACTGAATTGTGCAGTACACTTTTATTCATTTCCTACTAGACTTTTCAAGAGAAATGCAGTACATCCCTTTATTTACATATGATTTTTTGTTTTCAGCATATGATTATAGCTAAGTCTATAAACAGACTCAGACCAGCATAAAATCACTCATAAAAAAAAAAAAAAAANTTCTCTATTTTGGAGTGCAACATATTGGTACATAATAACTAGGTTTCTATGACAGATATTATTATATCAATTTTCTTTATTTTTAGCTTTGCATATTTGCTGTGTCTGCAGTTTCTCCCTGCTCTTGAAACAAGTTATAGTCCAGTGCTGTAAAAATTTATGAAGCTATTTTTGGCATCAGTGGAATACAAATTTGTCAACATAGTCCCAGACCACCAGGTGTCCAGGTACTATCTGACTATAGTGTCCAGGTACTATAGTCAAGGGGACTATATGTCCCCTTGTTATGGGACGTATAGATATGTCCCATAACAAGGGACATATCTATATCCAGCTAAAGAATCCATTACTAATCCATTTCTTGGGAAAAAAGAAATACCTGAACTGTGAGAAGTGAAGATTTATGAAGGGGAGATAAGATGTTGTTCAAAGATCAAATGCAAATCACAGGTGCTCATCTTACTTTCACATCACCAAAGACAAAATCATTAGGCACTTCTATAACATTGTAATATAATAATGCAGTATTAAGGGTAGAATGATAAAATCCTCTTTTAATGACATTGTAAACTTTTTACAATACTTCTTTTAATTACGAAAATACATGTTGCTATTGCAACACATTACTGTCCAGAGCTAGAAAACCACATTAAGTGCTGTGAAAATTTTCTTTTTCAGTTTCAAAACCTGATATTCATTGATCTCCATAAAATTCGTACATTGACAGGCCTTGTAGCAAGTTACTTTCTGTTTTGATCTACAAATAACATCAGTGGCCCAAAAGTCAAAGCTATTGATTAAACACAAGCACTCAAAGAGGCCAAGACAATGTTGGAGAATTAGTCAGCAATATACATTTATGCAGTACAAATCCACAGCCTTTCCATTTAACTTTCAGAATGCCACTCAGGGTTGAGAGAAAAATTAACAGAGTAAAATTAATTCTTTCACTGTCCATGCTAGCTAGACTGCATCTAGGAATAATAAAGCAATTCAGCCTCCATGCCTGTTACTATGGTAACAAATTCCCTTCAAATATAAAGAAACAGTGGACTGGAGGGGATCTCTGAAACCTTTTTCATCAAACACAAGAAACTTGTCACAGATATACTGTCTATTTTTATTTGACTCTGCCTTAAATATAATTTCATGTTTTAGTCCACTGTTCCTATGGAAGGTGAATCAAGAAACCCTGAAATAGACTCCTGACGTCCTGAGATCAACAATGCTACTGACAAGGTAGCATTGTCCTTTAAGTTAGGTAACTTAGCCTCCCAGAAAATTCACTTTGTGTGTTACATAGATATAGTCTTATATTTCCTCAATAATATTTTGCCTGGATAAGCCTATCTTAGTTTCCTAATTTAAGGAAAGTTGTGGTTCACTGACCATTCCCACTTCCTTTTCTTTGCACTGCTTTTTCAGTTTCTGTCTATCTTTACTGAATATGGGTGACCATAATAGCCTCTTTCCAAGTGCATTCCTTGTACTCTGGCATTTCCTTCCTGCATCTCATTATTTCTTCTACACACGTTTATGCCCTTAAGTCATAGGCAAGCTACATCTTTCAAATTTCATCTCATTTCTACTATCCTGTCATCAGGATAGCCCTTCTTGCTTTATGCAAATTTGACCCTCACAGTTCTCTTTTTCTTGATTATGTTAGTAATTAGAAAGTTTAAAAGCCATTGTCAAAGTGTACTAGAGATACACCAATGCTACCTTTACTCTTGCCCATCAGCACAGTCCACATCACCTCCTTTTCAATCAGTTTCTTAACATCATGCCAGGATAATGGTCACCATAACTATGGCATTTCCCATGTAGCATCTTGTCAAATCACTTTGCAATTTAGAAAGATTAGATAACCAACTTTCTCTAATAAGAATAAGTTTCTTGGATAGATTCAGCAAATGAAATCTACAGTTCATAAAACATTTTAATAATTCCTATTTTCTGTTTAAATCTAATTTTTGAGGTTTTCCTTTCCTTCAAAAACATATTTGGCAGTTTAGCATGAACTATCAGAGATTGTACATCTAGTAGTTAGTGCCCTATTATTTGCTAATATTTACATATATTGTTCTGTTTTCAATACATAGAGAGACCATCTAAATCCTTACTATGAAATTATTAAAGGACTTCAATTCTGTTTTCAGTTTCTGGTAATTTTAATTTTCAAGCTTTCTGTAAAGTTTTGCGTTTTGGTTTTTTTGGGTGGGTTTTTTTTGGGTTTTTTTTTTGCTTCCTGTTGTACCCTGTACTATGACCATCATAAACCTTGCTCAAACACTGAAGAAAGCATTTAAGTTTTAGATGTCATGTAGGTTTCAGCTCATCTTTACTAGAAATCTGTTCACATCGCGTTTGTTGTTTTGGTGAGTATTTTTAACTTTATATATTTTATTCTTTTTATTTTACAAACCTAAGAAAACTTTTCATATTCATTTTCTTCACAAGGTCTATTTCATCTTGACCTTAGACAACTTTCATTTTCTACTTATGCTGCCTCATTCCAAGCAGGCTCTTATTGCAGCTGACTACCCCTAGCCAATGCTATTACTTTACCAAAGGTTGCCCTTTAATATTGAGAACACTGGTTCTCTTATTTAATCTTCCGCTTAAACATCAGTCCACATGAAGTTCCTGCCACTTCTAGAAGAAGGTATAGCATAAAATCCTGTCCTACTGGTTAAATGATGGGTAAAGAAACCTGCTGGCCTCTGCTTTTTTCATCACTGGTAATATATTTCTACTGATTACTACTAATTATTTTCTATGAGAATATAATGCATTTTATAATTAGAATTCCTGGAAATTACTTTCTCTGTTTTATAACATGTCTCCTACAATGTCCATACATAATAAGGAGCACCTCAACCATAATCATACCACTGCAATGTCTCCTGCATAATCTATCTTCAAAACTGACTCCAAATCAAAAACCTTAACTAATGACGTCATTCATGCACATTATGCAGTGCTANGACCAGCAAAAAATCACTCAAAAAAAAAAAAAAAAAACAAACCAAAAAAAAACCCCACAGAACCTCAAACAAAGCAGAAATCCCCATAGAGACACCAAAGTCAGTCTTTGAAGGGATCTATGCAACAACTCTTCATAATATCAGCTGCCTGCTGTACAAAAAGAAGGAATGTCTACCATATTTTAATCTTCCACTGCAATAATATTCAACTTTTACTTACCTTTTTGTCTGTTGAGGTTTTGCCGTAACATAGAAATGAAATTCAACAATGTGAAATTTAATTCTGAACAAAACATTAAATAACAGAAAAATATATAAATATATACTTTCTGTATATAAAGATATACAGAAAGATATATAAAGATGTATATAAAGATATAAAAATACTNATATTCATTGATCTCCATAAAATTCGTACATTGACAGGCCTTGTAGCAAGTTACTTTCTGTTTTGATCTACAAATAACATCAGTGGCCCAAAAGTCAAAGCTATTGATTAAACACAAGCACTCAAAGAGGCCAAGACAATGTTGGAGAATTAGTCAGCAATATACATTTATGCAGTACAAATCCACAGCCTTTCCATTTAACTTTCAGAATGCCACTCAGGGTTGAGAGAAAAATTAACAGAGTAAAATTAATTCTTTCACTGTCCATGCTAGCTAGACTGCATCTAGGAATAATAAAGCAATTCAGCCTCCATGCCTGTTACTATGGTAACAAATTCCCTTCAAATATAAAGAAACAGTGGACTGGAGGGGATCTCTGAAACCTTTTTCATCAAACACAAGAAACTTGTCACAGATATACTGTCTATTTTTATTTGACTCTGCCTTAAATATAATTTCATGTTTTAGTCCACTGTTCCTATGGAAGGTGAATCAAGAAACCCTGAAATAGACTCCTGACGTCCTGAGATCAACAATGCTACTGACAAGGTAGCATTGTCCTTTAAGTTAGGTAACTTAGCCTCCCAGAAAATTCACTTTGTGTGTT
This sequence comes from Leptocoma aspasia, assembly GCA_013399835.1. Classification (NCBI taxonomy): domain Eukaryota; kingdom Metazoa; phylum Chordata; class Aves; order Passeriformes; family Nectariniidae; genus Leptocoma; species Leptocoma aspasia. The sequence continues at coordinate 761,074 of VXAX01005152.1, forward strand.
ACATAGATATAGTCTTATATTTCCTCAATAATATTTTGCCTGGATAAGCCTATCTTAGTTTCCTAATTTAAGGAAAGTTGTGGTTCACTGACCATTCCCACTTCCTTTTCTTTGCACTGCTTTTTCAGTTTCTGTCTATCTTTACTGAATATGGGTGACCATAATAGCCTCTTTCCAAGTGCATTCCTTGTACTCTGGCATTTCCTTCCTGCATCTCATTATTTCTTCTACACACGTTTATGCCCTTAAGTCATAGGCAAGCTACATCTTTCAAATTTCATCTCATTTCTACTATCCTGTCATCAGGATAGCCCTTCTTGCTTTATGCAAATTTGACCCTCACAGTTCTCTTTTTCTTGATTATGTTAGTAATTAGAAAGTTTAAAAGCCATTGTCAAAGTGTACTAGAGATACACCAATGCTACCTTTACTCTTGCCCATCAGCACAGTCCACATCACCTCCTTTTCAATCAGTTTCTTAACATCATGCCAGGATAATGGTCACCATAACTATGGCATTTCCCATGTAGCATCTTGTCAAATCACTTTGCAATTTAGAAAGATTAGATAACCAACTTTCTCTAATAAGAATAAGTTTCTTGGATAGATTCAGCAAATGAAATCTACAGTTCATAAAACATTTTAATAATTCCTATTTTCTGTTTAAATCTAATTTTTGAGGTTTTCCTTTCCTTCAAAAACATATTTGGCAGTTTAGCATGAACTATCAGAGATTGTACATCTAGTAGTTAGTGCCCTATTATTTGCTAATATTTACATATATTGTTCTGTTTTCAATACATAGAGAGACCATCTAAATCCTTACTATGAAATTATTAAAGGACTTCAATTCTGTTTTCAGTTTCTGGTAATTTTAATTTTCAAGCTTTCTGTAAAGTTTTGCGTTTTGGTTTTTTTGGGTGGGTTTTTTTTGGGTTTTTTTTTTGCTTCCTGTTGTACCCTGTACTATGACCATCATAAACCTTGCTCAAACACTGAAGAAAGCATTTAAGTTTTAGATGTCATGTAGGTTTCAGCTCATCTTTACTAGAAATCTGTTCACATCGCGTTTGTTGTTTTGGTGAGTATTTTTAACTTTATATATTTTATTCTTTTTATTTTACAAACCTAAGAAAACTTTTCATATTCATTTTCTTCACAAGGTCTAGTTCATCTTGACCTTAGACAACTTTCATTTTCTACTTATGCTGCCTCATTCCAAGCAGGCTCTTATTGCAGCTGACTACCCCTAGCCAATGCTATTACTTTACCAAAGGTTGCCCTTTAATATTGAGAACACTGGTTCTCTTATTTAATCTTCCGCTTAAACATCAGTCCACATGAAGTTCCTGCCACTTCTAGAAGAAGGTATAGCATAAAATCCTGTCCTACTGGTTCAATGATGGGTAAAGAAACCTGCTGGCCTCTGCTTTTTTCATCACTGGTAATATATTTCTACTGATTACTACTAATTATTTTCTATGAGAATATAATGCATTTTATAATTAGAATTCCTGGAAATTACTTTCTCTGTTTTATAACATGTCTCCTACAATGTCCATACATAATAAGGAGCACCTCAACCATAATCATACCACTGCAATGTCTCCTGCATAATCTATCTTCAAAACTGACTCCAAATCAAAAACCTTAACTAATGACGTCATTCATGCACATTATGCAGTGCTACATTTCTGAAGTGAAGGAGGATTTAGGCTGTTAATTTTTTCCTAACTCTTGAAGTTGTTCATAAGGTTGTTCTGAGCATTATAAAATATTTTTAATTTTTTTAATTACCTGTATTTCATTTCTGTGTAAGACATCACAAGCTAGCAAAAAAAAGTCCTAATCATTATAGAAAAGTTTAGCTTAAACTTTTTCATTATAAATTAATATTCTGTAAAAGTAAATACTTTTTCCTATGTCTTTCATATCACCAAATGACATTTTCTTATTATACTTCCAGTTTTTAAGGTATAATCTCAACAGGGGATTGATTTACCTCACAGCGGAAGTTAATTTGGTTTACAGCAGATTTATTACTTACTTAAGAATGTAAATAAAGAAATTAATATTTTGTGATTTGGTGAGTGTTGTATAGATACAGCATGCTTTAAACATTTTTGCTGGATTGTACTAGTCACCTCAATGAAATCACACAGTCTCACATACATGTATTATTTAACCAGCTTTGAAATCCTTTCCCAGAGGAGATAATTTTGGGATGTTTGTTTTCCCAGTGAAAGAAGGTTTTTGGCTTACTGCCAGTATTATTTCGTATTCATATTTTACTACATACCTGGCATGAACTGCACTGCTCCCCAAAATAATCTTCAGAATATCAAATACATAGGCAATATGAGAACTTGTGCTCTGTCTAGACATACAATACATAATTTCAGAATGTCATGTACTGCAGTCATCCGTATAATCTCATTTCAAACATCTATTCAGGCTATGTGAAATTGATCCCTTATTTTGACAATCTTCTGTGCAACAAATCCCTTAAATAATAATAATGATATATGATCTTCTATGTTACACCTAAGTTTTTTTAGACCTTCACCTAAGAAAAAAAAATTATGCCTTCATTGCTTTATGCTTTTATGTGTGATTTCCTTACCAAAGCTAATTATAATTGTCACCACTAAATTTGGTTTGAGGGCTTTTTCCCTTCTGATATTTTAGTAGCTAATTCTTACATAGTTTATTTCTGTAATACTTTGTAAACCAGGTTCATCCCAGCAACAGAAAACCTGTTAGTAAGTATCCAGAATCTCCAGGCACTCAAAAGAATGAACCCAGACATGGACTAAAAGCCATGGAGTTTCACTAGCCATGGCCTAGTGAAAGGTGGCCCTGCCCACAGCAGTGGAGTTGGAATTAGAGGACATTTAAGGTCCTTTCCAACACAAGCCATTCTATGATTCAATTATATTGGTGAGTATGGTTGTTGCTATTAACATATTGAACACCTGGTGGGAACACTGCGTATGTAAGGCTTTGTGGTTGTCATTGACTCTGCTGATTACAGCAGTGTCAAAGCATACATCAGCTTCATAAATTAGCTTGAAAAAAGCTGCCCAACCACTGTTATTATAACAAAGAAATTATGAACTTTCTTACTGTAAAAACATCTGAACATTGTTATGTTTATTTTGCTTTCTTCAGTAAAAACAACACATTCATTTTTATTTTTCCTTCTAATATATAGGTCTAGTAATTACCATACACAAAGTCCAAATGCCTCAATTCTAGTTTTTCACCCCACTCAGTTTCCATCTAATTCTATCAACTAATCCTTTAACACCTAAAGCCCGTAAAGCCTGCTTCTTATTTTAACCTTTCCAACCTGCCAAAAGTTCTGCTTTTGTGCATGCCTGGAAGCACTTAAGGCTCAACAGTAGCAGGAGAGCAAAACTGTACTCAAGTCAGGCTTAGACCTGCTGGGGTGCATAAATAGATGAGCCATTCCTCCTTCTGCTTTGCCTGCAGTGCTTAATCTGATAGCTGGTATTAGAGCATATTGGATTTGGTTTCACACTAAATACCACAACAGCCACAGGAAGAGATGGCTTCCCTAACTTTTTGCAGGGCTCAATACACTCACCTGCCTCAATCTTACAAGAATTTAAATCTATGCTTTAATCCTGAATCTGATTGTATTAACCATCAAATTATTGAAAATTCAAAGGTCATAGAATTGGTGAATATATTTAAACCCTGCTTCAGCTGAAGCATTTCTGTTGTACATTAAAGCATTGGAGATTCAAAAGACCAGCAGAGGAAGAAAGAGCAGTATAAAACTCAACAGATTAGGTGGAGTCATGGGGCTCAGTCTTTTGCCAGGAGGATTATTATTCCTTTAACAGTCAAGGGATAAAAAAAAAAAAGTTATTTTATGTCTAGAAGAGAACTCTTGCAAGCAAGTCTGTTAACTGCTTAGCTAGAAAGTCCTTTTCCTTCTTACGGTGTCTGCCTCAATACATTACAATACAAAAGCTGAAACAGCATCAGCAATAGGTTTGCAACAGATGTGTATTAAAGCCCCATCACACACAGCAAAAAACTGACCTCAGAATTACAACATCCTGTAGGAATGAATTAGGTACTCAATAATTCTATTAAAAAATGGACATCTTCTCTACTAATTCAAATAAAATGTGATAAAACTGTTTGTAAGGTGGGGTTTTTTTAAGCCAGTTTTACAGACAACTGTAAAAATAGTTCCTGAGACATAAAGCCACCCCTTCACAGCTATGAACAACATCCAATTCAGGGCATGAGTCATTCCCCATTTATCTGCTAATTTTTGACTATTCACTGTTTCACGTGTCAGTTTTTGTGGCTTCCTTTCCCTGTATACCCAATACATCCTAACTCAGGATATTGTTTTCCTTTTTAGGATGCAATTCCCCAAATTTAGGTATTGAAATAAACAGTCAAATATAGATATGACGGATTAGATAACCTGTCACAAGATCTGGACACACTGAAAGAACTGGTCAGTATTTCCATTTTTCTCATAAATCTTCGAAATTAAAACAGTTTGAGGATTCAAACAGGCTGTTTGAATTTCTTGCATTTATATTTGGGACCTAAAACTTTCTGTTTAATTGAAAACATCAGTTTAGTTTGCATCTCACTTCTATTACAGTGGTAAAAAACACCAGAAAAACAACAACAAAATCCAAACAAATAAACAACCAAAACACTTTGCTGCAATGCTTAAGTTACTCTTAAGTTTCTAAATGACAACACATCCTACCCACACATGACTCAATTTATTGCCATCACTTACGTTGGAAGAATATTACATACATTCAAGATATAAAGATATACAAAATAATGGAAGGAAAATATAAAGTAATAAGAAGCTCACCTTTTAAATGCTGTTAGAAATTTTCACAGGGCTATTTGAATACAAACAGAGATTAGGTCAGCTATTTAACAGAGAGGCACCATTTCCTTTGTAGTAGATTTGTGTTTCAAAGCATCTCCAGGCAATCTGGTTCCAAGAGTCAGTATTGGAAATCCTGCCAATTGCCTCAGCAGGCATCTTACAACCATGCGAATTTTGATTTGTTTCTGGAAGTGTCTCATATTTATCTGGCTGCTCAAACTGATTATCAAAATTTAAGAGGCCCAGACCTGTGCAAAAAAATGTACCTAAAACTACATATTAAATCTGAGCGTATTATAGGAAGAAGAATAACTATGACTTTTTTTTTCAATGCTTTTTCCTGACTTATAAGTGTGTCAAGCTATGAATCAAATGCTTTCAATGATTTTCACTTTTTTTTGTCATACCTATGAGATACAGCAATCTCATGTCTCAGTTTTCTTCAGGGAGCCGTGGCCACCCAGGCCTGTGCAAGAAGACTTTCAGACAGTGAGCTTTCACTCAAGTCAGAAGATCTGCTTTCTTATGTGAAAGCGGAATTAGTCAGAACTGATCACATAGCCATCATGTGATTTTACTATATCTTATTTCAATTCCATTACATTCAGCAGAAATTTTATAAGATTTCCTTTTGTTAAATGATATTTGCTTCAAAATACGTTCTATTTGGAAGAACTCTTCCTTTTCCTGGCAGAAAAAAAAAAGTAACTACAGCAGAAAGCAAAAATGCAAGGGTTTATTCCAGAAAGAGGAAACAATAAAGAAATATTTACTAGGAGGACTTTCTGGCCCTCTGTATTCCAGTGGTTTATTTTTAAGGATGATGCTATGAACACATATACAGAAAGAAGAGTATTGACGCACAATGGCAGCAAAAGGACTTCACACAAGGAGCATGTATCCTATCCTCCAGGGACACTTCTTCACAAACAAAAGTAGTGGCTGTGCATGGCTTCACAATGTGCCTATTCCAGAAATCCGGAGCAAGTGGATTCTTTTCACCCTATCAGTGAAATAGCACTTACTAGAAATTACCTGAACAAGAGAGAAATACTAAGCTGTACATTAAATACATATATACACACATATCATTCATTAGAAGTAGTAATTTACCTACTTTTTGGATGCCATCAGTGTGGGCTACTTCAGCCATATACACTGTTTCTATGCAGTAACCCAGAAAGGAAATTAAAGATTATATGTGAAAAGTAGTTGTAAAGGTGAACATAATGTGAATGAAATGAAACATCCTTTAAAAATGCTGGGTTAGTTTTTCTTTGATTTACAGCAGTGCTGCTGCCATGCCTGCAATGACATTACACAGGTATAATGAGGTGAAAAATGTAACCCAGTGAAAGAGGACATTAATTTTGGAAGCAAGGGACACCTAAGGGCTAGATCCACATCGGGATTTCAGAGCCTAACCTCAAGGTAAAGTCCATATCTAAAATCCCTACATAATTTAGGGAGTCCACTAGGTGATCATGATCAGCAACCTAGTTGTTCTTAACAGGTGGCTGATGAGATGACATATTAATCTTGCAGAGACATAATGTGGGGAGGTCTATGTGCAGATTCAATACTTTCCTTATAGGGAGGGGGTTAAAATCTCCATCTTCTATCAGCCTTAGAAGCATATAAATAGAAGCTTTACAGAACTCAAAAGAGAGCAATAAAGGAATTTTGCTGAAAATGAAGGAGAGAAAGAAATCAAAATGCTCCATAGATGGGTTGTAGAAGCTAACATGAGGTACTGACTAGAAACTCCAATTTACATATAGGTGTATGGATGGATGGATGCATGTATGTATGTGACATCTATACATAGAGGTGAAAGTACAGATTCAAAATTTCATTTAAAAAATATAAAATAGGATTACATCAAGATACTGGAGAAACAAAAATAAAGTGTTATGTCTATATGTGCACACACGTCCCTATTTGCAAATACACACAATTCAGCCTTAGGGTCAATATGTCAGTGTCCACCCTTCTCCCTTCCCCAGATGGGATAATCTACCCTGAGTTGGCTTTCCCTGAAAAGAATTATAGAATCATGGTTTGTGTTGGAAGGGACCTTTAAAGACTATCTAGTCTAACCGCTCTGCAGTGAGCAGGGACATCTTCAACTAGATCAGGTTGCCCAGAGCCCCATCCAACCTGACCTAGAATGTTTCCAGGGAGAGAGCATCTACTGCCTCCCTGAGCAATCTGTTTCACCACCCCCAGAGTAAAAAACTTCCTTAGATCTAATCTAAATCAATCCTCTTTTAGTTAAAAACCACTACCCCTTGTTCTATTTCAAGACACCCTACTAAAAATTTTGTCCCCATCTTTCTTATAAGCACCTTTTAAGAACTGGTAATTCAGAAACTGGACAGGGTTTGGTATTAAGCCTTCTTCCCCCATGCATCCCTACTCTATATTATTTGGTTTAGAGTTTCAACTGTCTTTTTCTGTAGGAGATGGACAGACAGACTGGTAAACAGAGACCTACACAGGCACACAGAATTTGCAATCAGAATGAATTTGCTTTTTCAGAATTTCAGAATCAGAATTTGCTTTTTCTGGATTCTGTAGCAATCAGGAGGCATTTGTCCAAGTCATGGATGAATAAGTTAAACAATGCTGGGCCTAGTACTGAGCCTTGGGGAGCAGCACTAGTGACAGACCTCCAACTAAACCCTGTGCCACTGATCACAACCCTCTGGGATCTGCCATTCACTTCCAGAGTTTTCCTATGAGGGTACCATGAGAGCAAGGTCAAAAGCCTTGCTCAAGTCCAGGTAGACAATATCCACAGCTCTCCCCTCATCCATCCAGTTGTCTCATTGTAGAAGGCAACTGGATTGGCAAAGCATGATTTGCCTCTGATGAATCCATGCTGACTACTCCTGATCACCTTCTTGTTTTCCATGTGCTTGGAGATGACCTACAGGACGAGGCATTCCATCACCTTTCCAGGGATTGAGGTGAGGCTGACTAGCCTCAGGAACATTAAAATTTCTCGGTTTGCTTCTCTTACAGGATCTATTTCTCTACAGGATACCACACTTGTACCATGGTATTTGTAGATATTTCTCTTTTGTCTTATGATTTAAAAGTACACTGACTTTTGAATTAGTGTATTATTGAATTTGATATTCAAAGTTTCCTGCAATACATAAAAATGTAATGCATAAAACAAACATATTTAACTGTTCAAAGCAAACAGGCATTATTTTATCTACTCAAAATATTAATTTTCTCAAAACTGTTTTCAGTTAAAAATCTTTTTATTTACATCTATAACTTGTGCAAATTTATGGCATTATGCCATAAATTTCAAATCACGATGATTGGTTGCTAATAAAACTATGAAACAATTTCCTATTAAACAAAGTTAACAGTGACTACCAATTTAGGCTATATGCCCAATGCATTTTTTGCCATAAAACAGTTTTGCAAGTCTTAAATGGTTTCACATTCCTCTAAACCATACTAAGAGCATAACATGAATATTTTAAGCAGCTTAGCTTTGATTTAAATATATTTACTCAGGATATGCTGGCAGCATCCCAAAATGCAGTGTAATACCCTTAAAGCTGGCAATCCCAAACTCAATTTAAGAGAGCAGATAATATGGACTAGCAGCATTAAAGCAAATAAAGTCAATTAACAGGAAGTTTTTTTCTTAATTTGTTTTCTCTGGCTTGAAATTGCAAAGGATGGATAAAGCTGTGGGATTAATGAAGAAAGAAATTAATGGAATATAAAACAAAAAATGGAACAGAGAAGTCCAGGAGCTATTATTCATTACTCAGTTCTTAAGGTTTAAAATTGTATAGCAATATTCTCTTATTTAAAGCAGTCACAGTGCAAAATGGAAATTTCACCTTTGGAATATTTCAGACGTTCACCAGCATATTCTAAGAGAAGCAATATCCTAATTTAAAAACATTTACCTTCACTGAAAAATAAATTATTGAAAATGCATATCTAGTTATGGAAAATAATGTTTACTGTAAGAACCCTGCCAAATTATCTGTTCCTGAGATTTCCCTCAGACATAAAGACTAATTCAATTCATTGTTTAATGAGTTATTCAGGCTGCTGTATATGCATATTGAGATGTTGGCATTTAGGTGTTCCAAGAGCAAGACAAGAGAAAACCAGTCAAAAATGGTCACAGAATAGTAACACATTCCACAAGTGAAAACAAATGCTTACATTATTTAGTTACTGCTTGAAGATATTTCCTATTTTCCTGCCTACATTTCAGCCAGCTTAAGAACAAAAAAAAAACAAGTTCTGTTCATATGATGTTGTCTACAGTTACACTGGAAAGCTTTTATTGAAAGTACTGCTGAAAACATTGCTAGTTAAGTTCCCAGCACCCACTGATATTATGTTGTAAACATAATAACAGTAACAGTAAAATTTTGCTGTTAAATATCTATATTTCATAACATCTAAATATACAAAAGCAGTCACTTCACCAGGAGAGCGTTTCCAAACAATTCTATAACACAGCTCATAGGACGTTCATTCTAAAGAACATTCTAGGCATATGCATACCCATATGCTTTGTTTCGAGACCCATCTGTTTTGATTTGATATATATGCTTCAAAATAACATTTATTTTATGAAACATACACCGAGTGAAAGGGTCCACAATAATTGCTTTGAACAACACATGGATTTCTCATAAACCAATTATGTTATTTGGATATATTTTCATAAATTTACCAAGGAAATTGCAGAATCTTTTCTGAAGCTGATAGTTACATTAAGCTTCAAATCAAAATTGTGAAGTTAAGATGTAAAGCAAAATTTTTATTATTATTTTTATGAATATTTAACTTCTGTATGACTGAAGTCATTCATTACAGTCTGTAAGTCATTGAGTGCTGTAATTCTAAGTGGATAGGTATTTGATTAGTCTCAAGTAATCAGATTTAAGCACCTTTGCAGAATTGTTTTGTTTCACAGTTATCCAGCCATGTATACTTTTCTAAGACAAGCCTGTAAACACATAGAATCATCCTGGATTCAATAAAGCCCTGAACTTGAGTCAAAATTGAATAAATAATTTTCAGATTCTATTTGTTTATAGATGCATATTTCAACTTGTTATTAGCATTTCCTGACTCTTTAATGTGAGCAATCAATCCATCAAAGCCCTAGATTCCTTAATAGACAATCTTTTCTGTTTACAGCTCTTTAGCCAGCCGTAAAATCCCCTGCAAGAAGACTGCCCACCTTTGAGGTTATTTCAACAACACGTTAAAATGTGAGGGAAAACCAATCTCCCAGAAATCAGAGATTCAATATGACAAGTCTGAGTGAAGAAAAGTTTTGATAACAAAGTAGCAGTAAAATCAACTGCTGTCATATATACTGGTCTTACCAGCCAAATACCAAATAATGGAAAAAATGTGGAAGGATTAATGTCAAACGTTAACTTTTAGGAGTTCTCTCCTCTCAGAAAAAGAATCAGATGATGTATGATCCAGAGTGGCTGCACCCCCAAGTGCATGCCCTAGCACAAATAGCAGGAGTGGAAAATGCAGTCAGTGTTAAAATCAAAGATTATTTGTGCAAACACTGAGAAAAAAAAAATTATTGTAAGCAGACTGGGGGAGGAGAATTTGGTTTTATCAGGAAATAGATACCTTATTCATGTTGACAGATTCCTCGGAATGCTGACTCAAAACTAAACTTGAAGAATTTCATTTAATAAAAAAATATTACCTTATTATGGATGAAAAAAAACCCAAACACACAAAGCACACCCAAAACACCCTAAAGAAGACCCACCAAAAAAAAAAACCCAAAAAATAAAACAACCAACAAACAAAAAAAACTCCCCACAGATTCCAAGCTTACTCACATTTAAAAGCCAAAAGATTTTAAATGCAAAATGTAAGGTCATTAAGCAAAACCTATGATTATTGACCAGGCTTTAATTTATAAAAATTGAGTTTATCCAAAGGTAAAAAAATTGTTTATCATTTTGATCAGACTAAAAAGTATGTATTGTGCATTCCAATAGGTGTACCCTAATTCAGGGGGGACAGCACAGGGACATGACAAAATATGTACCTACTATTTCCATAAGTAAAAAGAGGACTTAAAAAACATTTAATTTTCTGTGTGGGTTTTTTTCTTCTCTATCACATCATATGGAATCCTATGACCTACCATGACAACTGTTAAAATGTGATTCTAATGCTTTGCAAAGTATATGCAGGAATTTTATATCACTACTGTAAGAAACCAAACATTTAATATTATTATTTAGCAGGATTAGGATGTATTTAAGAACGTTTTGAGAAGTAACATGAAAGTGAGACACCCAGTTCTGAAACACAGCCTTTCCCATTGTAACCCAACAGATGCACCTGTAAAAACTAATGTAAAATCCGATTGCTAGCATTCTTTTTAAAAGATAACTTCATTTATTGCATTCATTTAATAAATTTTTAGCATTTATCAACATCCTAAAAAATAACTGCCCATAACTATTAGTAGATTCCCAGAAACCACAGGCAGGGATTTAGGTATGGTACTCACTTAAATTTGCGTCCTTTAAAAGTAATATTTGGTTTTAACATGATTGAAGTTTCTCTCTCTTGTGTTTGTCTGGTCATTACCAACATTTACCTGTTTACTGGAGTTGTATCCAGTCAAAAATGCAATGTCATGGGAGATCCATTTCAAGAAAAGATAAATTAGATAGATAACACAAGATCCTTGACCAAGGCTGCTTAAGATTTATTTATAATGAATCATCTCATATTTGTGTCATCAGTTTTATGTATGGTTATACTTACAGCTCTTTCTTTTGTACAAAGGAAATAGTTCTAGAAAACTGGCACATGAAGAATCTTGGTCTATGGATGAAAACTCTAACTGCTTAAAGTACACAAACACAATATCTTTAATAAAATTCCAACATCTTCATAATTTTTTTCTATTACAATACTGAAAAATAAAATAATACAGCTCTATTCCATGTAACCAGTGAGCTGATTGGCCTTCTGAGCTTTGGACTCCCAACAGCTGCTGGGCAGCTGTGAGATTACTTTGAATAACAAATTTTTTCTGATCAAGGTAATGATCAGAATGATCTACCTATTTAACAATGGCCAACAGTTTTTTTTTCTCGTGCCACAGGAACATTTCTCAGCAGCATTGTTTGAGTATAGCATAAAACTATGCTCTGTAGTTTCTGCACTCTTTAAATTATATTTTCCTGTCTCTAAAACAATTATATTGGTGCCCAGGAGGAAAGACTGCTTGATTTTCATTTGGGGTGTATTTTAGTTTGGGGTTTTGGTTTGGTTTTTTTTTTTTTAATTATTTGTTTGGTTGATTTAATAAATAAGATCAAAGCATTCAACTCCAAGTTTCCTATAAACTTTTTCACATTTTTATCCCAGCTAAACACAGTCTTCTTTCGAGAGAAATAAGATAAGAAGCCGCCAAGTTACATACTAGCTTCTGTAGCTAAAAACACCATCCTCCATATCTCATCATACCCAGAGGCCACACACTTCACTGCTGACACAAACCTCAGAGAGGCAAAATTGTCAGGACTCTGTTCAGTATTTTACTGAATTACACTGGAGACCTCCAATGATAACTTCGAGTCTTTAAATTAACTCCTTCTTCTACATAAATGCTGAAATAACAGTAAAAGATGTCATATGGCAAGGAAGAATATGGAATGGTAATGGAACAAGGCAAAGTAAATACTTGGTAAAGCACTATTCAGCCAAAGACATTCAGCCCTGCAGCAGAAAAAGTTGTGGAAGTTTGGTAGTGAAACATGATCACGGAAATATAGCTCATTTGTCTTTTTGCAGTTGTCAATGAGAATATTGGTGAATGTAGTGACCAATAAATCTTTTTTTTTTTTTTTTACATATAATAATTTAAAACATTTTTTAAATGGAACTTGAATTTATTTGAAAAGTTTTGTGCCACCTTGTGTTACTGAACAAACTGTTTCCATAAGACAAAAAAGAAAATATTTGGTTACTACTGAAAGAACTATTATAAATAAATATAATGCTGTAATCAAGATAATGGGGGTTTTTTTAACTATGATAGCACTTTTTATAGAAGTTTTAACATTAGTCCTAGCTCTCAAATAATTAATAGTTAAAAAAACTCTTACCTGTGAAGCAAACAAACCTAACTGGTTTTCTTAAAAATATCAAATTCTATTGAAAGGTAACTAATTTCTAAAAATATTGAAAAATAATTTAGTTAAGAGAAGTAATTACAAAACATGGGCTAAAAATATTTGAAAAATGAAAAACACTGCAGTCCTCTGCATTTCCAGGTCAGTAACACTGTAATTATGAAATATTCTACTTAGGGTTTTTAAGAACTCATAAAGCATCTGAAAATCTTAGCTACCTCTATTCCTTGCCAGCCCTGATAGAAATTTTTTCGAAATTTTGTATAACAGCATGAAAATGTCTTCACCAACCATAACATATTTCATTAATGCCTAGATTAACCCTTTTCCAATTTTCCTCTCACTTTGCTTAACAGCTCATCTATCTTTACGGTGACACCAAAGCAAATATTTTCTGGTTATCAGTGGGTTTATTTTCTCACAAAATACACAGAATTAGTTTCCGTTTATTAACTCAGTATCAGCTACATGAACTCTAACCCTTAAACTAGTATTTTATTACTCCTTCAGCTTCTTGGTCTTTGAAATTATGGTTCAACAGGGAATTCATGGAATTAAAGTCTCTTCTGGCTTTGCGCCTACTAACTATATTTGTGCAGGTATCCGTGTGGGTAAGCTTTTGTAGCAAATGTGCCTGACGAAATAGGCACATAGGAGTCAAATACGGAAGTAATGAAAACTGTTCTGCCTCCTCAGGAGTTCCCCTAATTGATCAGCAAAGAACTAAAAGCTGAGCATGGTTCCTTAAAGCCGAGACCCAGAAAACTCACCCAGAGGTTTGTTGCAGTACTGTAGCTTTAATCAAACTAGGAGATTAAACTGTAGCAGAAATGGACTTCACTAGGCTCCACTGATTTACAGCACTGCTAGCTGAACCCTGAAACATTGGCATAATTACCTCCTCTTAAAAAGTGTAGTGAAAGGAAGTTAACGTGAGTCTCACACAGGTAAATCCTCTATAAATGTAGATTTCCCTTACACCAAGAATATTGGTCCATGGCAAACAGAGTTAATGTCTTAACAAGTACCACTTCTACATTTTTAGCAGTTGCAGTGGAGTGTTGTGGGTAGAAGCATGTATACATCCACGGCTTCATTCACAGAATTCAGTTTATCTTTTTTAGGGCAGAAAATTCTAGTGCTCTCTCTTTTTTTTTTTTTTTTCTGTCATAAATATGCTTGACTTTGTGGGTTCTTTGCTAAATTTCATGGTTTCTTGCTTAAGTTTTTTTATTTTCACGACCACTTTGAAAATATTCATGAAGATCACACCCTGTGAGAACACATTCTGCCACCTTCACATCTCTTTGCTATCCCAGGCTCACACTACTTGTCAGGAAGCAGATGGATAATCATTATGAGTCCTTCCATCAAAGACCCCTGATGCACCCTCAGGCATTTCTCCTGGTTTATGTTAATGACAACTCCAGCAAAGGAAACATACTCCCACTTTTTTTTCCTCTGCATTTGGGTCACCACAGCACATTCACACAGAGCTGTACTTGTAAAATCATTGTTGCCTAGTTCCTTTGTTCAAGTCACAAAGAGCACTTTGTGACATTCAAATTATTGTTGAAAATAAGTAAAGGGGCTTATCATCAAAAGTACAATAATCAATTGTTAATATGGATTAGTGAAAACATGGCTGTTTACTTTTTTTTATGTATATAACCGCAATGGAGTAGAAGACAAAGAGCTTCTAATTTTCTATCCTTTTAACCATCAAATGGGTTCTGGTGAGTAGAACACCAGTTGTCTGTACAAACAAAGCGGAGAAGGCTTCCAAAAATGTGTTACAACTCTCTTATAAACCAGAAGATGACAGTAAGGACAAAAAAGGAAATAATTGTGAACAGACAGTCTGTGGCCACATGACAGCTAAATACAACAGCTTTATCCAACTCAAGCATCTTCCCATGAATGAAAAGAGTACAAAATACTCTGAAAAGAAAGCCACATTCCTTATTTGAGAATAGGGTATAGTCTTACCTTAAATTACAACAAAAGTATTGTTGAATGAACATTAATGACCACAGAACGATACAAATCTACAGCTCAATTTAAGTCTCCAATGTCTAGACACAAAAGGTCACAAATGGACAACACTGAACATGCTCTGACTGACTAATGCTGATTTGATCTTTAAATGTGACTTTTCATTGTTTGGGCAGGTTTGAAAAGACATTAGAAAATCTGATTTAATGCACTTTTGGACACATTTTTCTTAGCTGTATCACAGTCACACAGTAAGTTTCTGCAGGCATATTGAATGTCGTGAATGATAGAGTCTGCCAAGATCTGAAGAGATAAGCCTTAATAACACTCATATTTTATAGTCTTTCCTTCTCAAGGACATCCAGATGAATACATATAGCATTACTGGAAGTAAGTCACATGTATCTTTCACAATTTTCCATTTTCTTCCCTCAGTTGCTTACAGATGTATGCACACGGCTTACCACTTCTCCTGAACTGACCCCATGCATGCTCCCTTCAAGCCTAAGAAAAGATCAAATCTGGGGAAAACCAGATTATTTAACAATGTTTCTGCTCTTTATGTAAACATCATACGCAACGTTCGATAACAAGCAAAGGTATTTAACCGACCAAATTCTTGGTTTAAAAAAAATAAAGCTATGCTTATTTTGCTGAATTATCAGATCATTTTGTCACATGTTATCTTTATGTCTCATTTTGACTAGACAGAAACAAAAATCTTACCATTTGCATAGCTATATATGGCCTTTTTAGGCGAACAGTTTTTTTTCCATTAACCCTCTTCAATTCCTTTCTGTTGTTTGTTCAACACTGATGGCCTTGAATTCATCTGCATTTTTTTTTCTCAAACCGCCTCCATCCTGCTTATCATCTTTTTTTATTTCAACAAATTGTAGAGAACAGTGTTGTCAGGACTATCTGGGAGCATGTCCAAGTAGTTCATTGACTGAAATAGATCAGCACCTCAAGGTATGAAGGCAAGCACCAAAAACTTAGCTTTGAAAATGGACTGGTTCAAAAGTACAGTTGCTAAAAATCAGCAAGACATACTCCCTCAGTACTTGATATTTTCTTTTAAAAAGAAGAGTTCCCAATTTGCCCTCAAATTAGCTATGACCAGTCACTGGCCTTGCATTTGAATTTTGCACAGTAATATTTTCAAAAATGAGCTTCAGAGAGTGAAACATCAAGCTTTCATTGCTGCATGGACTAGAAACATATATGGGTGCCTCCAAACATCAGAAAAAATAGGTATTTCCAAGCAGTATATAAATACTTTTTGAAAATGCATAATCACTAACTTGAAAAGGTGGCTGGGGGTAAGGTCTTATCATTTGAATAAAAAAAACCCAAGTGTAAACACTGTTGAACAGTAGAAATCAGATAAGCAAAGAGGTTACAAGTCAGATTTCCTAGGGCTCAGTCATGATACTGGTCCTTAAGTGGCACAATACGAAACAAGAATGGTGAATTTTAATACTCAAAAGCATGCTGATAATTTATTAAAAGTTCTATATGACATTTTTAAACAAATATTTGCTATTAAAATGCAAAAAATGCGAACATACATATTCCCATTAATGTATATAAAATCAAAAACCACTGTGATTAAGCATCTTAAAAGAAAATTAATTCCACCATTTTAGAGTATTCTGTGTGTTTTTAATTTTCCTAAAGTACCTTTTTACCCAAATTCTTAACAAATAAATATCATGGAACTTCTTTTAAAGATTTCCTGCCTTGTAGGATAAATATTCCAAATACCAATGAAGTTATTGCTTTAGAAAATAGTTTTCTCTTACAGAATATGTAATCTTCATGTTTGCTACTGTTATTTTTACATATTTCTATGTAGTACAATATGTTAATACATAGTACATAGTTTCTGATTATGTTACAGCATTTGATCAGTAAAACAAGTTGTTCTGCTACTATTGAACTGCATTAACCAGTGAGTATACCATTTTCAACTTGAAAAAAAATCAAAAACAAAAAAACCACCATCAGTCAAATTATTTATGTCATGTTCAATTTGTTTTATGGTACATACCTCCATATTGTTAAGGTCAATAAGTGAACAACAAATGTAGGTGTAAAAAATGGTAGTGTGACTTTAAAAGACAGTTGGGGGGAAAAACTTCAAAGAAAGACAGGTTCTGGAATTAGCATCTTTGCTGATGGTAACCAGCACAGGTGGTTTGGCTTGAAGAGCATTGTACTCAACATCACTGTGGACCAAATCATGCAACTTAGTAAGAATACTCTGTCACCAGTTTATACAGGCAATGATCATATCTAGGATAAACTGGCAAATACCCATGAACTTTAACACAATTTCTTCATTTTAGCATTAGAGCCACTCTTTCTCTAAACAGCATGCTACAGCTTACAGGTTTGGTTCTTATTTCACTTCATACTGACACAAGCCACTGAACTGAACAGAAAGTTAGAGGATAATCAGACCTCAGACATCCTGCAAGTTATCTTATTTCAATATTTGATCCATAAATTGTTGTTCTGAATCACCACTTTTAAGAAACTTTACATAATTTCCTATCATCCATGGTGTAAAGATAAAAACACACTATCATAAATCAACTTAGCACTAAACTCTCAAGGACTGTACATCTCTGAAAATCTCAGTATTTGGTACTGATTGATGATCAAGCTCACACTAAAAATATAGGTAAAAATAGAAGAATCAATTGGTTTCCAAGTAAAATAACTTTTTTCATCAAAGTTTTGCAATGTGAACAGTTGGGGTAGGATTGAAAATACTTGCTTACATGCTTAGAAAAGTGAAAGTCAAATTTTACAATTGTGAGCTATGAGGCTCAGATTTTCTTATAAATGTTTCATGCTTACTAGTGTAATTATTTTAATTATGGACTCTTTGGTAAATCATGTCCTAATTGTGCAACTTCTAAATAACAGCATAAATGTGAGTTGATTGATATAGCTGACATATGTTTAGCTCTTGAGCTGATTGAAATAGCTGGTATATATTTAGCTCCTAGGGAATGACAAAAGCCCAAATGGATGGCAAGTTCAATAATAAACTAATCCTTAATAAATTTACCCAGATTATTACCTAACCATGTATATGCTTTTAAGAAAAATGTTTTACATTCAGTATCCGTTACCTTAGGACAAAAAACATCTTAAAGTAATAGCTATTTTCTATATTCAGAGAAATGTGACAATTTGAGATATTGTACTGGACATACATAAAGAGCTCTGTATGAAGACGGCACAGTCTTTCAGAGTGAAATATTTCTGCACCTTTTGAAGCAAGCTTGATAAGCTTTATTCAATAAATTTCTGTAGACTAAGTAATCAGTTAAATACATGTGTTCACAAACAAGTCCTTATTTACAGGACTAGCTATGATTTATTTTCTATATTCAGAGAAATGTGACAATTTGAGATATTGTACTGGACATACATAAAGAGCTCTGTATGAAGACGGCACAGTCTTTCAGAGTGAAATATTTCTGCACCTTTTGAAGCAAGCTTGATAAGCTTTATTCAATAAATTTCTGTAGACTAAGTAATCAGTTAAATACATGTGTTCACAAACAAGTCCTTATTTACAGGACTAGCTATGATTATCTATTGTGAAAACAAGCACCACCCACTTGCTGGCAAGTTTTTAGTGGAATGAGTGAGCGGTCTCTGATTCAGCATTTTTGTATTTTCATGACAGGAAGAAACTGATGGCCCATTTATATATTAATCTTTCCCTTTTAAATTTCCATCTGAAAGAAATTAGTTCAGTGTGTCGTAACAGACACTAAAGCCTGGGGAGAAAACTAAAAACCCTACTCTGTCCACTTTGACTTCTCCATATTGCTGATTCCATAAGGGACATGGTTCATCTAGCCTAACTTAAGCCATCTAAGAGTTGTCCAGCTTAAGTCAACCTTGTCTAATTCTTCTGCCTCTTTCACTCTCCAAATGCTGCAGAGCAGCCCTAAGGCATGGCTTAGACTAGGAGTTTGGTTTTAAGACAGAAATGAGGACTTCCAGACTTTTTACTTTTTCCATGGATTTTCCCAGAAAATTAGAAAAACAAAGACTTTCCAAGAAGGACCAGAGAAAAACATATTCAAATACCCATTCCTCTTTCATATAAGTAATCACTTCCCATTTCAGTATTTCAAAATAAATAAGGAAAAAGACAAAGTGAGAGGAAAGGATCAAATACAGGACCAAGGTACAAAAATTTTAAAAAAACCCAAACAAACAAGTATTTTTTTTTTCTAAATTATTCTGCCCATCCAGGAAACCATATTTTTCCATTTGTCTGCAAAAATATGATGCTAACCTTTAACTATACATACTGAAATCAGATAAAATTTTTTTTAATTAACCATCAGAGACACACAGTAAAATATAAAGATAGAAGAAAAGAAGAGGGGGGAAAAAAGTAATCATAATATGAATTTAAAAGGACATCAAGTCTCCCAAACAACAGCTCCTGACAGCAAAGTAGGAAAGCTCTCCCTGGACTGGTCTTCTGTCAGTTATAAAGCCTTATACAAGAATTAATGGTTCAAACAAACAGTTTTTTTCATGATGGAAGACTAACAGACACTTTCAACATTCCTAGTTCAATTGACTTTAAATCCAAATAACCGTTTTCTTGAAAAAATTAGGTTTTAGAGAGTCTGTGAGTGGAAATACTAATATAATAAAACACACATTCAGTTAATGTGCATTAATGTATTTCTCCAAAAATTAAAGTCTCTAAAACCCATAAATGAATTTACCGTCCAATGCATGGATAGCAAAGAAGTTTACTGTGAGTTAAGAACAAACTTTGTGATCTAAATTCGACAGTGCAGCTTTGCTTTAAACTACTCCTACAGTAGCCTCCACTCACAATACCAGCAGGGAACCTCTTTTTCTATGCCCCAGGCAGAAACACCTGGAAATGGAAACTCTTTAATAATCTGTTACCTAAAAATGTGTATTTCATTTCAGAGCAACCTACCAAACACATTCCTAGAGGAGTTACTGTGTTTCAATAGCATTTTGGGTTAGAAGAACAATGTTCAAGGAAATCTGACTCATGACTGATTCAAGTCACTTGCAAATTTTGATGCAAGCATAGCTTTGCAGCAATGTAAAAAGAGCAGTCTTGATTTGAGCTTTGCACCCATTTGTTACTTCTAATGTTTGCCCAAAGAAAAAAAAGCATGGTGGTTTTAATTCATTAAGAAGTACTTTTAAATGAAATTTAGATTATGTTTTTGAGTTTGCTAAGCCTTTTACATAGCACTACTATACTACCTGCTTTATCTGGTGAGATCCAGTATTGGAATAATGACCCAATCACACGGTTGTTCTGCATTCTTTGCATTACTGAGAGCTTTGGCTGTTTAAATTGAAGGTGCCCAAGACAATTATTATTGTATAACAAAGGACCCAAAGGATTCAGGGGGGAAATGGGGTGGGAGTGAGAAGAAGAAAGGAGGAAACACAGCATGGATAGCACGGGACACACAAAAATTATGAGTATTAATATGACAGTGATCTTTGATTCTCCCTATTCCAGTTCAGATGTGACAGCATAATGACATTATGTCATTATGTTATCATGCTGTTTAATCTAATCTTCCAACATACATTACAGCATAACACTATAAAAAGCTTATTCAGGAAAAATTAATTTGCCTTGCAGATTGGGGAGTATGGAAATAAGCACCCTCTATTTTCTCATTTGCATTATTGACATACCTTCTAGTAATTGTTCTTCTGAAAGAGATTAAAGAGGATGAAGGTTAAAACTCAGAAACAGACAAGGTAAATACATTAAGCAGGGTACAAATATCTCCTTTATTTACAATGACTACAAATTGTTTGGTTTGCCTTTTTTTTCCTAAATGGAGGGGATTTTCTCTGGTATAAAATAAATACATAAATAAATGGGAAAAACCCTAAAACTAAACTAATAAAACTAAACTCTAATATTTGAGTTTAGAAAAATCTCCTTTTCTCTAGTTTCTTATCTCCAGCGGCAGAAATCATTTATTTCAGCAACCACATTTAAACTGGAAGCATTACTTGAACATTGCATCTCTTCAAAGGACAAGTAGCAGTCAGTAAGAAGCAAGTTATCAGTAAGAATAAGCAGTTAGTAAGAATACAAGCTATCAGGCAATTGTGTGAAAATCATTTTATGAGACTATTGGTGTTCCAAACAGTAGGTGAAAGGATCTGGGGATATTCCAGAAAGCCCACACGGATGAAAGCTTTCTTAACCTACATTAAATCTTGATAATGCAATAATGAGTATTTTAAAAGGATAAGTCTAATTCCCCTATCTAGTGCAATAAAGACTGTATACAGCTAATCAGCTTTGCCCTTTCAATTAAACTCGTCCAGGACGTTCTATGTAGTCAGCACCCTGAATGAGTCATTAAAATTCTCGTTCTGTAAGAGTTGTGTGCAGTGCACCGTTGTTTCTAAATTCCATTAAATCCAAACGGTCTTTATCGCCCCATGACCACTGTGACTTCAATCAGCCAATTTAATTACCTTACAAAATTGTCAGCAGAAGCAGCAAAGAAAAACAGGAAGGGTTGTGACGTTATCAAATTGAAATCTTCCTCTGTGCAGTTTAATCTAGACCAGTCAATAACAATGCTTCTCACCTCCTTGCTGCCTTCCCGAGGCTCTTAACCTTACTCTTCTTTCAAAGATTTCTGTTGTTGTTTGTAAGACTGATTTTGAGCTCCTCTTCATGAGGATGTTAACAGATATTGAAAGCTTCTTCTCCTTGGCAGTAAATTTTTCATTGGCTCTGAAGGCTGAACTTGCCAAGACACGGGCCCCCAAGGGCTGCCATAAGAGTTTGGCTTGCAGATTTTGATCACACTCTTGATCTGAAGGCAGACTGCCTTCCCCACTCAAACAAGATATGTACATTTTTCTGTTTCTCTCAAATAGAGGCAGAAACCTTACCTCCTCCCACTAAAAGGATGTCAATGCAAAATCCAAAGGAAAGAAAGTACACATCCAGGAGGTTAATGCAAGTCCCTTAAGAAAACTCCACTCGATTACCCAGCAGGTATTTTTCACTTGACCTCTCTGCACAGAGCTAGTTCCCACTGCTGTGCCATGACTTCGCTGGTTTTAATTGCTAGAATTTCAAAACTGTCTCCTGAATCCCAGAGCCAAGTGTTTTGACACCCACTGTCACCTTCACAGGCAGTGGATGCAATGAGCCAGCCTCTTCTCTGGTTTTGCCACATTCGAGCTCATAAAAACAATTATATGGAGACAAACTCAATCTGTTTAAGACAAAGGAGCTCAGCTAAGTGTTATGTCAGATGAAACCCATGCTAAATTCTCATAGAGGAATGCTCAAGCATCTAGCAATTCCCCTCTCGGGGTTCCCACAAAGGAGTTGAAAAATGAGGGGGATTTTTCCTAAATCACAAAGGCTACATGATTTTATAGTGTTTGATTTGCTATGGTTATTACTTTATGTAGGGCAACAGGAAAGTGCTAGGCTTCATGAGGACTTGGTGTGGTGGATTTAAAAAAAAAAATTTAAAAAATAGTCAGTAGTAAGAAATGCTTCTGATGAGAGTTCAAACCTCTTCCTTTTCCCCTTGAAAAGTTTTTCCTATCTCTCTCTTGGCTTTCTTTTGCTTTTAAGCTGGAAGAAGCCACATGCACGCACACACCCTTCCTTTATAGCTCATTGTAACACAAAACATTCAGCTCCCTCTCTCATCTGCTTCAAGTCAGGCAACTCCAAAGCACCAAAAAGTCAAAACTACAGGTATATGCCTTTACTTGTCTTTACCCTTCTTGAATGTCCTGAAGAAAATAAAACATCACACAAAGTGGGTTAAAACTTATCACATAAGTGAGCACCCTGCAGTGTTGATCTTTAGTCTTTCACCACATTTCCAGGAATAATGAGAGCAAACACAGTGGCCAAACCTCTTTCACCTTCCCGTCACGGGTCTCTCTTCACACCTTTGCTGTAGGAAAGACGAATTGCTCACAGCAGCAGAGACAAGGCCGGAAACGGGCAGTTTAAATAAAAGAGGGTATTTTAGAGCGCTCCAGACTTCAAAGCGCTGACAATCAAGCTCCATATAGTAGCAGTAGGTGGGAAAAAAAAGGGGGTTTAAATAGCCCAGGCTCTTACTGCCTTGGGCAAGACAAGGGGTGGGTTTCTGAAAACACAGGTGAGCAATTACAAGTGTTTGACAGTTCTTAATGGCTTGTTAATTCAGCATTTCGGGGACAAGGTGTTGAGATGCCTTCAGGGGGTAAAGGCAGACCTAAGAAAAGCAGCCCAACGTGCCCAGCCGTCGTGGGCAAAGGGAGGGGTCGTCTGGGCTCTGGATCCGCCGGGTTCCCTGGAATTTCTTGGCAGCCGCTGCCATGAGTCTGAGTTTACACAGGAGCAGTGAATCGGAAAGCTGCGAAATGTGATCCCCGATAACGTAAAGGATGTGCCGGCGGTCACGTATTTTGGCTTTTGCTCCGTGCCAAGTGATAAGCAAAAGGTTTCCATCACACTTAGCACAGCGGAGAGACAAATACTAGGCTGCTGCTTTTCTCCCTCGTTGAGGTGGGACTTATCCTTTTATCCGCATCAATGGTTTGGGGCTGTTCCCATTTGACCTCCCTCGAGTACCGTGTAGACAAACCTCACCTTCAGCGTTCCCTGGGCTCGCTTGTGGGAAACTGTTCAGAAAGGGCAAGGGAGGGAGCTTGGTCGCATGCCCCATGAAACAAGGTGTCATTCAGGAAGGGCGCCTGGTGTGACCCCCGAATACCACGTCGCCCAACTCCAGCAGCAGCAACAGGCTGGCGTCCAGATGCCTAAGCAAGTGTAGCTGGGGAGGGAACGGTGCCATCGCACCAGCTTCTCTCCGTGTTTGCTCCATAAGGTACAGACAGAAATAACCCCCCGAATTTGACAAATAACCCAGGCGGTTCGACTTCCCTGTGTGGTTGCTAAAAGGTAGCTTTAGAGAGAGAGGGAGGGAGAAAAAGGACATGCTGGCTAGTCCCAACAATGAGAGGAGCCGTGGGAAGGACAATGCGAATCCATGGTGGCTAATTTGCACAGGAGGAATGAGGGGGCTGCAGCTCTGGCAGGCTTCAAGCTCTCCCCTGTTGCCATAGCACTGCTGGCTGAGGAAGAAGAGCGGGGGCTGGCAGGCTGCCTTCTGGAGGGAATCTCCTCAGCTCTCGCTTCTCCTCGGAAAGGACTCCACGGCATCCCGTCCTCCTGGTCGCAAGGACATCCCAAAGGGACTGATAGCACGGGAACCCGGAGGAGGCGGTGGGGAGTTCCCCCTCAGAAATAACCAAAGCTTCTCTACAGCTCAATCCGTGCTCCCCCCCTCCACCCTGCTATGCCGTACACAGAGACAGAGATGTCAGCCTTTGAGGAAGGCGTGGAAGTTCTCTCGTGGTCACAGACAGAGTGACTTAGCCTGGACTAAGCTAAATCCAGACTCCTTTAAAACAGAGATGTGCAACAGGCCCGGATGAGCAGGGCAAAAGTCTTCCTGCTCTTTTCACGTCTAACATTTTCCACAACACAATAAACTTACCAACTGCTCCCTACTGACTTCTAATGTTCGGTGATGGTTTGGCGACAATTCTTTTCAAAGACAGGGAAAAGCAGGCAGAGATGCAGAAACTGATTTCTACTTCGCTGCTACAAACAGTGGAGTGAGCGCAACTCATTAGCCAGCTGTGTGACCGGGACGCAGCTGGGAAGGGAAGTTAGCCCAGTAAAACATTCGTATGCACCACCGTGTCATCGGGTGACAGAGACCCGCTGCATCACCTTTCACCCTCGGGATTTATTGCTCTAACCCTTGCCAAACCGCTGCTCTCTAGGGCTGTCTCTAGATGTACGCTGGACTAACAGTCCAGAGGGAATGCCGCTCTAAAGAAGGGAAGTCCACCTCTTGCTAGCGCTGTGACCAGGAAGATGTTTGTTTACATAGCTATACCTGAAAGTAACCCAGGCTCCTAGAGACAGACTCTCGGCGCCCTTGGAAAGACAGACAGCCGGCCAGTGCCATATTACAGGCACCCTAGCACTAAATTCACGGCCATGATTATGGATCAGGCTGATTGCAAAATAGACCCCACAATGATATACGGGCCCGTTTAGCCATGTCCAAAGAAACAGGCATTCCTGAGGACGGTTGCTAAGAGCAACGTGCCTTAAGCACCACCTTTAGACCAGATGGAAGCAGAAAAAAAAAAAAAAGTGCTGCTAGGAATTCAGAGATTGGTAACAGCCTGGTGACTTTTTAATCATTACTCACCTTTCCCTCCATATAAAAGTGTGTGCGTGGAGTGCTGATTTAAACTAAAATAGATACAAACCAAGGCATTATTCCCAGGCAAAGGCAAGAGATTTCTGTGCCCCACAGAACCCACAGAAGTGGATGCAGCGGCTGCCACAGTTTATCACGGACAGCGCGAATGCGGGAGATCCACTCTTCCTCCCTCCATCCGTGCTGTCGGCAGGCACAGAGGATGCCGCTTGTATGGGGGAGCAACTTTCCGCCTGTCCCTCCCTGGCCGCCCCCCGCTGCGGCTCGCTCGCGGTACCCGGGCGACCAGGAGAATGCTGATGCGGGGGTCCCATCGTATCTCGCCCCGGACTAGCACCGAAAGACATCCCCGGCCGCACAGACCCCTTCGGACCTCCTTTCCGAACTTTCCGTCCTGCCCTTCCTCACTGCAAAACTTCTGTAGGGGATCCAGCGGCTGGAATTTGTCCCTCGCTTGCTTGCTTAGACACATGAACATGCGCGCTTGCACAGGCAGAGCTCTTAAGGTTAGTGCCCTGGTCCAGCTGGGATAGCCTTTAAACTGTAAACCCTCTCTGTTCTTGAAATGTCATTCTGATCTGCTTGCTTTTTCTTTTTTTTCCCGGGAGAGAGAGGAACTCCTACAACTTTCCTCGCATAGAAAAGCTGTGCTTTTGAAAGGTACCGCAAAAGCTCTTCCCCGAGCACTGCTCAAGACATAAATCATCTCTTCTCTAACCCTAAACGCCACTCAAGTGTCAAGCAAACAGACAGATACTTCAAGGGAAATCAACCCAGAGGTCTCAAATCACAGCGTTACGCCCGCACGGGATCGGCTCGGGGAGGGGGATCAGAGACGGGCGGCCGAAACTTAACTACTACTTGACAGGTTTTCAACTGATCAATCACCGTCTTAGCCATGCTTTCCCTTACTATGGAAACAATAAAGCAAAACAATGGAAACAATTACGAGGAAGCCACACAAGCTGTGCAGAGCCTTAGGCAACCACGTTTGCCAGTCTTTTTTCTATTGTTATTATAATTATCATCACCATCGTGCCGTTACTACGGCTACAATGAGCAGCAGCGACAGAAAAAAAAAAAAAAATCACACGGCAATTCATCCCTCCGGATGCGAAATAAAGAGGGACTTCGCTGCCCGACTCCGGTAGCACGTCCCAGCTCTCGCCCAGCATCCCCTTCGGAGTCAAACCTACGTACATCACATTCAGGCTTAAACACACAATGAAAAAAGTGTCGGGAAATCTTACCAAATCTTAATACATGTGTGGTTCCTTGAGAATATCCAATCCACAGTAAGCAAAGAAGGAGTCTAATGGTGCATCTGAAGACTGAATTAGTTACAATATGGGAAATAATCTTCATGATGTTTCTATGCACACACGCGCTGCCTTACTTCCCCCTTCTAAGCCGTCAGGTTTCCCGGTAGGGTGAGAATGAGGATACGTAAACTGATGGCCCTCAGACACGATCACGGCATGGTCACAGAGAGAGCAGAGAGTCTACGCTTCCCAAACCCATTAGCAATCCCTGCATGTTCTTCATTCACTGCGCCAAGGAGCAACCTTCAACTGCAAGGAATGGTGGGACATCCATGTTAGGCGGGGGAGAATCCTTGAGAAATCCAAACACACACAATGTCCAGCCGAGTAAACCTGGGAGGCGAGAAAGGAGGAAAATCAATAGG
The DNA here is from genome assembly GCA_013399835.1 of Leptocoma aspasia. NCBI lineage: Eukaryota > Metazoa > Chordata > Aves > Passeriformes > Nectariniidae > Leptocoma > Leptocoma aspasia. Next base: position 788,188 of record VXAX01005152.1, read on the forward strand.
TAATCCAGCTCGAGAAATCGCTGAGGTACCGCCACATAGCGAGCNTTGGGTCGAGATCACTTAGTCTTAGAGTTGTGAAAGAGAAGGCTGACAACAAAGTCATGCAGGTTATCAGAGTAACGTTCAGGTTTGGGAAAAAAAAAAAGGATATTTACAATCATTAACTGTTACTATTTACAATCATTAACTGCATGAAGGAGGATAAATGCTGTGGCTTGTATACTGACTGTCCCTAGGAACTTGCTCCGGACCCAGTGATAACGGAGCACGAGGCTGCTTTTGCAAGGTAACAGGAATCGGCAGTGCTGGAACAACCTTGTTGAATGCACAGACCTGTTTCGCTAAACTTGCTTGAAATTGCAGCGTTGCTTAAAAGACAGTAACTTCGGGATTTACTAGTTTATGATTTTCACTTTATTCTGCCACTCTCTTATTTTGCACTCTGCTTTCCTTTCACTCCAGTACTATGGNCAGAGAATTCGCTGAGGCACCGCCACAGCGCGACCCCCCGCCGTTTCACTGGCGAAGCTTTTGCCGTGCTCCCATTCTACTGCACTGCTGCACAGCTTCTGACGCGAAGCCAAGATTAAGTGAGAGAAATTGAGATAGCTCTTCTCTGCTTAAGGCTGCCTGCCAGACAGCCTTCCCAATTTCTATTATGCAACCGATCTGATCGCCCAGCTTTGTCGGAGGGAAAAAAAAAAAAGGATATTTACAATCATTAACTGTTACTATTTACAATCATTAACTGCATGAAGTAGGATAAATGCTGTGGCTTGTATACTGACTGTCCCTAGGAACTTGCTCCGGACCCAGTGATAACGGAGCACGAGGCTGCTTTTGCAAGGTAACAGGAATCGGCAGTGCTGGAACAACCTTGTTGAATGCACAGACCTGTTTCGCTAAACTTGCTTGAAATTGCAGCGTTGCTTAAAAGACAGTAACTTCGGGATTTACTAGTTTATGATTTTCACTTTATTCTGCCACTCTCTTATTTTGCACTCTGCTTTCCTTTCACTCCAGTACTATGGAAATGTTGCTGTTCCTCCCTATACTATGATCTACGTAGCTTTGTCATTTTGGTGTCCTCAGAGAGAAAACAGCATTTCCCAATTTGATAATGGGATACTGGGTTTATATCTGCAAATGCAGCCACAGACTTTTGTTTTTTGACCAGGCGTTCCAAAGAAGATAAATCCATTCTGTGGACTACTTTAGATTTTCCTTGGAAATGCAATTAGTTGTATGCCTGCATCCACTGAAATACATTAAACCAGGACTGTCAGACTTTGCAATCTAAGTCAGGATTTGCTGAACCTACTTGAGCTTTACTACAGATATTGAAATATAATTCCTGTATTTCCCATCAGGAAAATGAATTAATTTTTTCTACATTCCGCCTACAGACATCTTTTGTCTCCTTTATCTCCCTCCTTTGCTTTTCATTAATAAAGAAAACATCACTGGGAGACTTTCCCCACAGATACGTACAGAAGAACATAGAATAAATCTGACTTTACAGAAATAAATACCAGTGATGCCAAGCTAATGAGAACACTCTGTGAAATCTATCAGAAGCAGAGCATGGCAGAGGTGAGTTACAGTTTATTCTTAATTAACACCTGTGTGTTGTAGACCCGTAAATAAGTAACAGCAGCATTCAGATTATAACTTGTAGTGTTTGTGCTCTGTACCCCCAGAACTGCTGGCAATTCACAGTAACTTTTTATCATTCTGCCTTACTGATTTCCTCTGCACACTTTTACTTAAAACACTGTAAAATGCTGATGAAAAGGAATGTACATTCTGCAAGAGGATTATTAAACATCATTGATTTTTTTTTCCTTAAGATGGAGGCATAACTGCAGTGTCAAAAATAAGTATCATGAATGGCTAGTTCTGCAGTCTAGCAGGGAATTCAATCAGACGATTTGACTATTGGAGCACTTTAAAAAGAGCACCTAGTGTTAAAAGCAAGGATATCTAGCGACTCCTTCAGTTCACACTTAGAATATCTCCCAGCAAAAAATGCAGAGAGATGCTTTTTCTTCTATTTACTATTTCATTTATTCTCTTCTACTCGTTTATATGTTTTCTTAGTCCAAGGAGAAGTAAAACCAACCCACGTGAATACTGTGAAAGTTCGTTACCTCCCTCCCTGGTGTTGCTGAAATAAAGGATATTTTTTAAATACGTTTTTAATTGTGAAAGCTCAGGTGCAGCTTGCAGTCTAACCGATTTTTTTTATTTATTTAATTTCGTTTTGGTGAGAAGTTTTGAAAATATAATATTCGTCGTCAGGTTTAGCACATTAAACAATACATAAACTTTGGACAAAGTGACTCCTGTTACCAGTTTGATTTTCTAAAGTCTCTTGAAAAAAATAAAAAATACAGCTACCTGTAATCTGAGCCCAACAGAGCACCTAACTCACGGAGGCGTTTAGAACTGGAATCATAAAACAACTTGTGGTTAATTCCTGTTACTACTGAACACTCAGCAGCCCACGCTGCAGCCCCTGGTCTGACGCCTGAGGCTCGCACCGAGTTTCCTTCCCCCCGCGCCGGCCCCCGCCGCCGGCAGCGGGCTCAGCACCGCGGAGAGCGCCCGGAGCGGCCCCGGGCGGCCCCTTCAGCACCGCGGACAGCGCTCCCGGCCGCCCCCACCCCCCGCTTCAGGTGTCAAAACGCCTGGGGTTGTTTTACCCTTTCCAGTCATTTCACAGTGCGGAAAGGAAATTAAAATCTGTTATCGGCTTCTTTAAAGAGATATATTATACCCTCTATTATGGTAGCTAGCCAGCTATTTTATGGCGTTTTATGGGTTCAGAAGAAGTACCGATGTCCTCCTTATCAATTATCAGACATCGCCCAATGCTCTGTGTTAACATCTCTCCCCACTTCTTTCAAACCCTAGCTCCCACCTTGAAGAAAAGTCGTAGTTAACCCAGAAATATTTTCTCAAGAATACCAGTCCCTTATATAAAAAAAAGCAAATCTTACAAGACATCAGATGTTTAGAACTCACTAAATATTTGGTGACTGAAGATCACTTATAGACTATATAATTGACTAAAGCCTTAGTCTTCCCCACCCTAGACTCCTTTTCTGTTATTTGGACTTTAACTCCACTTCTCCTTAATGAAAAAGAAAAGGATACTTTCTTACATCCTCCAGACTGATTTCAACATGAAAACAGGTAAATATCCTTAGTGTCTTTCATATTTTTTTCTCTGTGAGATGTACAATTCAAAGTCTGGAAATCCCTAATAAAACGTCATGCTAGATAAGCTGGTCTTCTGTTTTGGGATCTTGTCACCACTGTTACACAGCTCCTTTCATTTTAAAGTCTGTATGAAACTGCCCTCTACACTTCGGTGATCATCAGCGGGGAAATCTACAATTCCTTAGATATTTGTTTTGATTTGTTTCGTCATCTATTGTAGACATGGTGGTAACACATCTCTAATACACAAGGACATCTTTAATAAACAGGACTCTGTTCAAGTGCAGCTGATATGAAAAATAGTAATCCAGGTATAGACAGGGAAAGAAGAAGAGACAGTCTGAGGCCTTACATCTTTTCTGGGTAATAAAAACCTACTACAATTTTAGCTGTGTGTCAAGTACAAATGGTGTACATTATGTACATAATGTTTCATTTGGAAAGGGGAGAGATGTGATTCTGATTACCTTACTATATCAGGAGCTCTTCCCATCAGATCTAATTTTTATGTGCTGTTATCATTATAAAAGTTAACCCAGTTCTAGCTAGCTGCCACCTACTGGGATGTATAGTTTTATCATATTACTTTAAAAAGGAATGGGCTTTTTTTTTTTCAGGTCATAGCTGTGCCTCTACAAACAGATAGGGAGGTTTTTATATCACGTAATCTACTATTTTGACCTCTCGCAACAACAGCTGCTATAAATTTAATGTATGTACAACATATGGTCCCCCAAATGTTTCTCGGACATTTTTCAGCAAATCTTTGCAAACGTTTCGGATTCACATGCCACCACAGTCCTCCTGCTGTTGCAATCTGGTGTGAGGAGAGCCACAGCTTAGTGCAACACCTGACCAGCATCTCTAGATCTCTAGAATCAAGTATTGCAGCTTTGCTGACAAAGCAGTAACACAGTCCTCCCTTCTAAAACGTTTGCCCAAGTATTCAAATGAATGTTGATATTATCATTTAAAACACATTGCGTCCCACTGGCATTTCACTCCCACCAGCTATAAAAAAAACCCCGTAGGTCCTTCTCTGTTTGTTATTATCTCAGTCCAAATTTACAACCAAGTTTCTGCTGCGCCAATGATTAATGACAGTTTAAGATGGTAATTAATTTGTAGCTAGTGGAAAGACTTGTATTCTAATTAATGAAGTGAGTGTGCAATAGACTTTTTTGTTCAGGCACTTTTGAGTATCACAGCAATGCACTTTTCTAGCAAGTTTTAAGCAGCAAAAACAAATACTTTTTACATGATCTGCAGATCAGCCTTTGGTCGTTTCAGTTTCCTTTGGGGCTGGGGAAGCTGTGCAAGATTTTTGGAGGAAAATTATGATGCTTTAGACTTTTCCTGCTGTAGTCCCCCAAAAGTTTCTAAGGAGAATATGAAAAGAGGTTTGTTTCCCTTACAATGTATTCATTCCTTCTCAGTGCATGCAAGGCTCTTGCTATCATGCCTCCACTCCGTAGGCAGGAATGTCTCTTGCTTTCCAGAGAGTGTCAGCGCACTGGCTACTTTAGCGATGGATGCTCACCCAAAGAATGCTGATTTTGTTCAGAAATAAATGACAGGGTTGCCGATAAGCCGAAAGGGGGACTGGCTGCGCCGTACGGTGGGGGCCAGGTAGGGGCAGGAGGAGACCTTACGGAAGTAGAGTCTGTTGTCCACCCACAACTCTAGGGAAGTTAGAGCCCGGTTCTCACCTCCGCTCCCCCATGAGAGCGGGGGCACATCCTCAATGCAGCCGGTTCGGCCTCCCTGAGCCCGGCTCGGGAGTAACGCTCCGGCTGTGGGAGGGAGTTCCGAGCTACCGAGAGGACACCGGACGAGGGGCATCGGGGGGCTGCGCTGCCCTGGCCTCTTGCTCCCTCTTCCCACGCCTCCACTTTCAGCGCGGGGACAGCGGCGGCTCTGGCGATCGCGGAGCAGCGATGGAAGGAAGCCAGGAAGCCGACAGGTCTGCTTTCCCCACAGTGAGGGACAGACCCGGGCGGCAACGGCGCTCGGGTCCGCCAGCTCAGCGACCGCCTTTGCCCTAAGACACCTGGTCAAGAGCCATCGTGGTGTGCAGCTCTCGGCACAACGCGGCCACGGTCCATCCCCGCCACCCCCGGCCCCCCCGCAGCCCCTCACTGGCATGCAACCCCTCCGGCTGTGGCGGCCAGCCGGAGACCCCGGGACATCTGCCTACCTTGAGTTGCGGGAGGGGAATCGGGGAGGGAGAGGAAGGCGGAGGCGGGGGAGGAAGGGCGGTGGCAGGACGCCGGGGACAGCCCGGGCTGCGGTGCAGCCGGCGTCCGGGCACCACTGACGGCGGCGGCAAGCGGGGAGGGAGGGAAGGAGGGAGCGAGGGAGGAGGGAGAGCGAGAAGGAGGGAGGAAGGGAGGGAAGAAGGGAGGGATGGAGGGAAGGGAGGAAGGAGGGAGATCCGCCTCCCTTCGGGAGCGCTGCACAGCGCCCTTTAAAGGAGCAGAAACCCTCTTTCTCTACGGCCGCCGCTGCCGGCTCCGCACGCCGCCAGGTCTCGCTGGTGCCCGCGGCCACCGGTGGGCGCCGGCCTTCCCCCCCCGCGCCGTCGCCCGAACAGCCCGAACTGCCCGGACAGCGAGTATTCACGGCGTTAAAAGTCCAAGCTCCTAACTGGGGTCCCCGAGCCCGATTTGTGAACGCGGAGAAAGTGGGAGCTGGATCCTGCCGCCTGTGAAACAGCTTCAGAGACCCCCGCCCGTCCCCATTTTTCCCCGTGGGTGCGGGGGTGAGTGGAGTGGTCCTATCTCAGCCTGCTAGGAAAAGCTTCGGCTGCTTCTCGACTTGTTCTCATGCTGAAACCCGCCTGTCCCCTCTCCTTCCTTAACTAGCGGGTACTAAGCTCGGGCACTTCCTCGGGCTGGAAGAGGATCCAGGGAGTGGGCGACCACATCTGCCCCAACCGCTCCCCCCC